>VDFB02193867.1:372904828-373053030 GCA_007258455.2 Sequoia sempervirens
CCACACCAACTTTACTTTCACCAAAAAAAAGAAACAAATGGAGGATGTGTGTGGACTCTAGATCTATCAACAAAATAATGGTAAAGTATCGGTACCCCTCCCTAGAATGGATGACTTGTTAGATTGTTTGGTAGGTGCTAAGATTTTCTCCAAGATTGATTTGAGAAGTGGTTACCATCAAATTTGAATATGAGAAGGTGATGAATGGAAGACAACATTTAAGGTCAAGGATGATTTATATGAATGGTTGGTGATTCCTTTTGGAATGTCTAATGCCCCTACCACTTTCATGCACACTATGAACCGGGTATTTAGAGCCTACATTGGAAAATTTTTCATAATCTATTTTAATGATATTCTAATTTTTAGCAAGAACATGAAAGAACATTTAACACACCTACAAATTATCTTTGATACATTTAGAAGGAAGAAGTTTATAAATCTTGAAAAAAATGATTTTCGTATGGACAAGTTGGTTTTCCTTAGAAATGTGATTTCTACAAAAGGAGTAAGTATGGATCCTGAAAAGGTTAAGTCTATACTTGAATGTCCTATCCCTCAAAGTATTACATAAATAAGGAGTTTTCATGGACTAGTAAGCTTTTATAAGAGGTTTATCAAAAAAATTATCAGAATATGTGCTCCATTGACTGATTGTACTAAAGGAAAGTCTTTTTCTTGGACCCTAGTAGTTCAAAAAAGTTTTGAATAGCTTAAAAGGAAGGTAACTGAGGCCCCTATACTTGATTTTCCAAAATTTGAGAAATTTTTATCATTGAGTGTGATGCTTCTATTGTAGCCATTGGAGGTGTGTTGAGTCAAGAGGGCAAACCAATTGCCTACTTTAGTGAAAAACTACACGATGCCAAGAGGAGATATGGCACTTATGATAAAGAATTATATGCTATTTTCCAAACATTGAAGCAATGGAGGCACTACTTGTTGCATAGATAATTCATTTTGTTGATAGACAATCAAGCATTGAAATATATCAACTCACAAGCCAAATTATCCCATAAACATGATGGGTCTCCTTTTTGTAGGATTATACACTTTTTGTTCAACATTTGGGAGGTAAAACTAATGTGGTAGTTGATGCTTTAAGTAGAAGATGCCACCTACTTGTTTCAATGACCAATGAGATTGTTGGGTTCAAGGAAATGAAAGGAGAATATGCAACAAATCCCTATTTCAGCAAAGTGATTGTTTCCCTCAATGTTCTTGTTGATGCAAGGAGTAAATTGTTTGAAGACTACTTATTGGAAAATGTATTTTTATTTAGAGGATGCCAACTTTGTATTCCCCTTGGGTCTAAGAGGGAAAAACCAATTCAAGAAATGCATTCAAATGGATTGGGGGGACACTTCGGAATGGACAAGACTTATAGCTTAGTAAGTGAGAATCTTTTTTGGCCTCAACTAAGGAAGGAAGTGAATAAGTTTGTTTTTGCCTCTAGAGCTTGCCAGGTTTCTAAAGGTGTGTAGCAGAACATAGGTTTATACAAACCCTTACTATTCTTGAGGGACCTTGGATTGACATGTCCATGGATTTTGTGTTGAGATTGCCACGTACATAATGAAGAAATGATTCCATTTTTGTTATTGTAGATTGGTTTTCAAAGATAGCCCACTTCATTCCATGCAAAAAGACTACAAATGCAAGTTGTAATGCCCTCCACGATTTTCCTTTTATGATGCTTGATTAATTGTGTTTTGGAATGTTTTGAATTTAATTGGCTTTATAGTGTTGCTTGCTAGAAGACAAGGAAGTGGGAAATTAATATTAATTATTTTACATGGGAAAATTCAACGACTGCATGCATAAAAAGACTCTTGTAATATTAATTATTTTACATGGGAAAATTCAACGACTGCATGCATAAAAAGACTCTTGTAACCGCTTTGAAGGATTCAATGCATTCCTTACCTGAAGATTCTCGATAACACACCCAGCTTGTTTGGCCTTTTGGCTGTTCTCTCCGAGGAATCTCATGCTTTATCGGCTTGTCAATAGGTCTTATTAGTGGAGTTTTCTAACCGTTACGGGGGAGAGCTAAATATAGATTTTTTTTTTTTCATGTACGGGGAAAAAGGGCTCTGCATGGATTTTTCCGGTTTTCCATGCCTTTTTTTGGAAGCCTGTTCTAGTTCTGCCGCGGGAGAACACCATATTCTCTAAGAAAGAACCCCAACCTGTACCTTAAACTGGCAACAGTATGAGCACGGCTAGGAGGATGGATGCCATCAAGCCTCAGTGTCTAACTTCAAAAGGGGGGAGTGTGAAGCGGAATCAATCGGCAGCTGGGACAATCGTTTTGGAAATCAGCACGTTAATGGAAAAGACACCGGAGCGCCGGGTGAAGATTGCAATGACCTTGAATACTTTGCAGACCGTGCGAGAGTGAGGGTGATACTCGAGCCAGCTAAGAAGACACAAGTAAGTTGACCTGTTCCGCATGGTAAACTATGGCGTTTTACCCCGTATATATGACACTCAATTTTCAAGTAGGTGTTTACTTTTGAATATATTGTGCTAGTGAATGGTGGTTTTCAATCCGCACCTTTGGCCCTTGTTTTGCACATCATGCACACCGAGACCTTACATTTCAGTTCTTCCAGTATTGCAAGATTTAATGTTTGCTCTCCTCGAATCTAAGCCTTTCCAACAATTCCATTTTGCTCTTAACCTGGCATAAAAGCTCCATGGGTGCAACGACACTACGTTGTCCTGTCCATTATTCCATGATCCGCCCTTTAATTCCCCCAACCCAGATGACTGTAGATGCCGAGTGGCAATCAGAAAATATTCAGAGGTCCTTAATAGCTCTATTAGATATACAAGGGCCGTATTTAACAGATCAAATGCTTAAGCTAACTTTTCATTATGGTTGTCGTTAAATGATTCCTTTTCGTCTTATCTCCCTCGACATCAAGTAAAAGTCATGAAACAAGATACCCTACTGCCTTTAGTCACCAAGCCAATTTCTCCATCTTCGCAGACGTCTCCCATGTTTGTGAAGGTGATCTGACTCCTTCACAAAAAGCGTGTAACATTTTATGGCGCTCAATCCAACTACACTAGGGTTTCGTTATTGATTCCTCTATCTTTCATCAATCTCCTTAGTATTTGAACCGCACCACACCTGGCTGCGATATTAAACCAGATCTGATAGTTATATAATTCGATTGAATCCTTGTCTTTCATTTACATTGCCTTAAGCTTCTAGGGGCAATTATTTTATTTTATTATATTAATCTAATATGAAGTTTAATAATCCTACATTTAAGTGGGTGTATAGGAATAATGATATATAAAGTTATTACTTCTATGAGTGTAGAGTTGTGTTGTAAATATGTGTATGTATAGATACCTATATAATTATACTTAAAGAGATCTATATGATTATAATCTATAATTTTGTATTGTGAAACTGAACTTTGGTTAATGTATTTGTATTTAGTTAATGAATTACCCTTGAGATGATAAAATTAGAATGATATTTATATAGATATATCTAAATTTGTATATTATTAATATTTAAGTGATTGCTTCAATATTTAGAAGTTTATAATTGAAATGGAATATGTTGAAATTGGGAAATGTTATTCGTAGTTAGATTTTGAAAAGGTTTATTTAATATTTAATGTTGAGTTCTCATGATCTATGGTACCTTCATTATGCAGTTAGTTAACTAGAAAATCGCTATTGTATTATATTAAACTGCAAATTTTATATTAGGGGTTCATATTTCTTGATAGAGATGAATGTTTTTTCAATGAAATAGTTAACCTTAGGATCTAGCTAATTGAGGATACAAACTAATGATCGAACGAAATGTGTAAGTCAAGAGAATGTTGTGTATGTGAAGTATTTTCTTTTATGGTTATAGTGCCTGATTGAATGTGTTAGTTATGTGATTGATTTTCTTATTGATTATGGTGGTTGAGTTGGTAATGAGGTCATTTTGGGTTAATGCTTAGTGGAGTGAGTCCTTTGTGCCAAATGGTTACTGAGAAAATTTTGATTTTGTGATTGATTTTGTATCGAGATGATTGTATCAATTTTGATTACCCCCTTGTGATGTTACCACTCATTATTCTATATTTGTTGACTCATAAATGGCAGATTGAAAGTAGTTCTTTGAGATCTTGTTATTATTAACATTTTTTTTGATGGGAAACCCCTATGTTAGCATTTTGAAAGTCTTCTAGAGGATAGAGGGGATATGATTCTTAATTGCAAGGGTTGGTATGGGAGCCGACGACCTAGGAGAAACCGCCTTGGGTAACCCATAACAAACCTGATGTATTTATTTGAGTTTTATGTTGTTTCACTTGAAAGTGGGTGGTTTTATGATTATATTACTTTGATGATGGTTGATATTGCACTTAGTTTGTGTTTATGTGGCTTGAGCCTTGCACTTGAATGTGGTTTTCGTTACTTTGAAGTTTGTTCTAGCGTGAGATGGTGCATGCCTCACTTAGTGTAGTTCTTTTGTGGATTTGGTATCTTGTGGAAGTTGGCTTTCCATTTGTGTTTTTGAGATATTGTTGTTAGTTGGGGGAGTGGTTCTCAATGGGGGTCTGATGCCCAAAGTAGCTGGTCTAGTGTAACCTTTGAGATTTTAATAAAGTGATAACTTAATTAATTAACTAGGGGGTTGGGTAGTATCTCACATTAATTCAATTAATGTAGTTTCACTCATGGGCTCAAGTGCTCGTTTAGGCTTGGGATGAGTGGGAAGGCCTGGAATACTTATACATATATCTCTATATATACATATACATATACATATACATATATCTATATATTTACATATACATATACATATATATATACATATACATATACATATACATATATCTATATATACATATACATATATCTATATATATACATATACATATACATATACATATACATAAACATATATATACATATATATATACATATAAATATACATATATATACATATAAATATACATATATATACATATAAATATACATATATATATATATAGTGTTAGATATCTATTTGTTTTTTATTAGATAAGCATGGGAAGGGCCTTGAACCCTTACAAAATAAGAAAACATAGCCAAACAACTCAACAAAATAGAGCCAAACAACTTAGCAAAATAGACTGGCCAAACACAACTAACTAGAGAGAAATAGCCAGTTAGAACAAACAACATGGAACTATTCAAGGAGCAACACTTGAACCAGGTATAGCCATTGAGGGTGAGTTGAACGAGACTGTAACCTTCTTAGAAGGATGTGTCTTTTTTCTATGAATTGTAGTCCAAGGAGAATCAGAAACTAAAATCAAGAAATTTTGAACAGAAGGGGAAGACTCCCCTTCAGAGTAGCAAACCAGAGGAACAGTTGAAAAATCATGTACAACATCCACAACCAAGCCTAAATTAGCAAGACTTACTGCAACATTTTCCAATACATGGCCCTCAAAGGAGGCAAAATAAACAATATTAGCCAAATCCAAAGGCCTCATGACAGTATCAACAAAAGGAACAACACCCACCACAATCAAGTCAGGTGGAGTAGAAACTGGCATTTGAGGAGAAACATCCATCACAACACTTATATTAAGCCTTGTAGAAGGGGAAGTAGTCCTAGAGTCATCATTAGAAGAAGTAGCAGAGTCAGCAGTAGGGCACACTACTAAGTGCTCATGGAGTGAGCTTTTCCACCAGGTAGAAGAGGATTAAACAGTGCGGGAGGCACAAGAACATTCATAAGCCAAGTGACCAACAAGTAAACAATATTTGCAGTGAAGTGGAAGACCCTCATAATCCACCATTTGAGACCATGACCAATCATTAACCTGCAAAACTACCTCACCAAGTAGAGCCTTTGAAAGATCAACCTCCACCAAAATCTTAGCAAAAGAGGTATGAGTAAAATTCTTGGAAGCAGTATCCACTCTCAAGAATCTACCAATAGCATTACTAATGCCCTCATAGGCAAAGGAGCACCAGAACTGTAAGGGAAGATAAGACAATATTACCCAAACATGCATAACATCTAAGGGTTCCTTCAAAAGATTAAAAGTTAGATATCTATTTGTTAGGTTGTTAGAAATAATTTTTCCAATGTTTTCATTAATTTAGAAATTTAATTGTACACTATGTCGATTCACTTCTACAATGCAAAGGGGATCTCGAAGAGTGTGGACTAGAACATGTGTGCAAAACTAAATTTGTAACTTGTAGATCTAATTTAGGTAAATGATAGGATTCCCACCTTTACGCATAAATGTCTATGTGGCGCATCGCCATCCTGATAGGATCCCCCCCTCTGGAATCTACAGAGGCATTACACTTCTCCATTAAGGATGGAGAGTAACACCCCTGTGCCCTTGACCTACATTGAACAACTCTTTTGGGTTGCTATCTAGCCCAAAAATTCTCATTCTTCATGGAATTCGATCTTCTTCAAGCTCTACACACTCCACTTCTCTCACCATTGTTGAAGCTCTAAAGTGTTACTCTATTGGATTTTACTATCGTTGTTGTGGCAATGATTCCATCTTCAACCTTGCGAGCTCACATCTTCCTTCATGTGCTCGAGGGCACCTTGTTTGGGAGGCGATATTCGTTCATTTTAGCATTATCATTTCATTTACATAGCATAGTGTTGTTTCCATTTCTTGGCATTTCTTCCATTACTTTCTTTATCATATTTTCTATCTCATGGCTATTCTAGATGTCCATGGAGGTGGGAACACTGAAATGGGGGCTTGACTGTGGCAAAGCTCGAAACAACCCCAACATTTTCCCTTGTTTTGTTGTGCATAGGTGATCATGTTTGTGTGGAGCTTGCAGGAGGCTGTACCTATCGTGAGTTGCATTTTTACCACCTTTATTTTCATCAACCTTCATTTTTAAATTGTTCTTCTTGCTATCTCAGTAGTTTAGTTGCCTTCAACTTTCTGTTATCACATTGATTAGCATTTATTAGGTAGAATAGTGAATTCTTGTCAGTTTGAACTATACTTTGTACTCTTTGTCCATATAGACGCTAACGCATTGCATTGTTGTCTATATTTTGTGCTGGAGTCATCTGGAAAAAAGTTGCTTAGGTCACTGTTTAGACTCAATATTTCGCTCACCTGATTCCCTAAACCTCTCAGGTTGGTAGAAGGACAGTGACATACTAGTTGTCCTTCCTTTTCACCCTCCAAAAACATTAAACCCACCTTAAACAACCCTTAGCACAGAGGTAGATCAAGGTAGCTGATCGTTCTAGACCCTCCTATGACCTAGGGTCTTGAGCGTTTGGTCCCCCTCTACATTTTGGTGAACCTAACATGAACCATTTTGGTTTAGTTTGGTAGACTCTTCCCTCATGTTCTAGGAGTGGTGTGGGTGTGAGTGTTGTAGGGAACCTATCCTTGCAACCCAACCTACGACTCCTAGTGGCATAGCTAGAAGGTTTATTAAGCATTATGAAGCAAAACCTTAAGTAGGTCACCATTTAATTGTGAAACCCTTGGGGGCTTCTATGAAAGTCTTTTCTAGTGTATGTAAGAGATGGCTTCCTTCCTACATCTACCCATCCCATATGTGCAACCTATGAGCAGATCTCCTGCTATAACATTCACCCCACAAGATTTTCCAATGAACTCTAAGAGAGAACCATCCCCTTTGTACATCCCCGCATGTATCAATAGGAATACTGTAACTGGTGTTCTTGTTGACCCAACATGTCAGGTGAATGTCATTGCAGAGGAGATCATGTTAATAATTTTTGTACATAAGGATGTTCATGATGAGTCTAGAAGCACTATACATACACATGATGGGATTTTTGTCCCTCCCATCAATTGTATCACCTTGTTAGTCCTAGATAGACCTAGGACTATGAATGCACTTTTTGATATCATCTTAGGGTTTGAAGTGTTCAAAGTGAAACTAGGCATTCCTTGGCTAGTTTCCATGAATGCAGTTCCCTCAGTAATCCATAAGTACTTGAAGTTTTCCCATTAGGTTTATGCACATGTAGTCCATGAAACCGGTTACAAATTGACAATTACACACAGGGGCTACTCACTTGATTACTTTTGGCCTACCCTTGTTGGTCTACTCCCTTCGATGATGGACATGTTGTATGGAACTTACGTAAAGTACAAGAGTGGAGGCATAACAACAAAGGTGAGATACCCTCCTCCCTATGCCATTTTCACATAGAGCTTGCATGATGGTGAAGTGTGAGGCTTCCTTGGCCGCCTGAAAAAGAGAAGAGGAGAATTCTGCCCAAGGCTCCTCCTCTTCTTCTTCCTTCGTTGTTCCACCTGTTGCTTCCTCCTGCCCAGTTGTAGCGCCCTTGAATTCCACTCCTATGCATCTCTTAGGAAGTTTGATGGTGCCCACTTGGTGGAAGCCCAAGTGTCTGGTGTTTGAAATTTATTTCTTGCATATGGTGCCTCAGACCATTCTATATGGTAAAGGGAAGGCTCCCCATGGAGCATCTTTTATGTCTCAACCTCCATGACCTTCTATCGCTCCTACCTCTAAGGTAGTGAATGGGAATGGGCCCACCATTGAGGCACTCGAGCCTGATCCTCCCTCTGTTGTTGCATCATCTTCTCCATCTCTTCTTCTTGTTCTCATCTAGGAGCCTCTCCCTCTGTCGAAAATGGTTGTGATGGATACTCTGATGGTTGAACAATAGTCTTTCATCCCTTCTCAAGCTGCAACCTCTAGCTCCCAAAGTCATAGAAATTGCCTTGTGTGTGAGTGCAAGCATTGGAGGAAGGATATGGTTGCCGAGCAAGCCACTTTATAGAAGAATGAAGGGGAACCAATAGCTCCTGCTTTGACATCTTTTGTTGTGTCCTCCTCTTCCACTCTTTTTGCTTCAGTTCCCTCAACCTCAATCTTTCTCCTGACTCCCCCTATGAGCGTGAATGATCCTCACCTGAAGAGGGTGTAGGTATTCATTGCTCCTTTAGTTGATTTCCCTCAGCTAATTTCCATTCCAGACGTCCTACCATTTTAAAAACCCATAGACATGCCAAATACCTCGGTGGTGCCATTGTGATTTTCTCCTCTTCCTCCTTGCCTTGTGCTTCATCTGTGAGGATTTCACATCCCCTCATGAAGTGAAATATGGAGGAAGACCTTGCTAGCAATGGGGGTTAGAAGAAGGGTTTGCCTTCTTTGGAGGGTGGTTTTGCATTGGCTTGTGCTATCTTAGTGATGGAGGAAGCCTTGATGTCCTCAGAGTTCATCACTATTCTTGAATCACTCGGTGAGGCTAGCAGTGGATCTCGAGCATCGCCTCCATTGCCTATTGAGTTGACACATGGCACTTTGATAAAGTGCATGTTCAACTCTATAGATGATGTCTTGACCCTATCAGCGATTTTTGTGAGATCGCTGACATTCACCTCAAAGGAACTAAGTGAAGAAGACCTTGAAGGGCCTTCTTTCATAGCTCTTGTTGGAGGGTCGGAGGCTACCCCTCTTGATATTTTTCCCTTGCAACATCATCTACCCTCCCTTTATGTGATGAGACCTACCTATCTCTCAACTCTTTCTTCAGATGGTAGATGCTATTTTTTGTTTGTTTTGTGTATTTTGTGCAATAAGGGTTTTTGCATTTTTTGAAGGAAGGATGCCAAAACAAATCAAATGCATAAACTTATAAATACTTAAAGAAACTATTGACTAACGAATGGAAATGGACTTTATTTGGAATGATGAATGTTTACAATACTGAATTGATAACATGCATACAAAAAGGCAATTGAATAAGCAATATCTGAAGAACCTAATTTCTGATTTGCAGCCGCCTATAGAAGGTAATGAATGGTATGACCATCTTGTTTAAGGAATTTCTCCCACTGGACAATGGTTGCTAAAATACTTAGGAGTCCAAGGTGTCCACTGTATTATTAATAAGAAACCTAAAAATAAGGTGATTTGATGATTGTGAGTAAGACACCCTTGCAGCTATTAAGTACGACCCTAGATCAGCAATGAACAAATTTGTACCACCTTGTAAAGTGCGCTAGATACTTGATAACTAATGGCTAATGGAAAGATTCTCCTTTGGAAAGAAATCAATCCAATCGTGTTGAATAAAAGAACTCACAATAAGATCTGTAATAACTTCTAAATGAAGCTATTCGACTGGCAGGCAATAAATCAGCTGATATTTCACAACCTTTGAACTGCAATACACTGAAGATGGCTTGTTCTCCAATGCAAAAGAAAAATAAAACCCTTGGATTCGTTATTTTTTGAAGGAAATGGCTAAAATCGCTTCTCATATGCATTATGATCAATTTCTTCAAAAGAAAACCTTATATCTTCTCAGCAAGTCGATTTCACCCAAAAAGCATCATTTAATATAAACTTGAATTTCACTTTTAATTTTTCAATAGTTTGGGCGCCCCTTTTAATTATAATAATTAATTAAAATGTGGCCCCTTCTCCATGATGGTCGACCCCTTCATTAGTCACTTAAGTCATAACATTAATTTACATTATAACTTTATACTATAAGCTTCAATTAAATTAATATTTATTTTGGCAAATAAATATTAATATCTCTCTCAATAAAAGTCCAACTGACAAGCTGTTTGAAGCCGGATGATAAGTGACTGAATCTGCATATGACCAGACCATACTACTAAAAATAGCAGGGGTGCTAGTGTCTCTACTTACTAGAAAAAGAAAGTCAAGAAAATGATGTCCAAATGACCTCGAATGAAAGCCAAATTGAATAATTCTGACAACTAAAGCCAAGCCATGCCTCAATAAGACCCTCTATCCTCCATATTAGCCTATGAGGGCCACATAATAGGCTAATCTCAAGTACTGAGAGATGTCAACTGGAAGGGGACATTATAGTCTGCCCCTCCTAAAATTGCTTGTCCTCAAGCAATCTCAACTCAAGATGCTGCAAAATATCCTCACTCTCCCATGTAGCATCCTCCACTGGAAAATCTCTCCACTTCACTAGATATTCCCTGATAGTCCTACATAGTTGTCTCTCCCTCTACTCCAGGATAGAATCAGGTACTAAAATCAACTTTCCCTCATCATCTAAGGGAGGCAATATCGTTGAAGGTACCACACGATGTCCTAACACCTTCTTGAGATGCGACACATGAAAAACATTATGGACCTTACTATCAGCTGGAAGCTCTAGCTCATAGGCCACCTCTCCAACATGCTTGACAATCCTGAAAGGACCATAGTACCATGGCTTGAGCTTCTTTGATCCACTCTTCCTGAGAGTAGACTGTCGGTAGGGCTGCAACATGAGATATACCATGTCTCCCACCTCAAAAGATCTCTTGGTCCTCTTCTGATTTGCATACTACTTCTACTGATTTTGTGCCTTAGCAATATTTTCCTGAAGAGCCCTCATAATGTCCTGGCTCTCTTGCAATAAGTCTCCCGCACTAGGCACTCTACTGTCACTCAGTAACAAATCAAGAAAACTGGGAACCTCATACCTATACAATGCCATGAATGGGGACATCTGAATGGTCATGTTGTAAGTGGTATTGTAGAAATACTCACACAAGTATATCCACTTGACCCATGCCTTTTGCTTGACCTGCAATGTAATTCCTGAGGTAGCCTTCCACCCATTTGCTCACTATCTCGTCTGACCATGATCTGTGGGTGGTAACTGGTGCTTGGTGTAAGCTTAGTCCCACAAGTTTGAACACCTCTTACCAGAAGTGACTCAAGAATCCACTATCCCTATTGCTAACTATGCTCAAGGCAACCCATGTAATTTGAAAACCTCACAGAAAAATACCTTGCTACCTGCGTAGTTGTGTAAGTAGTGGTGATGGAAAGAAGTGGGCATACTTCGTCAGCTGATCCACAACTACATATATGCAATCACGTCCTTGGGCTTTAGGCAAGCCCGTAATAAAATCCATCAACAGCATTCCCACTTCCTATTAGGAATCGGAAGTGGTACAACAACCCTACCGGATACGTGTTCTCACTTGTTCTACTGACAAACAGGGCACTCACACACATATTGAAGAACATTTGCCTTAAGACCCTTCCATGTAAATCTCTCCTGAACCTGTTTGTATGTCTTAAATTACCCGGGATGCCCTACTATAGGTACATCATGGAAAGCTCGCAGAATAGTGTTCTTCATCTCTGACCCTAGGATCAATAAAATCCTGTTCTTGTAAATGATCAAGTCATTTACAAGTGTGTACCTGGTGTCCACAATAGATCCCTCAACAATACCAGATGCCCATGTATCCTTGGCATACTTGCCACAATCAGGTGCCTCCAATCCTCTGCAATCTATACCATAGAACTCAGATGAGGCCGCGTGAAAGAGCATTCAGCAACAACATTCTGTGTACCTTTGATATAGGTGATGTCAAAGTCATATGCCTATAACTTACTCACCCACTTTTGCTGATGGTCATTCAAATCTTGCTGTCCTAGGAAATGCCTCAAGCTATTATGATCAGTTTTAATACAAAACTTACTGCCCACTAAATATTGCCTAAATTTGGCCAAGGCATGCATTATGGCCAACATTTCCTTATCATATATACTATAAACCCTCTCTGGTCCTTTGAGTTTCCTACTCTCATAAACAATCGGTGCTTGTCCTACATAAGCACCACTCCAATGCCCTCACCAGAAGCATCACATTGAAGCTCGAAAGGCTTCATAAAATCTGGTAGTGCCAACACTGGACATGTAGTCATAAGCTCCTTAAACCTCACAAAACACTCCTGTGCCTCAGGAGTCCAAATGAATGCACCTTTTTCAAAAAATCCATCATAGGTGTTGCATGGTGTGAATATCCACTGCAAATTTGTGATAGAAACCACATAACCCAAGGAATCCTCGCAGTTGTGTAAGGTTAGGAGTAGGCCAATCTATGATAGCACGGATCTTCTCAGGATCCATCCTCACTCCCTTGCACTGATAATATGGCCTAAGTATAACAACTCAGTCATCCCTAAATCACACTTGGATTCCTTGGCATACAAGGACTCCCTATCCAAAATGCTGAGTACTGTATCCAAATGAGCCAAGTGCTCCTGCCATGTCCTGCTGTAGACCAAAATATCATCGAAGAAGACAAGTACATATCTCCTCAAATGTGAGTGGAAGACCCTGTTCATGGTGGACTGGAATGTCGCTGGAGCATTGGTTAGCCCAAATGGCATAACCACAAACTCAAAGTGTCCACAATGACAATGAAAAGCAGTCTTCTCAACATCTTGCTCACAAACTCTAATCTGATGATATCCCGATCTCAAGTCTATCTTCGAGAAGTAACAGGCACCATGGAGCTCATCAATAAGCTCATCTATACGGGGTATGGGATATCTATTCTTAATAGTCCTCTTATTCAAGACTCTATAATCTATGCACATATGAAGAGTACCATCTTTCTTCTTCACTAGAACAATTGAAGAAGCAAATGGTGACTTACTCGGTCGAATGTGACCCATAGCAAGCAGCTCCTTGATAGTCTTCTCTATCTCATCCTTAAGCCACTTTGGTTCCTATAAGGAGTAATCATGGGGCTTGGGCCCTCCTCAAGCTCTATGATGTGCTCAATACCTATCAGAGGTCTCCTTGGTGAAATCCGGAAACCTTCCCATGCTTAACTCTCACTGTTGAATTTGGGGATGATATTCAGTCTTATATGTCCCTCCTGTGTAGGGTAAAAGTGCACGTGGCCCACTCAACCATGTCATGACACATAAGTCTCTCCATCCGTTGGAAGGAAATAGTCCTGACGTTATTGTCTCGAGATGGCCTTCAGTATATGGGTCTTCCCATCCACCTTGAACCAGATCTCCATGTCTTTGAGACGAAGTGTAGCTTCCTCAAGAGAATGAAGCCACTTCATGCGCAAAACTAAATCAATATCACCCATATTTACCACATAATAATTAGCCTTGAATTCATAATTATTCAAGCGCAAAGGAAGATCCTTAATCATATGATCACACTTGAGAGTGTAACCATCAACCACCTTAACCCGAATGCCCTCAAAATCTTCAGTTATGAGTCCACGCTTCTCCACAAATATGGCATCGATAAAATTATGGGTAGCACTTGTGTCTAAAAGGGTGATAACCTTTTGACCGGCCAAGACTCCATGCAGTCTGAAAGATCCTTCCTACTATATGCTAGACAACCGTGCCTCCTGGAACTGGATCTCTGACTCTGCCTCCACCTTAGGCTCTGAAGCCTCTGTCTCTGACTCCTCAGAACTCTCCTACTGTCCAGAATTTTTAGATTCTGAATCCTCATAATAAGCCCACATAACTCTATTGGCCTTACCCGTAGGCTGCAAAGGACAATCATGGTTAGCATCATAGGGACCCTTGCAGTAGAAGCAAAGCTTCTTCCTGCGCAATTCATTAAGAATCTCATGATCCAAGGGTACTGCTAATTTTCCCTTTGAATCACTTTTAAAATTAGATTTCTCCTTATTTTTATTGAATCCCTTGTTGTCCTTAAATGAAGAAGTATTCCTGAAATTGAACTTGCTAGATGAAGCTGCAAGTTCCATGCTGCGTGCCTTCTTCATCGCTTCCTGTAGTGAGAGAGGATCAAATGCTTTGATCTATCCTCTCATCGGCTCCAACAATCCCTCCATGAAGAGTACAACTAGACGCCTCTCTGATATGTTGGGAACCATCATTGATAACCAATGGAAGTCTCCTATGTAAGCCTCCAAACTACCAACCTGTCTCAACTGGGCCAAATCTTTGAAGTAAGTATCAGGATCCTTCTTGTCAAACAGTTCCACCAATCTGTCCATGAACTCCTAGTAAGTGGTGATATGGTCATGTTGAAGTGTCACCATCCCATGATGCCACCAGTCACAAGTTACCCCCTCAAGATGCAAAGTAGCATATCTAATAGCATCCTCCTCCACCATGGGATGCAATGTAAGGAAGGTATCCAACAAACTGATCCAAGTCTGTGCTATAACCTTACCACTGCCGTCAAACATAGCTAAAGTGAGCTTGTTTGTGGCATGCTTCAGGTCACTATTATGATGTCTAAGCTTCCTATTCGACCTGTTCTTGTAATGCTCTCTCCTCTGTGTGAGAAACCTGTCAAAGGTAATTCTCTCTCTGACCTCTAGGGTCAATAACTCCCACTCATTGTTTACTGCCATAAGAGTATCAATGAACACTCCCTCAGGATCCTCATCTACAATAGCCCCATTAGGCTCCTGTCTCACAAAAGTAGGGTGGGTAGGCCTATTTGTTTTTTGTGAAATAGTCCTAGGTATCCTCTGTGATCCTGCATCACTCCTGTCCTCATTACGACATGGTGACAGTCTCCTAGGTGAACCTATCCTCTGTATCACCATGGTCAACTGTTGTAATACATCAGCTACTTGTTGCTAGCCTGTCCATAAATTTCTAAGAGTCTGTCTAACCTCTGCATCTTCATCCTGAGGATCTCGAGGAATCTTAGTTCTGTCGCCCATGGTACCTGGCTGCCTGTTCAATTCTTGATCTCTGTCAATCAAATCTCTCCTGCGAGTATAATATCTGTGAGGTCCAACCTCCTATGACTGCATATGAATCCCAAACCCTCAAGATGGTAGAAAACTGCTCTAATACCACTGTGATGAAACCTGCCGTCTCTCAACTCTGTCTTCAGATGATAGATGTTATTTTTTGTTTGTTTTGTGTATTTTGGGCAATAAGGGTTTTGGCATTTTTTGAAGGAAGGATGCCAGAACAAATCAAATGCATAAACTTATAAATACTTAAAGCAACTATTGACTAATGAAGGGCAATGCACTTTATTTGGAATGATGAATGTTTACAATACTGAATTGATAGCATGCATACAAAAAGGCAATTAAATAAGCAACATCTGAAGAACCTGATTTCTGATTTACAGCCGCTTGTAGAAGGTAACGAATGGTATGACTATCTTGTTTAAGGCATTTCTCCCACTGGACAATGGTTGCTAAATCGTCAGGAGTCCAAGGCATCCACTATAGAATTAATAGGCAACCTAAAAATAAGGTGATTTGATGACTGTGAGTAAGACACCCTTGCAGCTGTTAAGTACAACCCTAGATCAACAATGAACAAATTTGTACCACCTTAGAAAGTGTGCTAGCTACTTGATAACTGATGGCTAATGGAAAGATTCTCCTCTGGAAAGAAATCGATCCAATCATTGAATAAAAGAACTCACAATAAGATCTGTAGTAAATTCTGAATGAAGCTATTCCACTAGTAGGCAATAAATCAGCTGATATTTCACAGCCTCTGAACTATAATACACTGAAGATGGCTTGTTCTCCAATGTAGAAGAAAAATAAAACCCTTGGCTTCATTCTCTGAAGAAGGAAATGGCTAAAATTGATTCTCATATTCATTATGATCAATTTCTTCAAAAGAAAACCTTATATCTTCTCTCCAAGTCGATTTCCCCCAAAAAGCATCATTTAAAATAAACTTGAATCTCACTTTTAATTTTTCAATAGTTTGGGCACACCTTTTAATGATAATAATTAAATAAAATGTGGCCCCTTCTCCATGATGGTCGACCCCTTCATTAGTCACTTAAGTTATAACATTAATTTACATTATAAATTTATACTATAAGCTTCAATTAAATTAATATTTATTTTGGAAAATAAATATTAATATCTCTCTTAATAAAAGTCCAACTGACAAGCCGTCTGAAGCCGGATGATAAGTGACTAAATCTGCGTATGACCAGACCATACTGCTAAAAATAGTAGGGGTGCTCCATAGAGTGTCTCTACTTACTAAAAATAGCAAGTTAAGCAAATGATGTCCAAACGACCCTAAATGAAAGCCAAACTAAATAATTCTGACAACTGAAGCCAAGCCATGCCTCAACAAGACCCTATATCCTCCATATTAGCCTACGAGGGCCACATAATAGGCTTTTATTTTCAAAAGATGCATTCGATGGCTAGAAAATACCTTAAAAATCTCTATTTTTCAAAAATTGCATTCTTCAACATGGATCCCTAGATGAAATTTTATTTCATCTCAAATTTGTAAGATAGAATCTAAACCCTTGTGAGGGAACATTCTTTCTTTCAAATTCCTCAAGATGAAATGAATCTTTCAAAAGGAATCCTTGATGCTAAAATCATTGGCAAAAAATTCTATCTCTTTTCAAAAATGTTATTTCACTTTCAAATTGAGCATCCCTTGAGTGGACCCCATTTTTTTTAAGGGTTCCCAAGGGGCCCTTTTGAAATCTCTTCAATTGTTGATTGTCTGCTTGTCTTCCTGTGTGGCTTCTTTTTATTATCTAACATTTTTTTTTGCGGATTAACATCTTGCTTTGTAGGTGTGCTTGTCAAGCTTCTTTTTAATCAAACTCTATGGAGCCTCTTATATTCAAATTCCTTCAAGACTAAGCACATAGGGGACACCTCCTTTGCAATTTTAAGGACCTATGAAGTGCTTACATCCTACGGGATCTCTTTGTTCAACTTTGTAGCTTTGAGGACCTATAGAGCCTTTTGCTCACCATCGATAGGTCTGCAGATCTACGAACATTTTGTTAAACTCTCCTTAGGTTTGAGGACTTATGGAGCCAGCTTCCCTTCCTGTGCTTTTGAGTGGGTCAGATTACGGTCTACTTCCTCAATGGTTCATGTATACATTTCTCTTTCAATCTACTTTACCTTGCATCTAGTATCACATATGCTCGTTAAAGTGGGGGAAAAATGTAATGGAGTGAATTTGCACCCCTTGCAAATTCCCCATTTGTATCACCTCACCTTAGAAAAATTAAAACTGATAATTCATTTCCACTTCATCCATTTTCCTTCCATGCACTTGGTGGCTTTTTGTAGTGTCGGTGGTGGAATTTTTGTCAGGGACGCTAGCTTGATGCACATACATCTATGTGGTGTGTTGCTATCCTAACAGGATTCTTACCTTTGGAATCTATAGAGGCATTACACTTCTCCATTGGCAACAAAGAGTAATGCCCCTACACCCTTGAACGACCTCGAACGACTCTTTTGGGATGTTGTTTATCCCAAAACATCTCATTCTTCATGGAATTTGATCTTCTTCAAGCTCTACACACTCTTCTTTATCTTCTATGCTCTACCTATTGCTACACACTCCACTTCTCTCACCATTGTTGAAGCTCTAAAGCATTACTCTACTAGATTTTACTCTTGTTGTAGTGATGATTGAATCTTCAAGCTTGTGAGCTCACATCTCCCTTCACATGCTTGAGGGATTCTTGTTTGGGAGGTGATATCCATTCATTTTAGCATTGCCATTTCATTTATGTAGCATAATGTTATTTCCATAATTGCTTGGAATTTGTTCCATTACTTTCTTTATCATATTTTCTATCTCGTGGCTATTTTGGATGTTCATGGAGGTGGGAACATTGAAATGGGGTCTTAACTATGGAAAGCTCTGAAACAGTCCCAACATTTTTCCCCATTCTATTGTGTGTAGGTGATTGCATTCATGTGGAGCTTGCAGGAGGCTTGACCTATCATGAGTTGCATTTTTACCACCTTTATTTTCATCAACCTTCATTTCTTAAGTTAATGTATTCTTCTTGCTATCTCAGTAGTTTAGATGCCTTCAACTATCTATTATCACATTGATTATCATTTATTAGGTAGAACAATGAATTATTGTTAGTTTGAATTGTACTTTGTACTCTTTGTCCATATGGATGCTAACACCCAACCAGGATGCCATCGCATCGCACTATCATCCATCTTCTATGTTGGAGTCCTCTGGTAGAAAGTTGCTTAGGTAATAGTTTGGACTTGGGATTTTGCTCACTTGATTCCCTAAACCTCTTGAATTGGAAAAAGGATGGTGACATGCTAGTTTTCCTTCCTTTACATCCTCTGATAATATGAAACTTGCCTTAAACAACCCTTAGCGTGAGGTAGATTAGGGCAGTTGATCATTCTAGATCCTCTTGTGACCCAAGGTCCTGAGCATTCGGTCCCCCTCCTCTACAAAATCCTCCAAAATGAAGTCCAAGTTCATGTTTTATTGAAAAATCTTCAATTTCCAAGTTAGGGACCCAAAACTCACAACAAAGGAGAGATTCCATTTTGCATGTAGTGCATGCATTCTCGAGTGCCAAGTGTCCATTGACTTCTTCCACTCCAATGCAAGTTGCCACTTGTCTCGACTTGTCATAAGCCACTAAATGATAAAAGTAAGTAAGAAGAAGATCCCATGCCAAATTAGAGATAAATATTAATTTAAAACATATTTGGTTATAAAATAATATTCTGTTAATGACCAAGTCACCAAATGTAATTTAATTTTCAAATCTATCAAGTGCTCCTAATTTGCTATTTTGAGCTTGTTGACTTACTATTTTTAGTAAATGGTTATTTTTTGAAAATTTGAAAAAGTGACATGATAAAAACCATCAGTGATTTTAACATGATCAGGAACTTGTTAGAGGTTCCACTAGTTCCAAGAACTAGTGGAACCACCGACAACCTCCCATTCCCTTATGCTCACATTAATCTTTCCTTTTCCTTATTCCTTCACATTCCTTTTACCTTGTCAAGGGTTGCTACACCACTAGGAACCACCACCACTTTCTCATTCATCCCCTTGTTTGGTGAATTCAATCCCATGAGGAACTATCAATACTTTCAAATTAGGAATCAAAATCCATCAAACTATTGAGTCCCAACAATTTTTTTTTCTATTCCATATAGTGATTCCATGGTGTTAATTTTTTTCACAAATGTGAAGAAACCCCTTTTCTTGACAAGCTCATAGTTTCTTTAGTGAGACATTTGATAGGTATATATAAATTATTGAGGGCAAGGACACGGTGATTCAACACAATGTTCTTGAATGGAGTGAACTTAGAGAATTGACATTACATTGTGAGCTTATCTTCTACAAGTTTTCATAAACCTATGGTTGCCATCATATCCTTGCGTTTGAACACTTTGACCTCAACCTACATTTCCTCCTTGAGGCCACCTATGAAACAACTAGCAAAGAATTCATCTATAAACCCTTTGGTTTGGTTGCAAGTTTCTCAAATTTAGTTTGATAGTCATGAATAGAACCAAGTTCTATCAATTTGGTTAAAGCTCTAATAAATTCTTCAGATGAATTGGGACTAAACCAAGTCAAGAATAGTTTTATAAATTTAGTACAACTAAGTTGAGGATTGACCTTCATGTACCATTTATATCAGTAGATTGGTTATTTTCTAAGTTGAATGAGGTAATAGTGGCTATGTGTGCCCAAGGAGTATTATAGAGAGTAAAATATTATCTAGCATAATAGATCCACTATTAGGATCTATACCATCAAATTTGAGAAAATTAATATTTGGCTCCCAAGGCATGCAATTGAAGTGAAAAATAGATTCAATGTTGTTAGAGCAATCATGGGATAAGTCACAACCAAATATATGGTTGAGAGACTCTAATATACAGCGGTTACTACTACATCTATTTCCTTATATCAAGTGTTCACTGTTATAAGAGGGATCCTAAGGTGGTGAAAAACCGATGTCAAAGTTTATGTACGAAAGTGATCATCTTGAAGAGAGGATTATAATAAGACAATTAGCTAAAGAGGAAAAAAAGATTACCTAGACTTTCCTCTAGGGAAAATTTTACATTTCTTACAACAACTTAGCCAAATACATGAAATGAAAAAATGTAAATAAGAATATAATGAACAATATTGCATTGAAAAAATACTCACATTATAATATATTATTGGTCTCTTAGACAGGGCAACCTCCCAGAGTAATGCTCAAGACAATATCATTCATTGTTATATTAAAAACCTCTATTTGAAGTTAATTTTCATGCATATCGAATAAACTTGACAAAAATGACAACTTACAATGCATATGCATTTGATTATTTTATAATTCTACCTTAAAACAAAATTAATTAATTAGGAAGAAATAGTTAGGATTTTGCATCCTAATAGAGAGTGTGTTCCCTAGCAATTTTTGAAACCCTCTAAAGGTTTTCATAATATCGTCAATCCAAATAGAAAGCGAACAAAGATGGATTTGGTGAATTGGAGAGTACAAGAACAATACAAATATGATGAAAAATGCACAAGATAAGACAAATTTATAGACACAAAAGTAATATAGGATACAAAATCATCCCAACTATATATGTGTGTCATACATAAAATTTGAAGTGATATATAAATAGAGAAAAAACCATTCCCAAAGTAATAATAAAACAATTCTAGAATGCTTATTAAAGTTATTCATATTTGATTATTAAGTTAAATAGCTCTAATTTCACATCTAATTTCCTAAAATGATATTAGTTTATCTTACCCACAAAAAATATTAATTAATTTAATTTTATAATTATACATATGTATTTTATTAAATTAGCATAAATTAATTTTTTGAAAAAAATTAGTCTTTTACAAATATATAAATCATGTCACATTTCCATGTAATTTTACATTCCATAAAACAATTTTAAAATACTTTTAAAGTTATTCATCTTTGATTATTAAGCTAATTAACCTTTACATTTCATTCTAATTTTCTAAAGCAATATTAATTTACCTTGCCCACAACAACTATCAATTAATTAGTCTAAATTAATTTATAATTATACATATATTTTTTATTCAATTAACATAAATTAATTTTGTTTCTAATTATTTATTTTACATATATTTAAATCATATCACTCAAACAATATCACATTCAATACAAAATTAAACTATCATTTTAACCTTAAATAAATTTCACAATCTTTACACTTGACTGAGATAAAATTGTGTTTACATGTCTTTGAAAAATCTTAAATATGTTCTACAAAACTATTCATTCAATACAATGAATAAACTTTTTTATATCTTCTTAAAAAATCTCTCATTACAGAAATTTAACTTTACCCTAAAGATGTTTCTATAATTACATGGGGATTTATGGTTTTGATTTTATTCCAATATTCCCCACCTTCCTTTAACGTCTCCCACCTTTCCTGCCATCCATACATTGCCACAGGGTACTCCTTTAACGTGTCCCAGTGGTCATGGATTCTTAATTGGTCTAGACTTTTCAACCGCTCCACTCCCTCCAATTTCACCACTTTTGGACAATCATATAAATCCAATACCTTAAAACATGCCATTGCTCCCGCCTCCAATTCAGGAAACTCCTCTAATGAATAGAAAAATGAAATTTGCAAGATGCGGAGTTGTGGAAACCCTCCCGACTTCCCAAACGCCTTTGGCAATTCTCTGTTCCAGAAATTCTGACTCACGCGCAACCAAACTAGATTGGGCATTCTTTGCAACTCCGGATACTCACTCCACTTACACTCTACTAACTCTAATTCCCTCAGATTTGCCAACTCACATATCAAACTTGGCACTACAAACCTCCATAGTTCAAGTCTTTCCAGATGTCTCATTGCTCTCATTTTCTCCGAAAACTGCGGAAATATCTCCGGCCATACATTGATTGCTAAACGACGGATCTTCACCAGCTGCGCAAGGATCCCTTCTTCCACGCTCTTCAAATCCATCTCATGCTCAACTACTAACCGTAGTTCCTGAAGCTGAGTCATACTGACCAAATCGTCTAACCTCAAGAATTCGTCCCCTTCTATGGACAGGCGCAATAGTGTTCTCAAAGAGGCCAGCTTTGATATTCCCTTTGGCATGCGACCGTAAATATATGGATTAATATTTGGGTATTCTAAATGTTGAAGGCATCTAAGTTCACTTATCCATACTGGTAATGACCTGCACCTGTCAGGGAAGGCAAGAAACGAGAGGCTTTTCAAATGTCTCACACACTCCGGTACCTCCTCTATCGATGTGCCCCTTAAATTCAAAACTTTCAGAAGGATCATCTTTCCAACAGATGGAGGCAATGTAGAGATGTTTGTGGAGCTCAAATCTAGAATGCGCACTCCTCTCATAGGGCCTGGTAAACCAATCTTCCCGAATGCTTGTAATCTTCTCATTCTGAGACAGTGAGAGTGTACGGAGATAAACAGGATGGCTCTGTGAGAAGTCCCAGAGATCTTTCTTGGCCAGTAAAATCCGACACGGGCCCGTGGCACCACTTGTATGCGTAGAGACTTCCTCAACAGAAAAAACACATTGACTTTCTTTCGATATTTGTATGGCCAAATCATGCAACAAATCATGAATTTTACAGAATTTGATTACACCATCATCATCATCTCTCTCACATACTTGAATCAGACACAACTGGGCAAGTTGATCTAACCAATCGCAACCCATATCCCACTGCTCCTCTCCTGCATGGATACATCCTTCTCCAATCCAAAGATATATCAAATACTTAGGATCTATCTCCTCATGCTCGGGGAAGAAGGAAAGATATGAAAAACACGGTATAAGGTTTGCCGGCAAAGAGTCATAACTCAACTTCAATATCTCCATGACAGTATCGGGGCCAAAAATGGGAGTATCTGCTCTTTCAAGCTGACGGCACTTAAACTCCCATTTGCTGAGAAGTGTGGTGTTGGCCAGCGATGCTGCTATCGTTTTGATAGCAAGAGGTAAATATCCACATTGCTTTACAATCTTCCGGCCCTCCTCTTCCATGTGCAGTGGCCCTCTATTTTCCACACGGTGCGGAAATGCGTAGGCACAAAACAACCTCCAACTGTCTTCATCAGAAAAATTTTCCATCTCATGAATTCGAGCACTTGAATTTAGAGCAACCTACCTATTTCTTGTGCTGACCACAACTTTACAATCTATATCAGCTGCGAGACCAAGTCTATCAATCAGACTATTTTCAGGAAAGAGCGTCCACAGATCATCGAGCACAATAAGAGATCTTTTCCCTCAGAGATGGCCATGAATCAATTCCGCTGCTCTCTCTTCAGTTACGTCAGCTTCCACAATATCCCTATATAAACTTTCTCTCTTTGGATCTATTTGAGAGGCTATATCCCGTTGTAAATTCTTGAGAAAATAAGATTTAGAAATAGAAAGCCAAATAGAATGATCATACTTTCATTTTGACAGCTTTGTAGACATTTTGGAGAAGAAATGTCTTCCCCGAGCCACCCATACCAACGACGGCTATGACTTGAACTGTTTGGTCTTCCAACAAGCCTACCATGTGTTCAACTTTGGACTCTATGCCCACTGGATGTGAATCTCTAGGCAAAAGACAAGATTGCTTCACCTGTACTGATATACTTGTTGACGCTGTTGCACCTGCATGAAGAGCTGACCTGTGAGTTATACTTCTGATTAAATGTCGAAGTATTTCACACACGCAGCTGGATAGGTGAAGTTGCTGCGTATATCTCATCTTTCCAACCTCTTTTTGCACAGCAACGGCAATCTTTGAACACAAAACCTCGACATTTCTGATTATTTTAAGGAAAACATAAATCAATATGGAGAGGGTAAAAAGGAAAAAATAAAACATTGAATTATAAAAAATAGAAAGGACACACAATGGTGAAGAGAAAAACAAAGAATAAACAATTGATCCCTAAAAGCTACATCAGTATTACCACGGTGGTAAGTGGAGCTATATCATTTGGTGCTTTTATTCTAAACTTTCAAGAAAAAGTAACTAGATAACTTGTTTTGTGCCACCAATTGTATTTTGTAGCTACTTGGAATTTATTGAAAATGTCTCTCACTAGGAATTAATGATCACTGTAAAAGAAACATTACCAAGCATGCAGAAAAGGTTTCGTCATTTTTAGCTACTCACTAGCAACCTCAATTTTCAATCCTATCAGCAGAGTTACTAGATATTCCTCTTCTCCCGCCCAAATACCCATATCCCCATAACTGTATTCCATAAGCCAATATGCTATATCTGGATTTATTTTCATAGGAATCCATATATGAGCCATACCTAAACACCTAGGGTAGAGGACCGAGTAGTTGAGCATTTCAATAGTTGTGAGGTTACTTGTCATAATGTGTTCAATAATAGAACATATTCTCACTATTATTTGAATATAAAAATATCAATAAATATTTAAAGAAGTGTCAATTAGAGTTTAATCCAACATGCGTCATTAATACACAAAAATGAGTACAACTATGTTGTAAAATGAAATAATAGCATGCTTCAAAGAACAAAATAAAAGAAAATATTATGATATTGTGTGTAATCTTCCTATTTTATTCTTTATTTGTGCAAATTATTTCATTGCAAATTTTCTCAGCCGAAATGGATTTTCTCCATTATGTGTTCCTTCAATTTTTGATTATGTTTGTTTGTTTCAATTTTGCATTTATAAGTGTTTCAGATCTCTATCATTGGACGTCTATTTTTGCACTTGACCTATATACTACTATGTTCTACAATGAAATAATAGCATGCTTCAAAGAATAAAAAAAAGCAGATATTATGATATTGTGTAATGGGTATGTGCAAGATTATGATGGGCCAAAAAGTGGCAATATGATGGGTATGTGTAGGGTATGTGGCTGATGACTTTTTTTAACCCAAAATTGATGAAACGAAAAAGGTTTTTAAAGGAGATTCTAAGCTTTCCACTAATATAAATTATGCTTTATTTTGAATTGAATAAATAATTATTATTCATTTTCTATTTGAATCATGACTAAAGTCCTGATTGATAGGATGATTGAAAAAAATCTATAGCTTTCAAATGGTATTACATTTTTTGAATTCGAAACATGCGTCGCATTCTATGCTTTGCATACTATAGGATTAAAAAGAATTGAATTTCATGAAGTTTTGACCAAGTTAAGGTGGTCAGGACATACAAGTTTTATATTTTTAAAAGTTGTAATAAAAAATCATAATTAATTATTTACTTGGAAAAAAATTACAAAAAATATATGCATCATATCCAGACATGAGTCCTCTACTTATATATAAAATATTATAAAATAATATTATCATTTTATTATGGTTAGGGTGGTCAGACATACACCTACTTCTTAATTTTTCCCTGAAATTTAAGTACTACTGCATTGAAATTTTAAAATTTCACCATATAGATTTTTTATTTTTTAAAATAAACCTACTAGTTTAGAAACTACATTCAATTTTATACAGATTCTATTCTTACATATTTTTGAAATAATATAGATAACTTATTCAAATTTTTACGTCAAGTTGCGTAACTCTGATTTTTCTGAATTTTTTGCCACTTAAGGGTTTGTTTTTTCCATGATGATCCTGCACATACCCTAATCTTCCTATTTTATTCTTCATTTTCTCCATTATTTTCTTTACCAAAATGGATTTTCTCCATTATGTGTTGCTTCAATTTTTTAATGTGTTTGTTTGTTTCAAATTTGCATTTATAAGTGTTTCGGACTCTATCATTGGAATTCTATTTTTGCTGCATTTATAAGTGTTTCAGACCTCTATCATTGGAATTCTATTTTTGCACTTGTATAATGGTGATACTAGAATTGATTTTAGCCCTACAATAAAATGGATGTGCAAATGACAAAGGTATCATTCAAATATGTTCATTTTCCTATTTTTTAAGAAATGTTTCTCTTGGTCTTCATCTTTTTATAGTGAAGCTCTGAGGAAACAACCACCTATTCTTTCAATGCAATATTCACTACATTTCTTATGATTCAAGTGGTTGAAAAGAAGCCCAAGAAATTTTATTTCTCTTGAATCTCAATTCTTGATAAGATCATAGCTTGTGAAGTGACAATAAAAACATTATCATTATTAAGAGAAACTAATCTATAGTGTTTGAGAGTTAGAAAAATAGCTTCACACAAAAACTAAAAATGATAAAACAAAGAGACTTAATTGGCCGAAAAAAGATGGAACCCCTATCATGATAGAGATACCTTAATTTAATAATGAAATCAACCTCATTGTGTGAGAAGGTACAAAATGCAACTTGCCATTAACCTCAACGAGAAATTAATAGATCCAAGTACATTTGAGAATTGGCTTGTACCTAATCTTATCATAGTTGTCGAAAGATTTGGAAAGCAGATTGTGGACTTATTGCAACTCTATCAAGATTTGAGTTTGAGGGTCAACTAGTATGTGAATTCAACTTATATAGATAACCATAAAAAGGTTGGAAGTAGACAACTCGAGGAACTATTTTCTAGAAGATATGATTAACTGAGAACATTTTATTATTTATTTGCATGGCATATGTATATAAGGAGCAGGTTCTCAGTGTAAAAATTCAACTAATAGGATGTTGCTTTTAGATTATGGTAATAATTCTGCATACACAGGTTAGTCCAATGTGTGAAGGGTTTGTATAGGTAACTCCCATTGTCAATAACCTACAAATTCTAACATTGATCCTTAACATTTGGTTTGAAGAACCATGGAACTGAAACCCGTTCTTTGCATTCTTGATTTTGATACTATTGAACTTATAATGTTGCCAAGGATCGGGTTGTTCCTTGTGTGATCACCAAGAACCCTCATGTTAGGGCAATCTACAATTCAGTGTAATCCCTGAATAATCAGGAGTACCTACTATGAGTGAATAGTGTGTAATTTCCTAGTGGAGAATTATTTTGCAGCTAAGCTCAACATGGCTATTCTAGCTATTTATCATATTGAAACTTTAAAAAAAATACTAATATTTCAAATATAGAATTAAGAAATCACAAAAACAAAATTAAAAATATCTATTACTTTTCAAAGCAATGACTAAATGATCTATGCTCTAAAGTCTAAACACAATCGATTCCAAAGACCAAACATTCAACATTCAAATACATTCTCAATAAGTGATTCAATGCATCTAGCAATGTGTAACAATAAAAAATCAAATGCATTCTTAGTAAGGGATTCACAATGCATCTATCTATTCTCTTCTCTTGCTTTTAATCCTCATGATGGATCATGCAGTGTGATCCAAAATGTTGATGAGAAAAAATGTTCACAGTTTAAGCCAAAAATCTGCAAGCTCTAGATGCTAATGCCCTGGCCAAATAATAGATATAAATATAATATACCAATGCCCTAGCCAAATAGTAATAAAATAACTCTTCAAAATTATAAATATTGCATACTTAGTTGATAAGACTATAAATATTTATTTATATATATCAACCATATGACCTTTAAATGATATTATTCTTAAACATTTTATATATCTATAACATGCCCCTTAATGTGCCCTGAGACTAAACCCAGTCTTTTAGTTGACTGCTAAATTGAGACAAATAACTCGACCATATTACTTTACAGAAACATTGAATCCATAGGAAAAGCAAACGTTGACAGTGTTCCAGTAAGATATGATCTAAAAAGGATATTTTTTATTCCTCCATTTGGTTAGCATTAAACATATCAGATAGGTTAACAGACAAAATGCAAGGCCACCTCTTCCCACATCAATGTGGCAATTGCATCACTAAAAAATATTGTTTTATCTATGGAGGGTGATCCCACAATAGAGGTTTACAATTTTTGGCCAAACTGGACACTGAAATTATTATTTTTAACTAAATCTTCACATTCGAGCACCTATAGCAGCTAAACTATGAGGAGTTTGAAGATGATGCAAACTAGAGTCTCGTCATATTTTTTTTGTAGATTCTAAAAATATTTTTTTCAAATTTTTTGGAATCAGATTGCACTTCTTTTTCCATCTCCCACGAAAACTAGCTTTTTTCAAAAAACAACATTTTTAAAAAGTGACTCACACCGTATAACGCATAACTTTTTTTACATGAAGGATAAAAATCTAATTCTTTTGAATTTAGATTTGTAACTCTGATATCTAGTGCTTCCACTTGGTTAGATATTTCTTTATTGAATATTTTTTCTTTAATCAAGTTTCAAAGTCAAACCAATTACAATTTAGACATAGTGTGACCGTATAACACGTAACTGTTTTTGTATATATCAATTTTTTTTGTTGGATCAAGGACTTCAATATCTAATGCACTCATATTTCTTCAATTTTTTTTTGATAATCTGCTATTTTTCCACATGTGCAAAATAGAGACCTTCATTTTCGATGAAAAACCTATGTTTAATAAAACTAAAAAAACAAATATGTAATGAAACCAAAAAAATATTAAAATTATATTCATTGGATAGCTTGTTCTAAGGACTACCTGATTCTAGTTAGATTTTTGAAGAATCCTCCATTTTCACCCTCAAACCAACCTTCAAAGTGTAAAAAATTAGGTTTTGTTTGTGTTTGAGGGGGAGAATCAGGGTTTAGAGGGGTTCGAGTGAACCACCTTGATTACATGTATTTTGATTTCTTTTTGGGAGGAAAAAGCATTGAATGGGTTTGCTCGAACCCTAGTTCGAGTGAACCCATTTTTAGTTTGTGCAAACCTTCAAGTTAGTACGAACCCCCAGAATCAAAAAATTTGCTATGGCATCATTTTTTCTCAAATTTCCTTCCTCCATCAAATTGTAAACCACCATTATGGCTTCACCCTGGAGATAAATTGTAGGAAGAAAAAGAGAAAAATGGAATTATTGAATTAGTTTGGTTTCTTCATTTCTATACAAAAATAGATGCTGGTATCTTCCACTTGAGTAAAATAAGGGAAGATTGCATGCATCCAGCTTGAATTGTCAACTGTGAACGGTATATAGAGTTTTTGGAATTTCCCGAATTCTGTTGTTTATTATTTCTTCTTCATTCTACATTTTTTTATAAACAATTTCAACTTAGATACTTCCCTCGCTTCATTATCCACCATCTAGTCCATTCTCTTACAAAAATTTCCAAGTTGTATTATCATCACACTTATGTCATCTAGAGATCCTTTGGCTACTGACAACTCTACAAGCTTTCTACAAGCAGCAAGAGGGGCTCCTACAGGAAATCTCGAATTCTCTATTAAAAACTTTTCAATTTCCAGATGCTTAGAAGGTTCCACACTTGGCTTCACCCCAATATAGAAAGGCCTGGAAAGGTCTACTACCTCTTGATTGGTGACCTAAAAGAATACATAAAAGTACTGTGAGATAATTGCTATGGCAGTGAAATTTATAAGGTCTCTACCAAAATCCCTAGGAAAATGTGTTATTTGAGTGTTGGAAAACATTACCTTATCCCATAAGCCATTTGATGCCATAATTAAAAACTCGCAATCAGAGTTAATTTTAATCCTTTTGGTGTCTGGTTCAGCCAAAATATTATCTCTCAAGTGTAAATCGCTTATTCCCTTAGATATAGCTAATACTCCTTAGACTCACCAAACTCCATGGCGAAAATCAACATATCCTCCCTATAATAGGAATTAATATTAGAGAAAATTTGTCACAACAATGACTCAAACACACAAAAAATAATATTTTGCAAAAAACAACACAATGCTCATTTGCTTACCCAATTCTCTATTTGTTCTCGCACATCCTCCCTTGCTGCTCGATGATCACAAGTGAGAGCTTTAGCATGGCCATCTCTAAGTTAATTACAACTCGATAGTTACCAAAATTGGAGACTACCATGTTGCCATCTTTGATAAGAGTAGTAACACACAATGTATCACTACTAACACCCTAGCAATTAAATTTTTTTAAAGAGTGTAAGCTTGAGAAGTTGTTTGATTCAAAAAAATTCATAACCCTAACCAGATTTTGGAAAAAAAAACTTTGATTTACAACAAAACAAAAGCAAAAATTACTTCAAAATGAATCTCTAGACTCGAAGCATTAATGCTCAAACACTAACTTGCTTTAAAAACTCTGCATTTGTGGCTAAGTAACCATCTCTAATTGCTTGAACAATGTTATCTTGTTGATCTCCAATCTTTAGTACCAAAGCATCTATAATATTGTGACCAATATTTTCAGCAACAATATCAACAACTTTCCAATCACCATGACCATCGAATATACCAAAAAATTCTTGGAAAAGGATACAAAAGTCATAGGAATTAGCTATGCCAAACCATCTATAGATTGTCCCAAGAAAAAAAATCCAAAAAGGAGCTTCAAGACTGCTATCCAATTTATCCATAGCTATGTAGTCTTATATACCCAATCCTTAAAATGAACACCAAGAACAAAAACATGTAGTAGGTGGGAAGATTATACTACGTCATTTTTTACTCAAGAGAGTAATAGATTAATTTCATAAATTTATCAATTTGAAAAATCTAAATAGTTAAATTAGCCCTGAACAAGATAAAATGTTAAGTAACTGACCCATTTGTTCTTAGTTGATTAAAGATTACTTAAGAGTTATGCTTAGCCTTAATGAAGTGTTGAAGGACTTTGTTCTTAAAAAAATAACTCAAATTGAAAAACAATATTGAAAGTCCCAGACATGCAACACTTACTAAAATCAAACAATTTTAACCCTAAATCCAGCACATCTATAAACTCAATTATGACCACTAAGTATAAGAATGAACACTTCAAGCAAAGTAGCCTTTTTTCTGGCTGCATGGAAATTGTATCTGGTTTCCTATGAACAACATTATGATCTCAATAAATTTTTACCCTAAAAGCCATATATTTAATTCCCACATCATTCCTGGCATTCCCATGTAAAACCACATCGATACCTAGAGAGCTTTTGGCAGGTTTTTTAATCACTTCAAGAAAAGTAGCCTTTTTTTCGCTGCATAGAAAGTGTATTTGGCTACCCATGAACAACATTATGTTCTCAAGTAAAATCATACCCTAAAAGCCATATATTTAATGCTAACAACTTCAAATAATGCAAATCTTCAGATGGTGGAGGGGCATAAACCATTATCCCCTTGTAGGCATCTTTCCAATGGCCGTATACAATTTTCAATATTTTAGTGAGGCTTTCTAGATTTATTTTGTAGCTGCCACTAGAGGATTTTGAGGCTTTTGAGCCCCCATTTGTAGCTTCCGCCATTACTACACAGCTTCAAAAACTAATGCACAATACTATATGAATCTAGGGTTTACAAATTTAAAAGAAAGTATTTAGAAAACCATATAAACCTAGGGTTTGAAAGAAATAAAACAAAAACATAGAAAATATGATTTAATTGAAGAAATTACCAACTAGCGATGAGCTAATTCCTATCCTATGTGGGTTTTCTTTGAAGGGTTTGTTGTTTTTCTTCTCATTCAAAGATCTTTGAGTGTTTACACAAATTTCCCAACATTTTTTTGTGATGGTAAAACCAAGTGAATGCTCCCTCTAATTCTTCCATTCTCTAATACACTGGTTATTTTTAATCTTACTAGTGTAGAAGTGAGGTAAATACCTTAGGGGTTTGGTCCATCATGATTTAGAGCGAATTATTTCGTACTAATTTCACCAACCAAATCCAGCCAACCCATCCAAATCATCTTGCCTGAAGTGTATGCTAGATATCTAATCTACATTAAAGCACAAAAAAATGCATCAATATGGGAGAGAGAAAAAGGAGAAAGGATCGGATGAGACAAATGCATAGATATGATCAAACTGATCGTCTCCAAGGGCTCTCAAATTGTTGATTTAAATTTTTAGCTTGGCCTCTTTCAAATTGGATATGTCTTCAGCGTAAATTATAAAAGAGTAGGAAATAACATCACTTGATATAATTTTGTCGGTTCACTTTAGATAAAGTTGTTTAAAGGTAAAACAAGAATTAATAAGATGAAAAACTAGCCCTAAAGTAAACATGTGTTGGAGAATGTGTTGTATTTATATCTAAAGATTGTTGTCATGCATATGGATTTACTCTTTCAAATTTTAATTGAAATAGGACTAGGGTTCTAGATTTGACATATATTTTATTATTTTATTCTTTTTAAAATTCATATTCATGAGAATTTTTTATTTCAGGGGAGAGGATCTAATAGTTGTGTACCCTAACTTCATGCTTCTCAAAATCTAACTTCTTAATGTCAAAAATACTAAAAATTTAATAATACCTTTTTTGACTAGTTTACTACTTATAGGTAAGGTCTGAAGTTATCCTCATCATTTTTGATGCTATTTCTAGGGAATAGGGGTCAATAGTCATGTGAGCTAACTTTGTTAGCATGTAGTGATTGACTAGAATATCATAGGACCTTTGTTTTTTTTTAAATGTGGACCGACCTCTTATCTATCTATAACTAAGGTTTGGAGGTGTGACTCATCATGCAACTCACCACATCAACACATCTATTAAGAAGCATCTAAAATTTGATTTTTTAAAGATTCGACCAAAACTCAATCATGGCACCCCTAGTAGTTGAACAAAAAAAATGTTTGTTGCTTGCAGAATATCATATATTTATTTAAAATAAAATTTATATGCAACCTAAATACCACAAATCTTTGTTATCTCTAGCTTTTATATTCAACACAAATTGACCAATAGTTGAACACAAAAAAATTGTTTGTTGTTATAAAAAAAAACACATAATATAAATGCAACATGTAAGTATAGACCGCCTACAACATTGCACAACTTGTAGATACATCAATGAAGTATATAAATTCAACCATATAATGATAACCATGTTAAAAATAGAATAATCTGAGATTTAGAACTGAGTATACAATGAATCCAACATCAAATCTCCAAGATCCGATCATCCATAAACTCATAATATCACCATAGTCAAAGAAACTCATAAACAACTTAGATAAAAAAAAGAGAAAATAAACCATGCCAAAATATCTCCAAACTTGATCCACTGTATAGTTCTATGAACAAGCTTTCCGTTGACTTTTTGAAGTCCAAAATTCGACTCCGTATGCACCTGATATCACCTCTCGAAACTCAAAACAAACATCTGACTTTGAACAAGAAAAATACTGTCAAAAATGCAAAATCTAGAAAAATATTTGTCACCACAATGTAGATCTCTGAGTCAGCTTTCCAACGAGTCTAAGAAATCAAAAAACAGACAATTTGGGCGAAAGTTATGCCCCTCCGAAGCAAAAGTATAGTTTGCATCTGAGGCAAAAAAAATTTAGCCACCCTTGGTGGCTGGGTGGCGGCCCCACCCGGGTGGAGCCACCCACCTGGTGGTGGACCCAAATTTTTTATAAAGTTCATTTAAATTTCATTTTTCATGCAAAAAGATTGCATGGGCCCATTTAAAAAATTCATGGCGGAATATTGTTAAAAATGGCGAAATTTTAAAAAAATTCAACAAACCCCAAGGTGGGGTGACAGTACTCTTGACCCACCGGCCGACTGCTGCCGGTAGCGGTACCTGCTAGTACCACCGATAGCGGGTACCATAGGTACCACTACCAGCGGCCAACATGCCATTGCCTGCAGTACGGCGCGACAACGAGGTGGGTATGGGGGTGGCCCCTTCCCCCCATAAAAAAACCTTAATATATATATTTTTATTAAAATCTTTTTTTTTTTCATAAAGTTTTCAAATCAATTTTTTTTTGATTTCTAATTTTTTTTTTCGTTTTGTTTCGCAGCTACAAATTTTTAAATGGACGGAGAATATTTTTTTTAAAAATATTATTTTGACATTCGTATGATCTGGGCATGGGCACAAACTTTTTACAATTTTTCATAGTATCAGAAATAGGTCAAATTATATATCAATTTTCATCTCTCGGCCAACCCGGATCCAATCATGAGGTTTATTTTGGGCCAAAAGATCATCTATGAAAGCTCACCCCCAAACCCCCATTTGAATACAAAACCAAGAAACCTATTTCACCCAAAATTTCTCACATCCCAGATCTACAAACAACCCATCATAACAACAAACCCAAAACCCTCAGATCTGCAATAAACAACCTGAAAAACCTTCATATCTTGCCATGCCTTTGATTCTCATGTGCAATGCATAGATTCAAACTTAAACAATATTTTTCTCAATCAAGGGTTATTCAACCATAACCAAAGCTTTGATACCACTTGTTGGAAACTTGCAGCCAATTAAAGACAATTTCCACATAACCCATAAAGAAATCTATGCATCTAAGTATTCAGAATCCACATGCAAAAGAATAGACAACATACCCATGAAAATATGACACAAGATATACCCTAGGAAAACCCTCAAGAGGGAAAAAACCCAGCATCCAAAAACATCCATCTCTCATGTATTATTCAGCAATAAAGATTACAATACATCTTCTGAGTCTCCATGAACACCATTGAAGCAACAAGCTCTCTCCAAGAAATCCATGTGAACAAGCATGCAACCACACATCCTGTGCCATGCTTCAAACCTTCACAAATGCTAACCAGAGCTAATCATGCAAAATTGCATCTCACAATAACTACCTTTGTGGTTGCTTTTATAGAAGCAAGCTCCCACAAAACCACTAAGTGGTATTACACAAAAGTATGTGACAATAACTATGAGATTACAAACCATGTCCCCTTATTTAATATTGGGTGCTTTATTTATTATTTCCCCAATATTAAATAATTACATTTTATCAATTTAACTTATGTGCCAATGTTACATGCAACATTAAGTGTCCCCACTAGAATAATTACATTAAATACATAATGCAAGGTGTACAACACACCTTTTCCCAACAAGAATGAGATCCAACTAAGCCTAGAATTGATTAGGGATGCACTTAAGGTGGATAAAAACTCATCAAATGCATGACTAGCTTAAAGCAAAAGAAACAATTAAAGCTACACGAAGTGAATCAGATGCGAAGGATTCTTATGTTGACATTTCACTTGGAAATTGGAATCATTTTGCAGCTTTTCACAATGAGAGAAGGGATCCAAAGAATGAGGCAACACATCTTAAGAAGGCTAGAGAACTGTATTGTAAAGTGTTGGTACAAAGACTAGGAAATGTTTATGCTACAAATGGGGCTGCCATTGTGCTAGTTGAAAGGGGTCAATTTGATATTGCAAAGGAATTTTGCTTTTTACATAGGTACAAGAAGTTGTTGCAAGAAACATCTTTGTTGGAAACAAATAAACTTTAGCTACTTCAAACATACTAATAAATGACAATCAAGATAATGAAACCAAGGTCAAGCACACAATGAACCCTAAACAAATTATCTATGCAAGTCAAGTTCCTTCCTAATGAGAATCTTAGCTTCAAGGATAAGGATGATATCCAGCCTAAAACATTAACTGCTTCCATAGCAAATAGACAACTGAAAATACAAAGTCATGGAAGATCCAAATTTAGATTGAAAATGAAAGATCTGTCTTTTATTTAAATGCAGAAAATCTATAAAATACATCAAATCCTAAAAATGTATCAAGTGTTTATTATAGTTTATATTACATAGTACATAATATCAAGAAAGTTCTTTGAGAATATTAGACATCAGCTTAGCCCAAAGTGAAAGCCAATACGAGCTCTACACTTGAACATAAACCTAATCTCCAACACACAAGATTGTAAAGCAATATTGTTTGCAGAACTTGAATCATTTGAAGGGGCCACAATCTCACCCCTATATTAGTGTCGATATGGATGCAACCATAAATTTAATATGCTTGTACCCTTACCCATATACATTGGTATCAACTCTCAGAAGGGCTCAACCCTCTAGCCCACATTTGTAGGGAACTATGAGAAATCCTAAACTCTAATTATAATAAACATGAAAAAAAATGCAATTCTTATAAACATCCACAAATAAATTATGAATTAAACAATTAAAAGTAATGACCACCCCAAAATAAATAATTAAATAACCAAAATTCTTAAGAGACAATATTGAGCAGGAAAATCATTAACTGGGGATGAATATCAATGAACACAATCAAACACAAATTTTAGCATTAAACAAGAACCATTTACTTTGTAATCTAAATAAATCACAAACCTACATGCAATGGTTGGAAATATACCCATAGAAGCATTGAAATTTAAATCAAATACAATAACTCTTTCCGAAAAAAATTAAAATTATATATTATACCTTTTTTATATAGCTTTGTAGAGATACATTTATTGGAGTTTGTATTCACGTTCATTTATTTATATGGAAATTAAATCACATTATTCAGACTCAACAAACTAAGAAAATTAAAGATTTATTTTCATGCTCAATAATAATTATTTTATACATATTAACGAGCACATCATTATTAATTAAAAAAATATCTTACAAATTCAAAACTAATTATCTTTCAAACATCAATTAATCCCAGGGAGTTTCTTTGTTCACAGCCAAGGCCATTTTAAATTTGATACTATGAACATCTAACAATATTCATGAAGTATTAACATTTACAAACATTTATATATAAATATCCTCTTGCATTCATTATTTTCCCAGATTCCCAACAAACCTCAACCTGTAACACAAAAACTGAGTAGTCCAGAACTGTGGGAGGTAAGCCCATATGAACAATAGAAAATAAAATAAAACCAACAATTTAAACACGAGCACTATCACAATAACCCATGTCAGATTTTTCAAAGGGGGAGAAGGGGGATTCCCTTCCCTCTTGGGGAACAAATTTTATACTATATCTCCAACTGCAACATCAAAACTCCCAAATCCACACTTCCTTCCTGCCAAGCCTTCCCACACATCCTCCTTCACCCAACCTCCAATTTCATCACACAACCACAACCATCTTCCACCCTTCCAACCCCCACATACTTCCATTCTGTTACACATCCCCAAGAGAGGCTCTGTGCCCTCCTCAACCCCACACAAAGGAGGCTCTCAGACTGCAGGAAAGATTTTCTCCTTATTCACACCCTCAAACCCCAAAAATACAATAGGAAAAGAAAACATACACCACAGGACAACACAACAACATACACTTGACATTCATTCAATCTTTTTAATGTAATTAAAAACATAAATATAGCCCTACCTTAGCTATCCAAGTTAGGATCAACCGTAATCCAGGAAGGTCTTGATTCCTCCCTTTCCAAACCTTTTGTTCCAGCCAAATGAATGCAACAACCCGTTTGCACCCACTTTTCCCTCCCAATCACTCCCAAGGAAAAGGAAAAAAATAAAAAGTGAAAGAGAGCTAAAGAAATTCACTCAAAAATCCTTCTTAAATAACCTACTGACAACTTTTCAACTTCCTCCAACTGAAAAATCACACACAAATTAGGACATAATATTTTCATAAAGTACAAATAAAGTCAAACAACTTTTAACATAAGCCCCTTTCCCATTTAAACAATAAGTAAATCACACATTTTAAACATATGGGCTTTGCCTCCATAACTTAAGGGCCTGACTCACCAACCTACAATATCTCCACACAAGCATTAGTACTTTTGGAAATTAAAATCAAAATGCAATATATGTATATATAAACATGGAAGTTTTCTATCATTATAAAAGTATGTTATCAAATGACCATACCACATCATCCAAAATCAATGAATGTCTAAGCATGTAGACTTATTGTATATGTCCACAAATGAAAAATAGCAATATCCATGTGCCAAAATCACCTCATAAACATGTCCAAAACACCACACTACAAAATCATGAAACCAAACCAAAATCCCAAAAGTAGTACTAGTGACCTCCCTTACAAATTATTCTAAAAGTATAATACATTATATATTATTATATACAATTTACATATATAAATTAATCATAAATTATTGATGAGTAAAAAAAATCTAAGTATCCTAATAATTGATCACTTTTCATCGTAAGCTTTTCATTTTCCTATCATTTGTTGTTTCTACCATATATGTTGGTTCATCCTCTGTCGCTCTTGGGTGTTGCCTCCACCACTCTTCGTGTCAACTAATAGTAGATATGTCATGTTTGTGGTCATGGAAGGGGATGTTCCGATCAAGTGGGGATTATAAAAGGTGCTTTCCATTTTGTAGTGTAGCTTTCTTTCTTTTTTCTCACTATATTTTAGGTTGTGTAGACTATGACTCCTCTTCTGAAGGGATCTACGATGGATGACATCATTGTAAATTTAGAATATTCATCATTAGGTCTTAGATCTGACAGTCAATATTTTATTAGCTTGACTTTCCCTAGAAGGAAGCCCTATTTTATGATGGCTTTGTATTATGAATGTGTATTGTGATGTATTCTGAGAGTTTAATAGCAGCCATGTTTCCTCTGGATCTATGGTTGGTGATACTCCTATGAGAAGCTTTCTCTACAAGTATATTGTAATCTTTGTGATTTCTAAATAATATATTGGGTAGATTTTGGAGTATGGGGTTTTTCTCCAAAAAGGGTTTTCCCCACATAAATCACTATGTTGTAGTATGCATGATATTTATGTTTATTTTTGTTTAAGTTTTCATAATTGTTAAAGATTTGTAAAAATTTTGCATTATCCTCCTCTCAAGATTAGTGTAGGAATTTGTTCCATTACCTTAGCTTCCTTATAAGTGGTATTAGAGCATGATTACCTTTGGTTTCAGTTGTGGGTTGTTTGGTTTTTGGAACTAATCTAGATTTGAGTGGGAGCTTGTGCAGAATACACTTTATGATCCTGTTGTGGGAATTTTCAAATGACAAGTTCATCGAGGAGAATAGAGGTGGATAATTATTTGGAAATAATTTGAAATGTGGAAGCTGAAGATGGAGGATTTTTTGATAAGTTGAGATCTGTGGCAAGTTGTTGATGAGAATGTTTCAAGACCTACAAATCCTACTCAAGTTTTTTAATATGATGTTAGGGACCGTAAAGACAAGGGTCTAATCAGATTATGCTTGGAAAATTTTGTTTTAATAAATGTCCATGAAGAGACCTATGCACATAAACTATGGAAGAAGTTTGGTGAGATGTATCAATCCAAATCTTTAGTGAACAAGATTTTCTTGAGGAAGAAATTATATTCTTTGAGAATGGAAGAGGGTGGATGAATTATAGACCACCTAAAAGAATTCAATATATTGGTGGCTTAGTTGGCATCGGTTTGTGTCAAAATGGATGAGGAAGAGAAATGCCAAATCCTACTTTGTTCTTTCCTTGATTTGTGGGATTCTCTTATTATGGCTATTGGGAGTACTTTTCTTATATTGAAGACTAAAGATGTGGTGGGTTCTTTGATTTCTAAAGGGATGAGAAGGAAGGTATCCATCAGTGCCAAGGAGGCCTTGAATGTTCGTGGAAGACTGAAGGAAAAAGGAAAGAAAATTGAGAAACATGAAAAAGCCAACTCCAAGGGAAGATCTAAGTCTCCTGGAAAGTCCAAAGTTATTTGTTTGAACTGTGATAATCTTAGGTCATGTTCGTAAGGATTGTAAAGAAGAAAAGAAAAAGAAAAAGAAGAAATTTGATTTTCATTCTGCATCTGAGAAGGAATATGGTGACACATTCATTGTAGCTTTAGCAACTCATGCAGGTAATGATGCATGGTTAATTGACTCAGGTGCATCTTTCCATATGACCTTTAATAGATATTGGTTTTTTGAATATGAAGAATTTGATGGAGGTAACGTGTACTTGGGTGATGATTCTCGTTTAAACATTGTTGGCCATGGTAAAGTTAAAATCATATTTCATGATGGTAGAATAAAAAGGATTAATGGTGTGTTGCATATCCCTAGTTTAGCACAAAATTTATTATTTGTGAGAAAACTAAAATATACAAGTGTGTAAGTAGTATTTTTTGATGCAGCATGAAAGATGGTTAGAGGTGCTATGGTGATTGTTAAAGGTGTTAGATATGGCACATTGTATAAGCTTGTTGTATGCACTATTGAGTGTAATAGTACTTCTATGAAAAACAAGTCTATGGAAGAAGTGATGGTTTCACCTTCGGTAGATGGTCATGACTTTTGGGTATCCAAGGGTGATCTTTCTTCTGAATCAAATTTACCTATAAAGAAAACTATGTTATGGCACCAAAGACTTGGCCACATTGGAGAAAAGGGTCTAAATACCTTGAAAAATAAAAACCTTGTTGAAGGGTTGTCTTATTGTAATCTTGAATTTGATTTCTACAAGCGTTGCTTTTATGGAAAACAAAGCCATGTTTAGTTTTACTCAAGTTCTCATAAATATTGTGGTGTATTGGATCTTATTCATTCTAATGTGTTTGGTATTGTAGATGTTTCTTCAATTGGTAATCCAATGATATTATGTTTCATTTATTTATGATAATAGTAGAAGGACATGGGCATGCTTTTTAAAGAGTAAATAAAAAGTTTTCAGTCAATTTAAAGAACCTAAAGCAATGGTTGAGTTACAAGATGGAAAAGAAATAAAATGTTTAAGGAATGATAATGGAGGTGAACTATTCTCTAATGATTTTGACAAATTTTGTAAAGAATGTGGTATTCATAGACAAAAGGCAACTCTATATTCTCCACAACAAAATGGAGCTGCAGAAAGAATAAATAGGACACTGATGGAGAAGGCTAGGTGTATGTTGAGTGGTGTTGGTCTAGAATAAAGGTTTTGGGTTGAAGATGTTGCCACTGCTTGTTACCTAATTAATAGGTCTCCTACATCAGATCTTGTTGATAAGACATCTATAGAGGCATGGTTAAACCACAAGCCTTCATTAATACATCTTAGAGTTTTTGGTTGCGATTCATATGCACATGTGCTAAAGGAGAAGCAATCAAAGTTTGAGCACAAGGCTATGAAATGTATCTTCATCGGATACAGTTATGGTGTGAAAGGATACAATCTTTGGGATATTGTTGCATAGAAGGTAATACATAGTAGAAGTGTTATTTTTAGAGAAACTAAGCCTTATTTTGTTACATTACAGTCAGAACAAAGTAAATAAGAAGATGCAATTCAATTTCCTTCTACACCTGAGAAAGTTGAATCAAGGCCCCTAGATAGACAAGAAATTGAGGAGAGCTCATTTAGCTCTGAATCTTCAGAAGAGGGGGAAGAACCTTCAACTTAGCTTGTTCATAGGTATACAAGGCATAGACAATCACCTGAAAGGTATTCACCTAATGATTGGAGATGTATTTTTGCTTTCAATACTAACATGGATGAACCCAGATTGGTAGAAGAGGCATTAGGTATGAATGATGCAAAATCATAGATGATTGATATGGATGAAGAAATGATGGCTTTGAAAAAGAATGATACATGGGATATTGTACCATTGCTTGAAGGATGAAAACCTGTTGGTTTCAAATGGGTGTTTAATAAAAATATTGGTTCAGATGGAGGTATTGAGAATTACAAAGCAAGGTTGGTTGCAAAAGGCTACTCTAAAGTTGAGGGTGTTGATTATGGTTAGATATTTTCTCTTGTTGTAAAACTAACATCCATTAGATTTTTGCTTTCTATTGTTGTTGCTTATGATTTAGAGGTTGAGAAAATGGATGTGAAAACTGTTTTCCTTCATGGTGACTTGGAGGAGGATATTTATATGACATAGCTAGAGCACTACGTGGTGGAAGGTAAAAGTAAATTGGTTTTCAAATTGAAGAAATCTTTGTATGGTTTAAAATAGAGTCCTAGGATGTGGTACCAGATATTTGATACATATTTGTTGAGTTTGGGATTTGAGCATTCTAAATTAGATCATTGTGTTTATTATAAAGTTGATGGTGATTGTTTCCTATTTATTGCATTATATGTTGATAATATGATATTCATTGGTAAAGGGAAAGGTATTATTTTAGAGCTAAAATCTCAAGGGTATGTGCAGGATCATCATGGAAAAAATAGGCCCTTAAGTGGCAAAAAATTTAGAATAATCAGTGTTAGGCAACTTGACATAAAAATTTGAATAATTTATCTATATTATTTCAAAAATATGTAAGAATAGAACCTGTAGAAAATTGAATGTAGTTTCTAAACTACTAGGTTTATTTAAAAATAAATAAAATCTATTTGGTGAAAATTTGAAATTTCAATGCAGTAGTACTTAAATTTCAAGGAAAAAATAAGAAGTAGGTGTCTGTCTGACCACCCTAACCATAATAAATGATAATATTTTTTTATAAGATTTTATATATAAGTAGAGGACTCCATGTTTGGATGTGATGCATATTTTTTGTAATTTTTTCAAACTAAATAATTAATTATTAATTTTTTATTACAACTTTATAAAATATAAAAACTCGTATGTCTGACCATCTTAACTTGGTCAAAACTTCATGAAATTTAATTTTTCTTTTTTTAATCCTATAGTATGTGAAGCATAGAATGTGACGCATGTTTCGGATTCAAAAAATGTGATACCATTTGAAAGTTATAGATGTTTTTCAATTAGCCTATCGATTAGGAATTTAGTCATAATTCTAATAGAAAATGAATAATAATAATTTATTAAATTCAAATTAAAGCATAATTTATATTGGTGGAAAGCTGAGAATCTCCTTTAAAAACCCTTTTCGTTTCATTAATTTTGGGTACAAAAAAAATCGTCAGCCACATACCTTACAAATACCCATAATATTGCCACTTTTTGGCCCATTATAATCCTACACATACCCTCAACTTGCTTCTAAGTTTAAAATGAAAGATATTGGTGCAGCTAAACACATTCTTGGGATGGAAATTAAAATAGATAGAGTAAATAGAAAGCTATGGCTTGGCCAAAGTAAGTATGTCAACTCAATTTTATAGAGGTTTGATATGCAAGCTTGTAGACCATTGTGTATTCCTATTTCAGTTGGAATTAAGTTATCTATTTCAAAGTGTCCAACATCTCCATTAGATATGGAAGACATGAGAAGAGGGCCTTACCACAATGTAGTTAGAATCTTGATGTATGCTATGGTTTGTACAAGACCAAACATTTCCCAAGCAGTGGGATTCTTTCCAGATATATGTCTAATCTTGGTAGAGTACATTGGGATGCAGTTAAAAGAGTCTTCAGATATTTGTGTGGTACCTTAGATTATTCCTTGTGTTATCATAGTAATGACTGAAGATGAGGTTTCCCCTTAATTAATTAAGCTTAATTAGGCCTTAATTAACCCTTTTATTCATTTACAAGCCTATTAAATTAAATTTTACAAGGGAGAAACCCAACAATAATTAATTCCTAAACATAACACTTTACATTGAGCAATGTATGTTCCAGGTTTATAGACGTGGGATCCATTCGCCCATGGGCGAATGGGTCCTCCCTAAACCTTATGACCTAAATTTAATTTATGTTTTTAGTGGTATTTTAATGATTTCAAATCCATAATTCAATGTTGGGTTGTGATATTTGAATTTCAGAAAATTAAGGATACATACCTATAAATATAAGGTTATTTCACAAAGTTTCACCTAGAATTTTATGAGCACTTTTGGAGCATTTCAAGAGAAATCAAGGGAATTCAAGAGAAAATATATTAGAGTTTTATTACAACATTCAAGATCCTTTCATCATGTCAAAGTCTTCTTGCATCATGCATGTTTTTGGAGATAATATTGTGATGTAGGTTTCATGATCAAGTCAAGCATTCAGATTATCATTTCAAGAAAGATTCAAGTGTCAAGATCCACATCCAATCAAGTCATCTCATGCAATTTGCAGACCTCCTAATATCTCCATTATCAAGGTTTCATTCAAGGTTTTGTTGAGTGGTAACATAGATTTGTTCAGTCTTCATTCCCTCTTTCAACATTTCATTTCAATTCAAGGTTTGATTAGTAAAATGAGGTTTGACCAAGGTGAACCCCTATTCACCAAAGTTTTTTTTTTCTCTCATGTATGTGTGTTTGTAGATTTAGGTTGAAGAAGACTTGAAGACCTTTTGAAATGCAAGATTTTAAAAGTTGTCAAAGTTGTCAAAATTTTTGTCATCTCATGGAAACTAAGATCTCAAAGTCATTTTCAAGATTCTGATTGTGAAACTAGAGAAAATTGGAAGATTCAGATCTACATGAGAGGCTCCTAAAAGTTGCAGAAAAACCCTGCACTCTGACCCATTCGCCCATGGAGGAATGAGTCTCAAATCAGCTTCTGAAAAACGCTTTTGATGACTAGTACACAAGTATCTACCCTTCTCAGATCTGTAATTTGTTTCTTGGTTCTACAAATATTTGGTTTAATATTATTGTCTCAAGTATTAGATTGCATTTTGGTGTTGATTTGTTACTTTTAGTTTTTGTCTCCAAAGTGTTGTTTAACCTTGACCCCCATCCTTTAGTCCTAAGGAAATATGAAGATTATTACTTTGACTTGATTCACCTAAGGGTTGATAATTAATTCATTGTGTGGATCTCATTTCCTAATGAAATAGTGAGAAATAAGTCGCTCATTGTTCATAAATTAATTTTGGTGAACCTACCTATTTTTTGGTGTTTCAGTAGGTAGAGAGAGGGATTGGCAAAGAGAGTAGATAGGGAAGAAGAGAGGGGGAGATAAGTATGGAGGAAGAGAGAGGGAGGTGAGAGAGAGGTGATATAGAGAGAAATAGAGAGAGTGGTAGGGAGAGATGGAGGGAGAGGTAGGTAGAGAGAGGAAGAGGGGAGATAAAGAGAAATAGAGAGAGAGAGAGAGAGGGAATGGGGGAGGGAGGGAGATAAGTGAGATAAAGAGGTGTAGAGAGTGGTAGGGAGTGATGGATGGAGAGAGTGGGAGGTGAGATAGAGGTGAGATAAATATCAACAGAGAGAGTGGTAGGTAGTGATGGAAGGAGAGGGGAGATATATATAAGTAGAGAGGGAGGGAGAGGTAGGAAGGGAGAGAGAGGTTATATAGAAACAAATAGAGAGAGTGATGGAGGGAGAGGTAGGTAGAGAGATGGAGAGAGGAGATAAAGATAATTAAAGAGGGAAGGAGAGGGAGAGAGGGAGAGAGGAGATAAAGATAAGTAGAGAGGGAAGGAGAGGTAGAGAGAGAGAGAAGAGATAGAGAGAAGTAGAGGGGGAATGAAGGATGAAGGGAGAAGTAGGGAGGGAGAGAAAGGTGAGATAGAGAGATTTAGAGAGAGAGTGGTAGGGTGTGATGGATGGAGAAGTAGGTAGAGAGAGGAATTGGGAGATATATAGTAGATAGGGAAGAAGAGAGGGAGAGAGAAGTATGGAGACAGAGAGGGAGGTGAGAGAGGTGAGATAGAGAGAAATAGAGAGTGGTAGGGAGTGATAGAGGGAGAGGTAGGTAGAGAGAGGGAGAGGGGAGATAGAGAGAAGTAGATAGGGAAGTAGAGAGAGAAATAGAGAGAGAGAGAGGAGGGAGGGAGATAGAGATAAGTATAGAGGGAAGGAGGGAGTGTGAGAGAGGGAGAGAGAAGTGAGATAAAGAGAATTAGAGGGGGAAGGGGGGAGAGAGAGAAGTAGTTCTTAAGCTCATGGGAGAGAGGATCAGATAAAGGGTGAGAGAGAGGTTTAGAGTGTAAGGGATAAACAATGAGTGAGATAGAGAGAGAGAAATAATACAAATTGCTGATTGCTAAAATTTGACCTATTAATTATTGAAATTTGACATGTTGATTATTGAAATTTGACTAAGTTTAAATTTTTTTAAGAGCTTCCAAAAACTAGAATTTGCATTATAACTCCTAGAGATCCAAAACCATTCTCAAACATCTTGAAACTATATATACATGAAATTTTCATTATAAATATTTATTTCATTTATATAGTTTCCCTAAAAGATAAAAAGAAGAAAGAGAATAAAAGAGAAGAAATTTTTTTCAATGTAGACCAAAATGCGAGCGTGTAATTAAAAAATACAATTTTTTTTTAAATTCAAACCATAATGCAACCATGTTATAAAACACTCATGTTTTGACTTGGTAGTGATCGAGCCTAGGCTCGGTCACTACCAACCCATAACACGAGCACATTTTACTATAACATGGTCGTTGTTTTGCTATTTTGGGCTAAAAAAGTGAAGTGGCCACTATTTAGCCCCCCATCTTTTGCACTTACTCGTATATTCGTATGAGTGTATATATGTATACGGGTATGTGCAGGATCATTATGGAAAAAACAGGCCCTTAAGTGGCAAAAAATTTAGAAAAATCAGAGTTAGGTAACTTGACGTAAAAATTTGAATAAGTTATCTATATTATTTCAAAAATATGTAAGAATGGAATTTGTAGAAAATTGAATTTAGTTTCTAAACTACTAGGTTTATTTTAAAAAATCTATTTGGTGAAAATTTGAAATTTCAATGTAGTAGTACTTAAATTTTAGGAAAAAATAAGAAGTAGGTGTTTGTCTAACCACCTTAACCACAATAAAATGATAATATTTTAGACATAAGTAGAGGACTCATGTCCTAATGTGATGCATATATTTTTGTAATTTTTTCCAAGTAAATAATTAATTATGATTTTTTATTACAACTTTTAAAAAATATAAAAAATCGTATGCCCACAATCTTAACTTGGTCAAACTTCATGAAATTCAATTTTTCTTTTTTTAATCCTATAGTATGCTAAGCATAGAATGTGATGCATGTTTTGATTCAAAATGTGATACCGTTTGAAAGCTATAGATGTTTTCAATCAGCCTATCAATCAGGACTTTAGTCGTAATTCAAATAGAAAATGAATAATAATTATTTATTAAATTCAAAGTAAAACATAATTTATATTGGTGGAAAGCTGAAAATATCCTTTAAAAACCCTTTTTATTTCATCAATTTTGGGTAAAAAAAGGTCGTCAGGGCCACATACCCTACAAATAACCATCATATCACTACTTTTTGGCTCATCATGATCCTACACATACCCATACATATAAAATTGAAGTAAAATAACACATTCATATATACATATATGTATGATATATATTAAACGTTGATATTATATGTTATTGTTTTAACATTTAAAGTTGATAAATGTTATTTTTAATTTCAATGCTCATCATTAGGCATGATAGCCTTCACTCATGGTTAAAGGGTTGTTAAAATAATATGTTAATAATGCCAATAAGGTGGCAAGAGTTGAATGATATTCACACCACCTTGTGGCTTAAATATAAATAATAAATTGAAATATATTTAAGTTGCATATAAATAATTTTGGATGTGGCTGATTAAAGCATGGATGGGTTGACCTAAATAAATGGGGAGCATATAACTTAATGAAAATAGGGTTTTAGTTACCTATCAAGCTTAGATTTTAAGCCATGTTGTGGTTGTAGACACCAAAAAAGTCCTGATTGATACTATGTATCTGATTCTGATAAATTAACACCATTTCTTCCAAAATCATCTCAAATTGATCAATTAATTGAATAATTAGCATTATTTAATTAAAATCAAAAAATTCAGCTATTAATCAAATAATTAAATTTAGTGGATTAATTCACCCTTCTTCTAAATAATTCTCATTATATTTAATCAAATCAAATCATTTAATTAAATCCTTTTTGATCCTCTCATTTGATTAAATCAATCAAATCAAATGTCACAATCTCCTAATTCACACCAATTAATTAATTCTAAATTAATTAATCCTAAATCAACTTTCTAATCATCATTATCAAATCCTCTAGCTTTTAACTCAAGAGTTAAATCAACCATAGTCAACTAACTAGGTTGCACATGAAAATAATTTCAATTAATTATTTAATTAATCTATTTTACCTCACTAAGGCATATTCCAAGGAATATTCCTCTCAACAACCTTTCATTCAATCTCCCTCCAAAGGTTTTAAAAAACCTATCACATCCTCTTACATTTGCAATAAATTCTCTTACATCCTCTCAAATCTCATTTAATTCCTCTTACACCAATTTTAAATTCTCAACCAACAACATTTACTTCTCTTCCATCCTCCTCCACTCACACATTTCCCAAAATGTGCTCCACTCCCATCCAATAGAATTGTGAAACTTGGCACATTCTCATTGGCTCTCAATTTATCCCACATTCACCAATTTCCTACATTCTTCAACTCTTGAATTCTATAAATAGATTCATCCTTTTCATAATATGAATCCACAACTTAGAGCATTATCACTATAGGTATTTCACTCCATAGCTTTCCATCTTTTCCAAGCATTTTAGCTAGATTATAGCCATTTTTCATATTTGAATCTTCTTCAATCATCAAGCTTATCAAAGGGATTAGGAAAGGGCTTCTTTCCACATCAAAGGAGCACCACTCCCCCTATGGGATGGAGGTTTAGTTAGTTCAATTTGGTTTACATTTTGTCTTTCATTAGTTTCTTGTTATTTTCATGTTTTCTCTTGAATTGGATAAAGAATCTCATAGGGAACATTAGATTTTATTTTCTAACATGTTTGACTCTTGTTAGATGAAAGGCCCGTACCTAATCTTCCCATGGATACTGACAACAAAAGATTACATTTAATGCTTGGCATGGGCTACAACAAGAACAAGAAACTCAGGAAAAATGACAACGACCTGTTAGAACCTATCATTGCTGAGATGAACATTAAGAATCTTGGCCTTGGATGTACCCCTATAAAGATAACCATATGTGGTAGAGGTGCCCCAGTTAAAAAAGTCAAAGATCCTCCTCAGTTACTGGTATCCATAGGTTTACCTTTAGATAACTATACCTTTGATGTAGCCAATGTGTGTGACGAGGACCCCATTATTGACCTACCCATGTTATTTGAGGATTCCTCCCTCTTCATGATTAGTATCCTATCTTTTGAGCCAAGTAACCAGACCAATGAACTAAAACGTGTCTACCCCCAACTCATCAATTTTGACTAATGACGACCACCGATCTTGGACATATTCAAAAAAGATGAGGCTCTCTCAGAATTCATGGGACTGTGGGATGTGATACCATATGAAGATCGTAAGGCAGGGTTTGATATTGAGCTGGAAACACATTCCTACTATGGGGAAATGATTGAATCTCTTGGTCACAAAATTGAAAATATAAGAGTAATATCTAGGTCTTTAAGGGAAAACCACACTGTGACACTTTCTGACTCAAAAATAGTAAAACCAAAGGACATATCCGATGGTGAAAACCTCTTTGAGGTGCCAAAGGATGAGGGATTCAATCTTCTCCTCAGTGCTATTCATCAGGAAAAATCAACAGTCTTGGCAGAGAAATGCAATCCAATCAATCTGGGGATTGAGGAAACACCACATGTCACCTTCTATGTAGAATCACTTTTGACTGAAGAACATGAAATTTTGGCTACATTTCTAAGAGAAAGAAAGGTAAAATTTGTATGGACCTATGCTGACATGCCTAGTCTTGATCCTGAAGTTGTGGTTCATCATCTAGCCATCTATCTAGAGGTTAAACTAGTAAGAAAAAAGCTGAGAAAGATGCATCCACAGATCGCATTACTAGTCAAACTTGAATTGCAGAAACTCCTTGACGCTGACTTCATATGACCAATTGATTATCGCAAATGGGTTTTGAATCTTGTACCTATTTCTAATCCCACTGGGGGAATCCACATCTGCACTAACTTTAGGGACCTAAACAAAGCATTCCCTAAGGATGATTTATTTCTCCCAAATATAGACATGATTATGGATATGACGACAGGGAATGAAATGCTATCATTAATGGATGGGTTTTCAGTGTACAATCAGATTATGATAGCTAAGGATGATCAACATAAGACAAATTTCACTTGTCCATGGGGGACTTATGTTGGAACATGATGTCGTTTGGATTAAAGAATGCAAGAGCTACCTACCAAAGAGCTATGACGTTGATTTTCCACATGATTCACAAAACTGTGGAAGACTATGTGGATGACACATTATCCAAATCAAGAAAGCATTGAGATCACATAGCGAAACTAAGCTCCATCTTTGAAAGGCTAGAAGAGTACAAGGTTAGGCTCAATCCTAAGAAGTGTTTCGGTGTACAATTAGAAAAAATTGCTAGGGTATATTGTATCAATGAGAGGAATCGAGATAGACCCTGCCAAAGTCAAAGAAATTCTTGAAATGGAAGCACCACAGATGCTGAAGCAGTTAAGGGGTTTACAAGGAAGGCTCCAATCCATTTGTTAATTCATGACATTGTTAGTAGATAAGGATATCCCATATTCTCATCTACTCCACAAGGGGGTAGCAAACAAGTGGGATGAGAAATATGATCAGGCATTTAATAAAATCAAAGAGTACTTGCTAACACCACTAGTCCTAATGCCACCAATTTAGAACATGCCATTGATCCTGTATATATCAGCAACAATAGTAGCACTTGGGGCTCTCTTAGCTCAACATGATGAAAACGGGAAAGATAGAGCTATTTACTATATCAACATAACCATGGTGGGACATGAGCTGAATTATACATTCATTGAGAAAGCATCCCTAGTAGTAGTATTTTCTGCACAAAAATTCAAGCACTACATGCTGACTCATTAGATAAAACTCATCACCAAGATAGATCCTTTCAAGTATCTACTTTCTAAAGCAACACTCACAAGACGAACGACTAAGTGGGTTATGATCCTAACAGAATACAACATTCAGTATGTAGAACAAAAAGCCATCAAGGGATAGGTAATTGTGGAGCAACTACCAGAGGCACCTATATACTCAGAAAACCCATTGGTATCATAATTTATCGATGATTCAATCTTCAATCTAAGTGCAATAGATCATTGGAAAGTATATTTTGATAGGTCCTACACACAACATGGGTTAGGAGCAGGAGTCTTCTTCATCACACCACAAGGATATTGCATACCAAAGTCATATAAGTTGTCTTTTCCTTGCACAAACAACATTGTAGAGTATGAGGCTCTAGTCATAGGACTCCAAATTGTAGTACAATGGCATATAATGGCCCTTAAAGTTTATGGAGACTCACAACTAATCATTGATTAGGTCAACGATGAATACCAAACAAAGGATGACAAGCTCACCCCATATAAGAAACTGGTGGAGAGCCTCAAAGAATTCTTTATTGACATCACATTTGAGCAAATACCAAGAACAAACAACAGAGTAGACGATGCTATGGAAACAATTGGATCACTACTAGATATCCCATGCAATGTCCATAAACATGAATTCCTAGTAGAGCAGCTTCTTGTACCAGCTTTCGAGGTACTAGAGTCTGAGTTCATGTGTGAAATTGTTGGTCCTGACGATCTTTGGTACCATGACATATACACCTACCTAAAAATAAGATTCCTCCCTACTAATATCCCCCAGAACCTTAAAATAACATTTGTTAAGAAGTCATCATATTTTGTTATCTTAGGTGACACCCTCTACTGTAGGAGTATTGAAGGAACCCTTTTATGATGCCTTAACCTTGAGAAAGCTTTGACTACTTTAACTGAGGTACACGATGGTATTTGTGGTTCACATTCGAGTGGTATGACCTTGGCTAAGAAACTGCTGAGAATGGGGTACTACTGGCCTATGATGGAGAAAGAAGCTCATGAATATGTCAAGAAATGCTTGCAATGTCAATAGCATGGGGACCTCATCCATGCACCAGCTCAGGAGCTCCAACTGATTATAACACCTTGGCCCTTCTCACAGTGGGAGATCAATCTCATTGGTAAAATCACCCCCACCTCATCTAGGGGACATAAGTTCATTATCACCGCCACAGAGTACTTCACAAAGTGGGTAGAGGCCATTCCCATGACCTATATCATAGGAAATTAGATTTCCAAATTCATCCTAAACTACCTCATTTTCCACTACGGTGTCCCTCAAGCCATTATGTCAAATAATGGGACACCTTTCAAAAAATAGGATGTTCAAGATGTATGCCAAAAATTCAATATCTAACATCACTTTTCTACTCACTACTACCCCTAGGGAAACAACCAAGCTGAGGCTTCTAATAAAACCATCTTGAAAATCCTAAAGAATACAATCAATGAAGCTGGTCATGGCTGACACCTATAGCTAAATATTTCCTTATGGGCCTACAGAACAAGTATCTGCATTCCCATAGGTGCAACACCCTTCTCCTTGGTCTGCGGATCAGAAGCCATCCTTCCCATTGAGATCGAGCTCCCATCTTTAAAAATATCATTATTGATGAAGAATATCGGGTGTCATAGTTGAATGAGCTAGAACTATTGGATGAGCGGCACATGGATTCCCTAAACCATCTACAAGTCTATCAAAACCATCTCAAAAGGAGATATAATAAGAAGATCAAGAGTCATACCTTTCAAGTTAGAGAGCTCGCGTTGAAGGAGAATCATAAAATTGTGCCAAATCTAGATAACAAGGGAAAATTTGAACCCAATTGGTTGGGACCCTTCATCGTCACAACAAGCTACAAATTAGGAGCATATCAACTATCCACACCCAAAGGTGAGTCTCTATAGGATCCTATCAATAGCTCCCATCTCAAAAAGTTTTATGCCTAAACTTGCAAGGTATAAATCCAAAAATATAAAAAAATAAAAAAAATAAAAAATTCAAAAAAAATTAGAAATAGGATTGAAAATAGTAAAGAAAAAAAATCGTCCTCTAGGGAAAACCACTTCAGTGGCACTTTGGGCAAGTACCTTGGTGAAAACTTGGCAAATAGGCACCTCGTGTAAATAAAAACTTTCCATCCATCATGATTTCTACAGCTTGTTTTGCATCCTTCATCCATTACATTCCATTGATCCTTTTGACACCCATTCACGTCTACATCATAGCTTGATCCTATGTTTTTATCATGTCCCACCCTAGAGTTGTACATTCCTAAGGTCAAATTTTCCTACCTATATAGGAGTAGTCTATCGCACCACGTTAGGGGCATGTTCTTATACCTACATTGGATTAGATTCATGTATTTTCTTGAAATCCTCCTTAAAATCAAAAAATCAAAAAATATTCAGAAAGTAAAAAAAACCCAAAAACATTTAGAAAATATCAAAATCCAAAAATAGGTCGAAAAAACAAAAAAGTCAAAAATAAAGTTGTTAGTCAAACTAAGAGTCTCTAAGCTTGAACATAGGCAAGGCCATCATCGATGTTCCCCTGAGACACATTATGTCAGTTCTTTAGGAATCTGTTATAATAAATTGGCAATCCAATTGTTCATATCTCATCAATAAATGAGTCGTTAGTTGAACTACGAGTCTTTGAGCTTGAACGTAGGCAAGGCCATCATCGATGTGCCCTCGAGACACATTAGGTCAGTCCTTTAGGAATCTGTCATAATAAACTGATAATCCAATTGTTCATATCTCATCAATAAATAAGTCATTAGTCAAACTATGTGGTCTCTGCGTGTATAACATAGGAAAGGCTAATCTTTGATCAGCCCCCGAGGCCCCTAGGATAGGTCCTTAGGTTAGGTTCTTGGTCAAAATCTCAAAAAACCCAAAACATTGAAAAATTTGAAAACCAAAACATTTGTAAAACATCTCAAAAGTACCAAAAACATTCAAAAACCCAAAGTCATCCATCCCACTTCAATGATCACCCACAATAAACATCCACTCATAATAAATTATTGTCACTCCCAACCTTTGGTGAAACAACCGGAAACAAGTTTGGAAAATTAAAAGTGAAAATTCAAAACGTCAAGGTCTCAAGTCTAGTTCAGTAGGTAAACAAGTTGGTAAACTCTTGGTATCAATAGCCCATCATCTAGTTAGTCCTGAAATAATCTAATAACATCATGTCCCAGGATGCATCCTTCCTACAATGAACATCAACAACATGAATCACCATAGTTTAGTCTTGGCTAGAGGTATGAAGAACATTAGCTTGTTTGTTTACTTGATCTCTGTCTTCTTGATTTATCTTATTGTGCCAATTCCAATGACCTCTCGATGATGTCTACTCAAATGATTTAGAGAGAAAGGAATGGGGCATTGATCATTATCTTTTTTCTACTATGCTTGTTGGATATTCTTGTACTATAACCTTGGTCATGCTTACTTTGTTTGGTTTGTAGGGAGGATGTTTTAAGTGTCTTGTTGACCACATGGGAAGGCTTTTCTTTCTATGTTTTGGTCTGAGATGTTTAAAATATCTAAACTGCATCCTAAATAGGGTTGTGTGTGCCATGTGTGAACAAGGATACTCCTATCTGATCATCAAATCAAAGTTCATCGCACTAGGTACAACGCCATTCTGGTTCTTTATACTTTGTTGCATCATATCTATGTGTGTTATAAAAAATAATGTAAGATATTTATGTCCCCAATCTCTGATAAGCAATCATCATCATCATTATCATCATCATATTTTGAATTCAAGGGTTGATTTCTCTTTCTTCTATCTTTTCCATATACTAACACTAACATGGTATCATGACATTTAGAAACAAAAATAAATATATCCATACATGCATCCATCCTACATCCATGAACCATCAACATACTGTGCATATTATCATAATAGGAAACAACAAATCATCTCATACATTGCATTTTCATCCATCATAATATGCACTGTCCAATGAGGGCTCACTTCCATATAATTACAAAGAAGATAGAAGAGAATTGTTATAGAGAGAGACACTTCTCAATGCAACAAGGAGACCACCACAATTTCTCACACTTTCATAGTCTCACATGAAAGATGTTGGATGCCTTCAGCTCACTACCTTCAGAACCCTAACATGAAATTCATACTGCTTTTCTCAAATTTTCATCACATGTATGGGTATGTGCATGATCATGGGGGTCCAAACTAGGCCTCTAAGTGGCGATGAAAATTTAGAAAATTAGAGTTAGGGAATTTAACACAAAAAATTAAATAGGTTATTAACAAAATTTGAAAAATATGTAAGAACAAAAGTTGTAGCAAATTGAATGTAGTTTCTAGGATACTAGTCCTTTTTTGGAAAAAAGTAAATTTGTTTTGATAAAAATTGAAATTTTAATGCAGTGGTACTAAATTTTCAGGAAAAAGATAAGAAACAGGTGTATGTCTGACTTGTCGCCAAAAAATGTATAGTTGACATTTTTACGCTCACTAGAGTCTCTCTTATGGACTTTGGCTTGATTTTTCCTAGATTTAATGTTTTAATGTGGCCAACACATTCACATTAGGTCTTTGATCCTTGTGAATCATTAAGACTTCTAGGATATCTTGTAAAGGTGTTGTGAAGTGTTGTAACCCACTTTCACACTTTTTTAGGATCCTTTCATCATAACTCACCTAAATAAATCCTTTTTATCACTTACCAAGTCTAATTTCAAAGTGTTGTAAATATTTGCAACAAACTCTCACGCTTTTGTAGACTTGTCATCACTAATTCAACCCTTTTTCATGTTTAAATGTCCCCTTAATACACTTTTCGATCATTTTTAAGTTTTTTTTTTTTAGGATATTCCCGTTAGAAAACATTTAATGCCCTTTAATTCCCAACACCCACTTAAATTGCTTAAGTGGGACTAAGTCTCCAATAGGAGCGACTTAATCCTTTTTGGCACAAAAATCAAAATTATTTCAATTTTTTGGCAAGATTTCATTCTCTAACCCTTGAAGTCAGCCTGTGATGTGTTATTTTCAGGAAATTTAGTAAGAACAAGTATAAATAAGGTTTTCCCCTCTCATTTCCCCTCCCTATTCATTCAAGCATTCACTCAAGCAATTAACTTAATCATTCTCAAGCAATCAAGCACTCTAAGCATAATCAAGTCATCCATTGGAGCACTACATTGCTTATATTTAGATTTCTACATCAACGATTTTGTAAGTTTATGCCATTTGCATGTTTTCTATTTATCATGTTCTCTTTTCATTTCATTTCATTTCATTTCATAGGGTTTGATTACCAAAGTGGGGTTTGACCAAGGAAAACCCCTATACTCTAACCCTCAACCATTTTTCCCTTTCCCTTCTTTGCATGTGTGTTTGCAAAATTTGTAGGAAGATTTGTCAAAGAAATAGGTGTTGAAAAGTGGTCAACAAGTTATTAAAGTCATTAAAGTCAACAAAGACCTAATTCAAGCTTGGAGACTCTTTTTATCCCATTTTTTGCAGAATCAAGATCGGACACCTGTCAGAAAAGCAAGTATAGACCTGAGGCTACAAGATTTTGTCTAAAAATTCCCAAAATTTGTAGGTGGACTAAGTCACCACCAGTGGTGAATTAGTCCCATTGCCAGGCTTGAAATATGGTTTCTACATTTTTGGATACCCATTTGGCAGATTCCTATTATGGCAAGTTTTCCCCAAAACTGGAATAAGTCGCCCAGCTTGGCGTAGGTGTCCTAGTCAACAATTTTAGTCAATTCTATAGGATTTCAAAATCTCTCCACATCAAATTTCAGATTCTAGGTGCACCTCTCTAGTTCTGTTTAGTTACTCCATTATTTACTTGCATTTTTAGGTATTTTTGCATATCATAGTGTGTTTTCTAGCACTTTGCATTTCTTAGGTTTAGTATCATTTAATCATTTTATTTTTAAATCGGTGCATTAGTACATCATAATTGGATACATTAAATATCATTTACTTTAATCTTGAGTGTAGAAATTTGCATTTTGGATTCCATTCTTTCTCCTTTTAGGTGAAAAACCCTAGAAGGAGCTTAAAGCATTTGGGTAATCCAAAATCATTGTCCACATTTTGGTGAACCCAACTTTTGAACACTTTTCTTACATCTTAGGTTTCACTTGCATTTACATTACATTAGGTATTGCATTGTTTAATTTGCATCCTAGGGTTTCAAAAATTGCATAATTGAAAAGCTCAAATAGCTTGCATTTTTGCATCATTTTTACATTAAAAACAAAAAAAATCTACACTTTCATATTGTAGTTGCATCTGTGCATCCGAAAGACATAAAATTATATTCAAATTTTTTGAAACAACTCAAAAAAATCATCACTGGGACTAATTCGCCACACTGGGCAACTTAGTCCTTCTACGCATTTTACACTGTAATTTCTGGTATTTTCTACATTTCTTTTTTCTATTACTGCATTTTGTCATACTTTCCATATTTATTGTCTTTTGCATTTAGTTTCCTTTCATCATGAATTTTTTCGTTAATAACTTTTGGATGTCATTGAAATATTTAGTAGACATGTCAAATTGTGCTTTTGGAATGGATCCTAATGACCTTCACCTTCCTAACGCTCCTTCAACTCCTCATGACTGTCCTCCTCGTGCTGTTGACATCATTGGAGAAGATGATGATAACATGAGTTCAAGTTCTTAAATGAATGCCTTGACAACCTTGAAGCCAATGCAACCTTTTACCCATCCATGAAGTCACAAGACCTTCCTACAGTCTCACTTCTTGATACATTTGGATACCTACATCTTGAAACGAATGAAGGCCCTAAGTTCCCTCCAAGAGGTGGACTTAGTTCCTCTAACTAAGAAACTCCCCAACCATTCTATAACAACAAAGTTACCAACACACCAATCAACCTTGAAGAAACTTATGGCAAAGGTTTTACTATCTTAAGCAAAAAAGGATGTGACACAACAACTAAACATGACATTCACCAACTTTTAGAACAAAGACCAACAGATGAAAACACCATAGGGTTAGGATATCAAGATCCTCCTCATGATAACAAGCCTCCTTTTGAATATTGGAGACTTCATGATGATGGTACAGTGATCTTTGATTCCCCTTCTAACTTGAATGTTCTCCTTCCACGTGAACAACCCATACATGATTCCATTGCCAAGGATGCTAAGATCCCCATAGGTCCTCTCCTTCCTTCAATCCATGAAAGAGGTGAATCTAGTATACATAAACGACCTTAAAAATTGAAAAAACTAAAGTTTCCTCTCCATCCACCACCTAAATGTGAAAGGAAACTGCAAATGCTTTTAAACAGAGGTCTCATTCTATTACCGCCTACGAATAGGTTGGTAATCCGTCCTAAAGATTCCAATGTACCTTATTGTAAATACCATCGTATTCTTGGACATCGAACTGATGAGTGTTAGAAATTGAAGGAAATACTAAATAAGTATCACTTCGATGATGTCGACTACTATCCTATCATCCCATAGTACACTACCAAACACCTCATCATGCAATAGTTGTAGAATCTTCCATTCTCACTATCGCATGAACTTTCCCATCACCTATCTTGGCTCATTCTTTCCTTACACTCAATGGGGAAAAGAGGTTGTTAGCCTTGTCCTAGTAATGTATTTGTTCTTGTCCCTTAGACATGTTGTTTACCCTCCCGTTTCTACTACTTGACATTGGGAGGTAGATGACTTGTTTGATGCGTGATTTACATTTGCATTACTACCCTCTTTTTCCTTCTTTCTTTTTCTTGTCTTTGGTGTGATTTTATGTGCGTATTTTGTTCCCCCGTAATGTGACATTTGATGGTTTCCCTCTTCGTGATATTCTTCTCTTTGTAACTCTATTCTTCTCTATGTCATACATGGCTCTTGCTTTTTGCTTTTTTTTGTGTTTTTCCTTTGGGGATGACGCAAAGAGTTGAGACGCCCTTATGTCTCTTCCATGTTGACCCAAACAGTCTTTTTACTTTCCTTTTCACTTTTTCTTGTGTTTTTCCTTTGGGGATGACACAAGGAATTGGGACCGTAATGACTCCTTCATGTTGACCCAAAATATTTTTCCTTTTCTTTTTCCCTTTCATTTTCTTTCCGCTTGTTTTTTCCTTTTTGGACTGATGCAAAGCATTGAGACCACAATGTCTCTTCCATGTTGACCCAAAATAGATTCTTTTTCTTTTGTTTTCTCTCTCCTTGTGTCATTCTTCCAGTTCTATGTGTATTTGGGGAATGATGATAGTTCTGAGCTCTTTAATAAAAATATTGCAGCAATGAACATACTAATCCCAATTCCATAGATCCCTTATGTGTTTGGTGTGTTCCTTTTGGGGGCCACCCCTCTTTCTTTTATTTCTTTTCCTTTGCATGACGTAGCCTTACTCGGAAACATATGACTTGTCATAGGGGCTTTCCAAGTTGGCTCTCATGTCTTGTTTCTTTTTGAATTTTACAATTTTCTACTTTAAATTAATTGCTCACAGAATGGTGTGTAGCAATTCCTTTAAAGTGAGGGCATACATTGGCATTATCATTTTTCATTTTTATTTTTCTTGGTTCTCAGTGCAACCTTGTTACTTTATATGATGTATTTGTCACTTTTTGGATGACATTGGGTGTAATGTCCTTCATGAGCATGATCTATCTTAGCATATTACATTCCTCTTGGTGCCTTGATGCAATACAATGTATCCCCTAAGTTGTGAATATTCTATTCTTTGATCAGTCCTCTCTTGGAGACATTAGACACAATGTTCACTAAGTTATAGACCTTGCATGAACTAAAAAAGACTCATTTGAACATCCTTTGCATGTTTCATTTTGTATTTACATGGCCACCTTGCATAACACAACTTGCATGCCTATGGTGCCATTGAATTTGTTCATGAGTTGTAAGCATACAAAGATTTGCTTGTCTCATGAAGCATGAAACAAAATTATCTTTGTAGCATCTTATTAAAGTTATCAGGAGGTATAACTTTGATATGATTGAATGGGAAGCCCATTCTGAGGCATGAATTTCCCCATAGCCACCTTTTAGGATTCCTCACCCCACAGAAAACTAGAAGTTTCATGGCTGCAGAGTGAGTATGATGTGGATTTCTCACCTCACGGACAACAAAAAGTTTCATGGCCCCAGAGTGAGTATACCTGGGTCTTCTCACCTAGTGGACAACCATGAGTTTTTTCACCCTAGAGTGAGTACAAATTTCTTTTTCTCAAACAAGCAGCCTAGATTTGATCCACAACAAGCTCGACATATGATCAAAGCTTCATTCTTTTCATCATTTTCATGTGTGGTCCTTTGTGCCTATGTTTGGTTCGCCTTGGGATCGTTGTCCTAGGGGCTTGGTCATACCTCTTGATTATTGTTGTCTCATCTTACCAACATGTGTGCATTAGGATCCCTTTCGATGTGCATGTTGGGCTACTTTAGTGAGAGTTTGAAGCAAGTTCATCCTCTCACTAAAGTGGGGGCTTAATGTGTCACCAAAAAATGTATAGTTGACATTTTTACGCTCACTAGAGTCTCTCTTATGGACTTTGGCTTGATTTTTCCTAGATTTAATGTTGTAATGTGACTAACACATTCACATTAGGTCTTGGATCCTTGTGAATCATTAAGACTTCTAGGATGTCTTGTAAAGGTGTTGTGAAGTGTTGTGTTGATGGTCCAAGTAGCATAACAACATGCAAATAGAATATTGCTACTCTGTTTCTCCTGAAAGAGAAAGACAACACATGGATGTCTTAGCTCCAAAGGTCTTTGTAGTTGGTTCTCAACTGTACTAATGTTGCTCAATTGGTCAATATGACAGTAATATTCAAGGGGCCTGTTGGTATTGAGCTTCTGGATCATTCTAAGATCAAGCATGAAATCAAACCTAATTTAATTGAGGTTTTTAAATAAACAACAAAAGATAGGTCAGAGCTTTGGACCAGAAAATAATGACAATTCTTCTAACTTAACCAGACTTGCTACCTTTCAAGGAGTTTGTTAACTAAAACTGTAGAACAAAGTAAACTTGTGATTGACACACAACCTCTTTCATTCACGGTGCTAATTCAAATAACAAATTTTAAGTATCATTTAAACAAAACACTAAAATAAGACTTCAATCCTCGAAAGATTCTCAAATAAAATGATTAACTTAAAACAAATATCATTCAGGAACACAATATGAAGTAGATTAAACTCTGATTGCTCCTACTGTTAGTGAAACAGATAAGCAGTGTTTACAAGGCTGACACAATCACCAGTGTACAGAGAATCTGGAATTCCAGATTGTTTCCAACTACATTAAGAGAACTTGGAAAATACATTACAACTAATACTAAATTTTACTACTAGACAAGAAGACAAAAGAAGCTCTCATTACTAAGAATCAAGATACAATTCTATCTCCTGCTATTAACCAACTAACTCCTAGATTTTCTTCTGACTATCTATTCTAACATCGTATCTTTTATTTTATCCCTTGGTTCTCTCTACCTCTAACTGTCTAACCTTTACAAAGAGGCCAAAATGGCATATATATAGAATATGCAAAAAGGAATGCACTGACTACTATTTTAGGGTTTTTACAAAATATCTGCTTCAGAAGAGTCGGTCCTCAGATCTTTCTGAGAAGAGTCAATGCCGCATTCAATGAGAAACCCTATTGTCCATGCTGATGAAGGATTTATGTCCTCAGGAGAAGCCTTTCAGATCTTTTGGTAACTACAGCATTAACTTTGGCCTTTTGTGTCCATCCTTGAACTCCATCGGGGCTGCCTTGAATGCTCTAAAAGCATTTTTCCATTAATATTGATCAATCTCCACCGATGGTCACTACAACTGTTCCTATGAGTCACAGATCCTTCCTTCCTTCGGATTCCTTTATGTCCCAGACTTCTGTTGTAGGTTGACCATCTTCTGGAACATCATCGGGCCTCCTTCTAGATTTGAACATTTTATCCGAGCCGATCCATAGCCTTTGGATCTCAAAAGGAATCCATGTCACTTGCATTCTGTTGTTCTTCCCTCGCGGGATTGGTCAAACATATGCCATGCCAGATTATCAGGTGGTCAAAAGTGGTCCACCTTTAATTGCATGTCAGTGAGACAGTAATCGTGTCTCCCCGATGTGATTTTCCTCTTAACAATTATCGACAAAACATGTGGTAGTCGGTGAGACCTTTCAGTGAGCTACACAATTTATACCAAGCTCCTGAAAACCATCGGCAAGATAGTCGCTAGTCGGTGAGACATCATAGCGAACCTCAGGATCCTTTAGTGATCACATTTTTCATGTCAGGGAGACTATCGCTTCCAGGGAGACCTTTTGGGGACGTTGGATCATTCTCCCCAAGCTCTTTCTTATCGGCCAGACCTTCCGTGGTTGGGGAGACCTTTTATTGATCTCCTCTTTTCCTGCCGGGCTCTCTCCTCTCTTTCGATGAGACACCATCGGGTCAGAGAGACATCTTACCGAACCCGTTCCATTCGCCCAGAGTCCCCCCGAGCTCCTTTTTTTTCGGTGGGACATTCCATGGTCGGGGAGACATCATAGTGACCCCTTTTGTTTTCTCCCCGAGCCCATTCTGTTTTGCCGATACTACTTTACTTTGGCAAGAGTTCACTCCGTTGGTGAGACATCTTGCCGAAGCCACCTTTCTCTCGGTGAGCTTCCTTTCTCTATCACTGAGACTTCCTTCGCTCGGTGAGACTTTAAACTGACTGAAGCCTCCCTTTGCCGAGCGCTAACTTTCTCCAGGCTCCCCTTTTGTGCCTTGTCGGCGTGACCAAGTGTATTCGCCGAGACCTCCCGGTGAAGGAAAGTCTTTCGCCGAAGGGCACACCTTTTATCGGCAGTCAGTGAGACATAAGACACTCAGGGAGACTCTCCACCGAAGACATAACTCCTGTCGAAGTGTCAGCTTGGCCCCTGCTAGTCGGTAGGACATAAAGAAGTCGCCAAGACTTCACCCCGAAGTCAAAATCTCCTGCCGATATGTATTCTCTCTGCTGTCGATTGGTGAGACATAAGGATCTCGCCGAGACCCTTTGCCGAAGGAAAAATCCCATGCCGATGGGAAGCTCCTAGTCGCTGGGACTCTGATTGATATCTTTCCGATTGATGCTTGCACATGAATTTCACTCGCTGTAACATCTCTGGGGTCTTGCCGACCTTTGCCTTAGCTGATTTTTATGACCAACTAGATTGGGGAATGCATTCCAGCTGAGCTCCCTTGCAAAATATCATCAAGTGTAGGATTTAATCCTACAAAACAAATGCTTCCATTAGTCCCCAAAGCATATGAAATATATTAAAATAAACTATCCTGCTGCTTATGATTATTTCATTGAATACTTGGTAAGAAGGAAACCAATTCAAGTTGAGACAAAACCAAGATTTAAATCAGGAAAAACATAAGATAAGCTCAGGCAGAAAACAAAAGCACCCCCAAGAGGAAAGCAAGTAACCAAAAGAAAAAGAAACTAGAAAGAGAAAGGTGGACCCATTTTGTTCCAGAATAAAATTGGGGGGGGGGGTTATGCAAGGCATAACAAATGGTGACTCGGCTGGGAAAATGGTTTAACCATTTTCAAGAAGCTGAAGGATTTAGCTACCTAGAACTCTTGGTTCATGAATATCAGAACTCTAGTTGGGTCAGTCATAACAAGATAGGTTGAGCTAGAATCTCAAATGTAAATCAACACTAGCTACCCCTAAATCTATGTGTGTGCTTGATAGTGCATCATCCTTTCATAAAGTTTTCTTCATTTTTGAGACAACAATGTGCAGGATTTGAGCTTCATAGGTTTATTCCCTTTGGCTGTTGTGCAATGATATCCCGGGCATTACTCCACTGCCAGTCAGGCGTCCATAGCCCCGACAGAGATACCTCTAGTTTCCTCACAGCATTGCTCTACTGCCAATCAGGTGTCCATAGCCTCAGTAGAGATACTAGAATCACCCATTCATATTGAATCCTTTTCCTCTTTAGATAATTCTTTTCCTTTCTCTCTTTTTTTTGTTTTCTCATAGAGTTTCAGATATTTCATTTAGTTCTTTTTCAATATGTTAGATGTTTAACATCTGATCTGGGTTGAAAACTACCTTGGACCTCATAACAACACTTGGGGAGACCAGATTTTTCACTCAAATCTTACAACACAATCACCCTAGGACAAATATACCGATACAAAGGAGATGATCTTGATGATTTGTGACAAATTCAGAGGAGCTAATGAAATTTATTTACTTTGCACCTTGTTTTCAAGACCTTCCACAACCTTTATTGACAATGGGCATGAAACAAAGAGTTTAGGACAAAATCATCCAATCAGAAAGCCTGAAAATACCTAAACCATTTCTCCTTGTGACCATAGCATACTTTAGATAACAACCCACAGTTTCAGATGGAAAGGACAGATCAACCCCAAAGAACAAAACATAAACACAAACCACATAACAAGGGAAACAAAAAGACAAAAAGGAAAGGCAAACAAAAAGTCAGCAAACTATTTACAAACAAAGAGTGAATTACTTACACAGAGAGCAGCAGATTATTTACAAGCAAAAACACAAAAACTATTTACATAAATACAACTTATTTACAAACAGGAGATAAACAAATTATTTACATAAAGAACAACGGATTATCTACATGCAAAAACAGAAGTTAACAAGCTTTATGACTCAAAATAGTGTTTAAGAAACTATCCATTGACAGGAAATGGAACAAGTTCCCCAGTTAAGCTACTTAATCAGAAAGCATTTTCCCCCAGGATTTCAGCAATCTGATAAGGACCTAGCCAGAGTGTCAAATTTCTGGTGGCTACCCTTTTTTTCACTAGCCTTATCCCATAGCAATACCAGGTCAGATATCCTAAAAGCCTTGATTTTGGCTTTTTTTTCAAACCAACATTTGAAAATGGCCTGGTGCTTAAAGAACTGTTGCAAGGCGGCATCTCTCTCTTCCTCTAATTTGAACAGAGCAGCTAGTCTGACTTCTATCCTACTGTCACTAGAGTAGAATATATGCATGAACTCAAGGATAGGTATCTGCAGATGGATAGGGAATATAGGCTCTTGGCCATATACCAGCTTGAATGGTGAGGTGTTTAAAGCAGCCTTAGTCCTAGTCCTATCTGCCCATAATGCAAATCTCAGCTGGGTATGCCAGTCCCTAGGGTTATTTTCTAACAATTTTTTAATTACCCCTAAGAGATTCTTGTTGGTTGACTCTGCTACTCCATTGTCTTGTGGGTAATAATTTGAAGAATACTTTAAGACAATTTTGTGATCATATGCCTAGGAAATAAACTCAACAAAAGAAAAGGCAGAGCCATTGTCACATACCAGAGTGAATGGTACCCCAAACCTTGTAGTGATGCACTCGGTGAGGAACTTGATCACTACATCTGTGGTGCTGTTCTTGCAGGGTATAGCCTCTGTCCACCTCATGCAGTAGTTAGTAGCAGTCAAGATAAAATTGTGTCCTACAGAATAATTCAGGTTAATCACCCCAATAAAATCTAGCGCCCATTGGGCAAATGGCCTTACCTCATAGACAGGTTGTAGTGGCATGGCGGCATGGCATTCCTTTGATGCAGAAATCTGACAGATGTGGCATGTCGTCACATACTGATGGGAATCTTTGAATACACAAGGCCAGTAATAACTAGATCAAAGGATATGGTGTGCCAATGAATCTGTAGAACCATGACCTGTGCCATGTTTCCCATGAAATTCAGAGATCACATGTTTAGCCTCTTGATGATCAAGGCATCTCAAGTATACTCCTTCAAAATTCCTCCTGTATAGCAACCCTCCTTTGAGCATGTAATGAGAACTCTTCAGTCTTAGGGCTCTCCTTTGAGTGGCATTCATTTCTTCTGGACATCGATTGTTGAGCATAAAGTAAATGATATCAGCATACTAGGGGTCGTTAGAGAAAGACTGGGTTGTGTATTGCTGACAAATGATGTTATTGCCAGCGTTCGCCATGGATTTGGACAAACCCGTGCCCCTGACTAGTTTCATAGGGTGTATCTCCAGATCGAATTCTTGCAGGATGGCCATCCATTTGCCTCTCCTTTCTCCTAGATCGCTCTGCATCAGTAGGGACTTCACAACCGCGTCAGGAACTACAGCGACGACTTGGCTTCGAAGGATGTAATGCCAGAACTTCTTGACAGCTTGAACTAGCGTGAAGGTTTGATTCTCAAGAGGCGGGTATTTGATTTTCGCATTTTTGAACGTAGAGCTCATGAACGCAATCGGTCTCTCCTCTGCCTCTCCTCTACGTTGAGTTAATACAGTCGTGCACGAGTGTTCAGAGGCAAATGAATAGATGTAAAACGGTCTCAGGTAGTCAGGACTAGTGAGAACAGGCGCTTCTGCAATGGATCGCTTGATTTGTGAAAATGCGTCCTTAGTATCCTCAATCCACTCTATTTTGGCATCCTTTTTCATCATTTAGTTCAGTGGTTTCACGATTTCGGCAAAGCCCATGATAAACCGTCTCACAAAGTTGATTTTCCCAAAGAAAGACCTCATTTCTTTCTTGCTTCCTGGCCGAGTGATCCTTAGAATGGATTCGACTCGATCTGGGTCGACTGAAATCCCTCTTTCAGAAATCACGTGTCCCAAGAGCTTTCCTTTAGAAACTCCAAACATGCACTTGTTGGGATTCAGTGAGACTCCATACTGGATACACCTCTGAAGAACCTTGGCTAAATTAGCAGCATGGTTCAGTCAGTCCTTGGAGAACACTATCAGGTCATCCATATAGACAATGATGCACTTACCAATTAGTCCCTGAACTCTATGTTCATGTCGCATTGGAAAGTTGCTCCAACATTTATCAGACCGAATGGCATTCTTCTGTATGTAAAAGTTCCCCATTTGGTAGTGAAGGCTGTCTTCATTCTGTCTTCACAGTCGACCATTACCTGATTGTATCTGGAGTAACCATCTAGGAATGATATCATTTGAGATCCATCAACAGTCTGCAGAACTTCATCCAGAGAAGGAAGTAGGTAATTATCCTTTTTTGAGGCTCTATTCAAATTTCTAAAGTTGACACATAGCCTAATCTCCCCATTTTTCTTGCGGACTAGAACTAATTTAGCCACCCAAGTTGAATGGCGCATAGGGAAGATTATCCTTGCAGAGAGCAGTTTTTGGACTTCCTTAAGGATCAATGGCTCAATCAAGGTGTTGACAGGACATTGTTTTTGTCGAAATGGCTTAGCTTCAGGCTTCAGGGGAATAGTATGAGTCATTATAGTAGCATCAAATGTCTTTAGGTCTTCATATCCCCAAGCAATTGCAAAAATATCTTCCTTAAGTGCCTTCAATATGTCTTTCCTAATTGCTTCAGGGTAGGCCTTCCCTATGTAGACATTCCTTTTAGGGCCAGAATCGGCCAGGTTAACTGTTTCATATTCGCCTCCCTTTTCTTCAGCCGATATCTTCTCTCGAGCCCTTGGGTCTGAATCAAAAATCCTTCCTAACGTAACCATTCCCTTGGGAATGTTATTATTCTTTAAGTTAAGGACCCCTTTTGTATCGCATTCCTCAGGGCTCCAATCCCCTTGATCTCTGTTGAACTTATCAATAATTTGCCCCTCAAAAACATCTGAGCTTGCCAAAAAAGCCAGACTATGTCGATCGTCATCAAAGACTTGAAAGTTCGTGATGTTGTTAGGAACTGCAGGGGTGGAAATTAGTTCCACTGAGAATTTCTTGAGCTTGGAGCCCTGCATAGGTTCAGGGTACTTGCAGCAACAACCAATGAATCAACTATCTGATTTTCTTCTCTAGGGATTAAGCTAATCCCAAAGGCATCAAAGTCTTCGATCAGGTTCCATACCCTGTTTCTATATGCTGCCAGCCTTTTATTGTGACATGTGTATTGGCTGTGCACCTTCTTGATAACGATTTCTGAATCTCCCTTGACCACTAAGGCAGTGACTTTCTTCTTGTGTGCAAACATCAGTCCTCATGCTAGAGCTTCATATTCTGCAATGTTGTTAGTACATCCAAATTGCAACCTATAAGAGGCAAAGAAAGCTTTCCCTTTTGGGCTGGTTAATACAATTCCAACACCACTGCTTGTTTTGGACTTGGATCCATCAAACTTAAGGGTCCACAGCTGATCATGAGCTGGGATTGATTCTTTTGAAGTCATTGTAGGTGCCTGGATAGAATAGGCCATATGTAGGGCTGCTTGATCGTTGGCATTAGGTATATGGAAAGGATGTCCTGTAAATTCTTTAGGTATAGTTCCCAATTCCTGCTTAGTTATATCACCTGACCGGTGGCTATCCTTTTGGAAATCACTTGTGCTTTTAGTTAACCCTTTGGGCTTCGGTGCATTTGTGGGTGAAGGGGTGTCAAAACAAACCTTGAGGTTGTTCCTTATCAATATGCTGATTTGGACATGTGTCTAGAGTAGGTTTGATCTTAGAAGGAACTTCCTTTGAAGGTATCCTATCTCTGGTTAACATTATTGCTTCCTTGGCTTCAAATGAGAAGTGGTCTGCAATGGTCTTAGGGAGACTTGTGCTAGCTTCCTCAGCTTGGGAAACATGATTTAAAATGTCAATGCAAGGTTGACAAGTCAATTTCGAATGACTTTGGTAGTGTACCCTGCACCAATTAGGGAGCAGGAGACTTTGCAGATCTACACCTACTCCCAAGACCAGCTGATCTTGTTACAGTTTTCTACCTAATGCCTGCTAGTTTTCATCAATCATAAGATCAGGGGGCTTTTGTATGGGCAGTTCTTTAGGATCAAGAACAAAAAAGGTTAAAGCTTCTTCTCTTTTATAAACACCTATCCCAGTTTTGAAATAGGCTACCTCATTGGGGAAATCATATTCCGCGATGATGTGCTTGAGACAGGGCTCACTTTCAATCCTAATCTGAGTTGGGATCCCTCTCCATGGTAGCCACATATGTGAAAAGTCAAGGGAAAGATATCCCCCTAAACTTTTCATAAAATCTCTGCTTAGTAACATACCATAAGTCTCTGGGATTTCTGCCACTTGGACATCTATATTGGTTTGAATCCTAGGGTCTGATCCTACTTGGACATGTACATTTTTCAGCTCTCCAACTATGTTAACTTTTGTTTTGTCAAGTTGGATGACCTTCTTGTTAGTTTGGACAGGGTCCAATCCAAATTTCTTACATATAGAGTATGTCATGACATTGCCTGATGCCCCTGAATCCAACAAACAATTATGTAGATTCTTCCCACAAATTCTTAAACTCAGGAGAAATGGTGGGGTACCTACCTTATTTTTGTACAAGGTTGCATTCACGTCTGCAACAGGTGCAACTTTTCTTTTTCCTTTTGATTTATCAACTAGTTCTAAAGCTTTCAACACTATCTCCCTTTGAGCAGGGCATCACTTTAAGATGTCAAAATATGACAAAGAAGTTTTCTGTTTCTGCATCTTAGAAACAATATCAAATTCCATATTATAACTTGAATTACTTTTGAAAATGGCAGAGGAATTACCCTTGTTATGGAAGTCAGGCGGGCCTTTTGGTGGAGGAGGATTATTATCAGCACCTTGATTTGGAGGAACCATGTGATTAGGGGGTGCTGATGTAGTGAATGGGCCCTTATTCTGATTTCTCAGGAAATGTCCTCCTTTGGCTTGAAAGGCTTGGGAATCATATGAATCTTCCTCTCGTTCATTCTCCTCTTGCCTTGGGAATGAAGGTTCCTCCTCAAAGAGGTCATATGTCATTGTTGTATATATTGAGCCGCCTTCTTTGTGAGGATTCCCTTGGAATGTTTGGGAATCTTCATGTGCCATCTTGACAACTTTCTCCATTTGAGGGGAGTTTACCTCAGAATGGGTCGCAGTATCATGCAGTCTGCACCAGTTAGTCATAAAGTTGAGATCAACCATGTTTGCAGTATGTGATCTCTCCTCATTCGCTTGATAGTTATGAGAGACTCCCCTATTATTGGGCCCTGTATTCCATTGTTTGTTGTTATTTGGCCTTTAGTTATACCCTCTGTTTTGGTTTTGGTACCCTTGATTAGAGGAGTTCTGGCCTTGATAACCCCTTTGGTTGTAATTGTTATGATTCTGATAGCTACCCTGATTGTTTTGGGAGGGGTTCAATCGAAGCTGAGCCATATCATTGGTGACTTGGGACAACGTTTTCTTCAAGGTTTCTACCTCATTTGTAAGTTGGACTGTCTTCTCACTTTCCACATTCTTAGCAATAGGTGGCTGACCACCATGATTTGGTGTTCCAATTTGGTTATGATGACCATGGGAACTTTGAGGAAGCTGTGATTGTTGAAAGAGATCAGGAGTTCTAGTAGCAAAGAATGGGACAGGAGGCTGATTTTGCAATTCAGATATAGGCCCATAGTGGGAGGGAGACATTCCTAGGACGGTATTGAATAGAGGAGTTGGGCTATGCATCTGATATCCTATTGAAGGGAAGCCTCCTCCTAGGCCTCCTTGTTGAGAACTGATTTGTTGCTGCAGCTTGATAGCTAGATGATAAACTTTGGATAGAGAATCAATATCAGCCGGTTGATAAGTCCTTTGCAAGAACAAGCCAAGCAAGGGGTCTATAACTCTAAAGTAAGCCTGGATGGCACTATTCTTGGTGACTAGATAGGGATCTTGCAATCTCCTATACATTCATTGGAATCTGGTATTGAACAGGGGCAAGGATTCACATGGCTCTTTCCTGATGGTGGAAAATTGGTGGTATAAAAGAGCAGGATCCACATAAACCTTGGACTGATTGATAAAGGCATTTTCCAAATGTGTCCAGGTCAGAATGGAACCTTGAGGAAGATTAAGGTACCAATTGTATGCCATGTCCCCTAAGGAGTAAGGAAATAATCTACATACTACATCATGGTGAGCAATTTGAGCTCTAGTGCAAGCATCCTTGAAAGCTTGTATGTGATCTTCAACACTCCTTGACTCGCCATGAATATACTTAGGATAGAATTTCTCAGGGTTCTTGGGCATATCATGAAAACCTCTAGGGATAGTCCCCAATGGAGAGGGATTATTATGAAAGAATGCCATTGGTGGGGGTGGTGGTTGAGCCAGTTGTTGTATGGGTTGAACCAGTTGTGATGACAATTGAGATGGACATGATGGTGGATTGATAGGTATCCACTGGGGTATTGGTGAAAAGCCTGGTGGAGTGAGTGGAGCTGATAAGGGTGGTATGATGGTGGCCCAAGTTTTGTGAACCTTGTGTCTTGTTGGGGTCTTGAGTTCTATCAACGGTGATGGATTTTTAGCTAATCAAAGAACTTTGTGGGGCTTCTCTGATGAGAAAGACTGAGCTTTATCCAGTTGTCCCTTCTAGGCCCTCCTTCTAGCACCAGTCTCTATTGATGGTCCAAGTGGCACATCAACATGCAAACAAAATATTGCTACTCTGTTTCTCCTAAAAGAGAAAGAAAACACATGGATGTCTTAGCTCCCAAGGTCTTTGTAGTTGGTTCTCAACTATGTTGATGTTGCTCAATTGGTCAATATGATAGTAATATTCAAGGGGCCTGCTGGTATTGAGCTTCTGGATCGTTCTAAGATCAAGCATGAAATAAAACCTAATTTAATTGGGGTTTTTAAATAAACAACAAAAGATAGGTAAGAGCTTTGGAACAAAAAAAAATGACAATTCTTCTAACTTAACCAGACTTGCTACCTTCCAAGGAGTTTGTTAACTAAAACTGCAGAACAAAGTAAACTTGTGATTGACACGCAACCTCTTTCATTCACAGTGCTAATTCAAATAATAGATTTTAAGTACCATTTAAACAAAACACCAAAATAAGACTTCAATCCTTGAAACATTCTCAAATCAAATGATTAACTTAAAACAAATATCATTCAGGAACACAATATGAAGTAGATTAAACTCTGATTGCTCCTATTGTTAGTGAAACAGATAAGCAGTGTTTACAAGGCTGGCACAATCACCAGTGTGCAGAGAATCTGCAATTCTAGATTGTTTCCAACTACATTAAGAGAACTTGGAAAATAAATTACAGCCAATACTGAATTTTACTACTAGACAAGAAGACAAAAGAAGCTCTCATTACTAAGAATCAAGATGAAACTCTATCTCTTGTTGTTAATCGACTAACTCCTAGATTTTCTTCTGACTATCTATTCTAACATCGTATCTTCTATTTTCTCCCTTGGTTCTCTCTACCTCTAACTGTCTAACCTTTACAAAGAGGCCAAAATGGCATATATATAGAATATGCAAAAAGGAATGCACTGACTACTATTATAGGGTTTTTACAAAATATCTGCTTCAGAAGAGTCGGTCCTCAAATCTTTCTGAGAAGAGTCAATGCCGCATTCAATGAGAAGCCCTATTGTCCATGTTGATGAAGGATTTATGTCCTTAGGAGAAGCCTTTTAGATCTTTTGGTAACTGCAGCATTAACTTTGGCCTTTCGTGTCCATCCTTGAACTCCATCGGGGCTGCCTTGAATGCTCTAAAAGCATTTTTCCATTAATATTGATCAATCTCCGCCAGTGGTCACTACAACTATCCCTGTGAGTCACAAATCCTTCCTTCCTTCGGCTTCCTTTATGTCCCAGACTTCTGTTGCAGGTTGACCGTCTTCTGGAACATCATCGGGCCTCCCTGTAGATTTGAACATTTTATCTGAGCCGATCCATAGCCTTTGTATCTCAGAAGGACTCCATTTTGCTTGCATTCTGTTGTTCTTCCCTCATGGGATTGGTCAGACATATGCCATGCCAGATTATCAGGCGGTCAAAAGTGGTCCACCTTGAATCGCATGTCAGTGAGACACTAATCGTGTCTCCCCGATGTGATTTTCCTCTTAACAGTTATCGGCACAACATGTGGCAGTCGATGAGACCTTTCTATGAGCTGCAGAAGTTATACCAAGCTCATGAAAACCATCGGCAAGACAGTCGCTAGTCAGTGGGACATCATAGCGAACCTCAGGATCCTTCAGCGATCACATTTTTCATGTCGGGGATACTATCGCTTTTGGGGAGACCTTTTGGTGATGTTGGATCATTCTCCCTGAGCTCTTTCTTATCAGCCAAACCTTCCGTGGTCGGGGAGACCTTTTATCAATCTCCTCTTTTCTTTCTGAACTCTCTCCTCTCTTTCGATGAGACACCATCGGGTCGGCAAGACATCTAACCGAACCCATTCCATCCGCCTAGAGTCCCCCCGAGCTCCTTTTTTTTTTCGGTGGGACATTCCATGGTCGGGGAGACATCATAGCGACCCCTTTTGTTTTCTCCTCGAGCCCATTCACTTTTTTCGATACCACTTTACTTCGGCAAGAGTTCACTTCGTCCGTGAAACATCTTGCCGAAGCCACCTTTCTCTTAGCGAGCTTCTTTTCTCTGTCGTTGAGACTTCCTTCGGTCAGTGAGACTTTACACCGACTGAAGCCTCCCTTTGCGGAGTGCTAACTTTCTCCGGGCTCCCCTTTTGTGCCTTGTCGGCGTGACCAAGTGTATTCGATGAGACCTCCTATCGAAGGAAAGTCTTTCACCGAAGGGTACACCTTTTATTGGTGGTCGGTGAGACATAAGACACTCGGGGAGACTCTCCACCAAAGACATAACTCCTACCAAAGTGTCAGCCCGGCCCCTGCTAGTCGGTAGGACATAAAGAAGTCATTGAGACTTCACCCAGAAGTCAAAATCTCCTGCCAATATGTATTCTCTCTGCCGCCAGTTGGTGAGACATAAGGATCTCGTTGAAGGAAAAATCCCATGCTGATGGGAAGCTCCTAGTCACCAGGACTCTAATTAATGTCTTGCCGATTGATGCCTGCACATGAATTTCACTCACTATGACATCTCTAGGGTCTTGCCGACCTTTGCCTTAGCTGATTTTTATGACCAATTGGATTGGGGAATGCATTCCAGCTGAGCTCCCTTGGAAAATATCATCAAGTGTAGGATTTAATCCTGCAAAACAAATGCTTCCATTAGTCCCCAAAGCATATGAAATATATTCAAATAAACTATCATGCTGCTTCTGATTATTTCATTGAATACTTGGTAAGAAGGAAACCAATTCAAGTTGAGACAGAACCAAGATTTAAATCAGGCAGAACATAAGACAAGCTCGGGCAGAAAACAGAAGCATCCCCAAGAGGAAAGCAAGTAACCAAAAGAAAAAGAAACCAGAAAGAGAAAGGGGACCCATTTTGTTCCAGAATAAAATGGGGGGGTTATGCAAGGTATAACATGTTGTAACCCACTTTCACACTTTTCTAGGATCCTTTCATCATAATTCACCTAAATAACTCCTTTTTATCACTTACCAAGTCTAATTGAATCAAAGTGTTGTAAAGAGTTGCAACAAACTCGCATGCTTTTCTGGACTTGTCATCACTAATTCAACCCTTTTTCATGTTTAAATGTGCCCTTAATACACTTTCCTATTGGTTTTAAGTGTGTTTTTGAGGATATTCCCATTAGAAAACATTTAATACCCTTTAATTCTTGACACCCACTTAAATTTCTTAAGTGGGACTAAGTTGCCAATAGGGGCAACTTAGTCCTTTTTGGCACAAAAATGAAAATTATTTCAATTTTCTGGTGAGATTTCATTCTCTAACCCTTGAGGCTAGCTTGTGATGTGTTATTTTCAAAAAATTTAGTAAGAACAAGTATAAATAAGGGGTTTTACTCTCATCCCCCCTATTCATTCAAGCATTCACTCAAGCAATTAACTTAATCATTCTCAAGCAATCAAGCACTCTAAGCATAATCAAGTCATCCAATGTAGTAGTTCATTGCATATCTTCAGATTTCTACATCAAGGGTTTGGTAAGTTTATGAAATTTTCATGTTCTCTATTTATCATTCTCTTTTCATTTCATTTCATTTCATAGGGTTTGATTACCAAAGTGGGGTTTGACCAAGGCAAACTCCTATACTCTAACCCTCAACCATTTTTCCCTTCTTTGCATGTGTGTTTACAGACTTTGTAGGAAATTTTTTCAAAGAAATAGGTGTTGAAAAGTGGTCAATAAGTCATCGAATTTATTCAAGTCAACAAAGACCTAATTCAAACCTTGAGACTCTTTTTATCCCATTTTCTGCAGAATCAAAATCAGACACATGTCAGAAAAGCAAGTACAAACCTAAGGCTATAGGATTTTGTCTCGAAATTCCTGAAATCTACAAGTGGACTAAGTTTCCACTAGTGGCGAATTAGTCCCACTGCCAGGATTGAAAAGTGGTTTTTGCATTTTTGGATATGCATTTGGCAGATTCCTATTTTGACAAGTTTCCCCCGAAACTAGACTAAGTCACCTAGTTTTGTGTAAGTGTCCCATTCAACAATTTCAATCAATTATGTAGGATTCCAGAATCTCTCCACATTAGATTTAAAATTCTAGGTGCACCTCTCTAGTTATGTTTAGTTATTTCATTATTTACTTGCATTTTTAGGTGTTTTTGCATATCATAGTGTGTTTTCCAGTACTTTGCATTTCTTAGGTTTAGTATCATTTAATCATTTTATTTTCAAATAAGTGCATTCATACATCATAATTAGATACATTACATTTCATTTACGTTAATCTTGAGTGTATACATTTGCATTTTGGATCCCATTCTTTCTCCTTTTATGTGAAAAACCCTAGAAGGAGCTTAAATCATTTGGGTAATCCAAAATCATTGTCCACACTAACCACCCTAAGTACAAGAAAAAAATAATATTTTTTTCGTAATTTTTCAATATAAGTAGAGGACACGTGCCCGGATGTGTTGGATTTTTTTTTGTAATTTTTTTCCATGTAAATAATTAGTTATGATTTTTTTATTAGAACTTTTCAGAATTATTAAAACGTCTGTGTTTGACCACTATAACTTGGCCAAAAAATTATGAAATTATTTTTTTATATATCCTATAGTATGTGAAGCATAGAATTTGGTGCATCTTGTAGATTCGAAAAATGTTAAGTAGTTTGAAAGTTATAAAAGTTTTTCAATCAGGCTATCAATCAAGACTTTAGACGTAATGTAGGTAGAAAATCAATAATAATTATTTATTAAATTCAAATAAGGAAAAAGTTATATTGGTGGAAAGTTGACATTTTTTTCTATAAACCCTTTTCATTTGATGAATTTCAGGTCAAAAAAAAGTTGTCAGCCACAAGGGCGAACTTCGTAAAACTAAACAAATTTTCAAAAACACATTTTTTGGGTTGACTTTCCAGGTCAGACAATCTCAAACCAAATCCTGAGCCAATATTCGTTTTGGTTTGGATATAGTATAATATATAATATATAATTATTTTATATATTACTATATTGTATATTATATTGTATACTATGTAGTACATATATTTTGTGTAGATGTTAAAATCTGCAAAATGCTTAAACTATAACACACATTAGCATGGTTAGTCATTTAAAGCAAAACAAAAACATCTCTATGAAATACTCCATGTTAAATATGCAACCAAAGAAATAATTAAACTAAACATAAGCATATGAAAACATGGTGTATACCTATCCCATAGTGGATTGGTGCTAATTTGATGTGAAAAGTAGCCCTTTCCCAACCCTTGATAAGTTTTCAAAATGATGAACAAGATGCAAGTGATGAAGTCAAATTTGTGTATAGTGTAGATGCATAAAACTGTGGATAGATTTCAAGTAGAGAAGGCCTCTATTTATAAGTTAGACCTTTGAAGAATTGAAGAATAGGAAGAATGTGGGATTAAGAAAGGACCAATGAGATTGAGACATTTGTCTCAATGCCAATGGGTAAGAATTGATCACAATTTGTGTGTGTTTGTAAGAGGCACCAAATGCATGTTTGAGAGACATGAAATGCATGTGCTTGAATTGTTTTGGGGGGACAAATTGTTTGAATGAGAAAGTCAAATGAAGGAATATTCCCTTTTGAGAGGGAAAATGAGATAATTAGTTAATTAGAAATTTTGATTTTCATGTGCAAGTGGGTGGGTTAGTCAAGGGTTAAGTTTGAGCGAAGTTGAGTCAAAAGCTAGAGAATGGGTAATTAGGATTAGGAGTTAATTAATCTAGAATTAATTAACTTGGAGGAATTTAGGGGATTTGATATTTGATTTAAATTGTTTGATTTATTAAATCAGATGAGAAGACTTTGAAGATTTAATTAAATAAATTGATTTAATTAATTAAACAAGAGGACTTTAGTGATTTAATTAATAAATTGATTTATTTAATTAAACAAGTGGAGTTTAGTGATTTAATTAAATTGATCGATTTATTTAATTAAACAAGAGGACTTTAGTGAATTAATCTAATAAATTACTTTATTTGATTAATAGAGGAAATTATGCTAATTGATCAAAATTAGATGTATGATGTTGATTAAGATTATTTGCATGTCTACATTTTTCCCCTCTTTGAAGCAATGTACCTGCTACATTAGTTCAAAGAATAACCTTGCTAAGATCAAAATTCAAAATAAAAATTGATTTTTTCGGATGCCCCAGTGAAAAGTATGCTAGTATAGTGCCCTTTTGAGAGATTGAGCGGAAATGTTAATTTTCCGATCAAGATTGCGATGAAATGCGAGGGGAGTGGTTCTATTGATCAAAGGATGAAAGATAATTCTTTAGAATGATTAGATATTTGACGCAGACAATTTTGATGATGTATAGACAGTCATCCGCCATGGGTAGCCTCATGTATATTTTGAGATATCACACAAATTTGAATAGAAATGTTAGTAAAGATAGAAGAATAAGAAGAAATGAGATGGTGAAAGAGAGGATCCAACAAGTCCATGATTTGAGGAGACTTTATTAGAGATGATGATGAGATTGGATGATGTTTTTCTTATCAAGAATTGGGATTTTAAAATAGCTTACTTAGCTTATGTTTGATAACACACATAGATACAATGCATTAAGGTATAAAGAATGAGGATGGCATTGCACCTAGTGTGATGGAATTTGACTCGACAATAAGATAGGAGTACTCTAGTTCACACTTGGCATACAAAACCTTATTTAGAATGTAGTTCAGATATTCCAAACATCTTGGACCAAAACATAGAAAGGAAAGCCTTCCTATGTGGTCAACAAGACACCTAAAACGAAGCACACATGACCAAGGTTATATTACAAGAATATCTAACAAGAAAAATAGACAAAAGATAATGATCGTTGCCCCATTCCTTTCTCTCTAAATCATTTTGTTTAGACATCATCGAGAGGTCATTAGAATGAGCGGAATAAGATAAATCAACAAGACAAAATCAAGTAAACAAACAAGCTAATGTTCTACATACCGCTAGCCAAGACTAAACTATGGTGATGCCTAATGTTGATGTCCATTGTAGGAAGGATGCATCCTAGGACATGATGTTATCAGGTGATTTTGAGACTAATGGGATGATGGGCTACCAATACCAAGAATTGACCAACCTGTTTACCTACTGACCTAGACTTGATACCTTGACATTTGGGTTTACACTTTTAAATTTTCTATACTTGTTTCTAATTGTTTTGCCAAAGGTTGAAGGTGATGATTGATTTATTATGGATGATTGATTATTCTAGGTGAAGTGAAATGATATGGATGGATTTTTTTCAATTATTTGGATTTTTTTGATGTTTTTGAAATATTATGAGGTTGTTTTTTAGATTTTTGGGTTATTTAAATGTTTTTGTATTTTTGTGTCTCGGGGGTTGATCAAAGATTAGCCTTTCCTATGTTTAAGCTCAAAGACAACGTAGTTAGGATAACGACTCAGTGCTCTATTTTGGGAATGTTGAATAACCTTGTCCTTTCAAACAATAAGCTTGGTGGCACCGTTCCAAGTGAAATTTCTAGTGGTTCAAAAAAATAACTTTTCCTAATTTTGTGTATTTATAGCATTATGGGGTGTTTGATCCTTCATGGAATGCTTTGGTTGGTAGTATTCCTGAGCAGATTGAAGATTGCATTTGCAATGATTGAGTTATCTTTATAGGGAAACCTGCTGACCAGTCACATTCCTCAACAAATTTTTCTTCTTGGAAATCTTACTTTGTTGGATATGTCTTTCAATCTTCTTAGTGGACCCATTTTACTTGATTTTGCAAGACTTCAAAACCTCCAAAGCCTTAGTTTGTCTAATAACTAGTTCACTGGTAGTATTCCAATAGAGTTGGGAAATAGTTTAGGTCTTGTGAGTCGATGTTTGTAGAAAGTGAAATGGGATGGATTTTTTTGGTATTTTGAAATGTTTTGAAGCTGTTTTGGGATTTTTGAGATGTTTTACAAATGTTTTGATTTTTAAATTTTAATTTTTTTTTGTGTTTTATGAGATTTTGACCAAGAACCTAACCTAAGGACCTGTTGATGCTAAAATTTGACGAGGTAAAAGTGTCATGGGAAACTCAGTTCAAGGGGGACCCCTTTATGCCAAACTGAGTGACCTCCGAATTTTAAAGAAGTTGGCTTCTTCTATAATGGGTTTTGGAAAGGGAAAAGGAAACAGATATAATGAAGCAAAGTCTAATCTAAGGTGATGCGCCGAAATTTGCTGATGGGCACAATAAAACATAGATTTAGGGGCCTGAATGGTGTTGTCATGTTCCAAAATGTCAGAGAATTAAAGCTATAGCATAAACAATTCATTTATTGACATAAAATAGTATTGCATACATCCTCACTACTAAGAAGAGTCATTAGACATGATTTAGGTAAGCAAGCTTGTATTCAATATATAGAAGTTCTTTCAAATGAAATGCTTAAGACAGTATAAAGCACAGTTTACAGTTTAATCAAAACATGAAAAATAGAAAGGCCAAACAGTTGGCATAGTCTGAAAGTTTCTTGCAAATAAACATATAAAAGAGGCCTGGTGTCTCTTGCTAAAACCAATATTCTTTCTCCTAAAATTTTTTTGGACCCCTTCTCTCATCGACAGAGAGAGTATATATAGCCGGAGAGAAAACTCCCACCACTTTGGAGAGCTGTAACAGAAAAGATCCCACAATCCCCTGCAATGATGCCAGAATCAAAAGACTCCCAATGCCATTACAATGACATCGAGTTAGAACACATCATCTGGTCATCCAGGTGTAGGCGTGCCCTTCGTAATGATGGCAGTGGTCCTAGCAAGGCTCGAGGAAACAAGTGTCATGCACCGCTTCAAACGACCATGACGAGTGGCACCCAATAGCATAATCTCCCTCAGCCAGCCTATCGCTTGCTCCAAGGATAAGTTGTAAGTCACGTGGCAGCCTGTCGCTACCCAAATGAAAACTTCTCTCATTGCTGCTGAGAGATTGTGAAGATGCAACATGTGTCCAATGGGCTAAGGTCTTTGTTGTAGTGGAGGGAAAATTGCATCAACTGGGTGTGAAAGACGCGTGGTAGTGTTTCACTACCTGCGGTTGCTCACTTCCTTACTATATTGAAAGATTTGCGATCTGCTGCCACGTAGCATGATGTAGGACCCTCTAACATTCTTTAGAAATAATGGTCCCATAGAAGACTTTCGCAACCTAAAGAGACTTTAAGGAAAGAAGAAATAAAAACCTCCACAAGTGAGACACGAGGGCACCCAGCGCAGCTCCTCAGGACCCGAAAGGGAAGTCGTTACCTGAAGTTGCGAAGAGAAGATACACAAAGTGGCAGATCAAAACTTGATGGAAAGCCGAATAAACTCGGCGATGCATAGGTCGACGCACACACAATACAATACCGTGTACCAGACAAACATTTGCTACATCTTGCAAATGTTCTGCTGGCATTTTTGTGTTGTCTCCGGCAAATTTGGGAATAGCTTTTAGGGCTGAAATTGGGATAGCGCCCCAAACAGTAGGCACTACCGGGGCTACCAGGGGACTTCCAGCATCCCATGCTACATAGTTTCTGTTCGCGACCGGCAACATGGTGAGAGGAAAGGGTGGTGGGAATGGAACGGTTACTAACTGATTTGTGGCCTGGACTATCCCTAGTAGAGGTATTAGTAAACCTGGGTTATTTGCAGTTTGGGATCTAGTTACAGGTCGATGGCTCATACACCCCTCTACAAGGCAATTTCATTAGTTCAGGTCCCATCGGGCGTGCCAGAAAAAGAACAAACTGTTGATGCCAAAATTTGATGAGGTAACAGTGTCTTATGGGAAACTCAGTTCAAGGGGGACCCCTTTGCGCCAAACTGAGTGACCTCTGGATTTTAAAGAAGCCGGCTTCTTCTATAATGGGTTTTGGAAAGGGAAAAGGAAACGGATATAATGAAGCAAAGTCTAATATAAGGTGATGCGCCAAAATTTTCTGATGGGCATGATAAATCATAGATTTAGGGGCCTGAATGGTGTTGTCACATTCCAAAACGTCGGAGACTTAAAGCTATAGCATAAACAATTCATTTATTGACATAAAATAGTATTGCATACATCCTCACTACTAAGAAGAGTCATTAGACATGATTTAGGTAAGCAAGCTTGTATTCAATATATAAAAGTTCTTTCAAATGAAATGCTTAAGACAGTATAAAGCACAGTTTACAGTTTAATCAAAACATGAAAAATAGAAAGGCTGAACAGTTGGCACAGTCTGAAAGTTTCTTGCAAATAAACATGTAAAAGAGGCCTAGTGTCTCTTGCTAAAACTAGTAAATTCTTTTCCTAAAATTTTTTTGGACCCCTTCTCTCGTCGATAGAGAGAGTATATATAGCTGGAGAGAAAACTCCCATCGCTTTGGAGAGCTGTAACATAAAAGATCCCACAATCCCCTGTAATGATGCCAGAATCAGAAGACTCCCAATGCCGTTACAATGGCATCGAGTTAGAACACAACATCTGGTCATCTAGGTGCAGGCGCGCCCTTTGCAATAATGGCAGTGGTCCCAGCCAGGCTCGAGGCGACAAGTGTCATCCATTGCTTCAAACGACCATGACGAGTGGCACCCAATAGCATAATCTCCCTCAACCAGCCTATCACCCGCTTCAAGGATAAGTTGTAAGGCATGTGGTAGCCTGTCGCTGCCCAAATGAAAACTTCTTTGATTACTGCCGAGAGATTGCGAAGATGCAACATGTGTCCAATGGGCTAAGGTCCTTGTTGTAGTGGAGGGAAAACTGCATCAACCAGGTGCGAAAGATGCGTGGTAGCGTTTCACTGCCCGCGGTTACTCACTTCCTTACTACATTGAAAGATTTGTGATCTTCCGCCACGTAGCATGATGTAGGACCCTCTAACATTCTTTAGAAATAATGGCCCCATAGAAGTCTTTCGCAACCCGAAGAGACTTTAAGGAAAGAATAAATAAAAACCTCCGCAATTGAGACACATGGGCGCCCAGCGCAGCTCCTCAGGACCTGAAAGGGAAGCCATTACCCGAAGTTGCGAAGAGAAGATACGCAAAGTGGCAGATCAAAACTTGATGGAAAGCCGAATAAACTCGGCGATGCATAGGCCGACGCACACACAATACAAAAGAAACCCGAAGGGAGCTGCTGAAATATTTATTTTAACAGGACCTATCCTGGGGGCCTCAGGGGCTGATCAAATATTATCCTTACCTACGTTATACATGTAGAGACCATGTAGTTCGACTGATACAGACTCGTTTATTTATGAGATACGAACAAATGGATTGCCATTTTATTATGACAGACTCCTAAAGGATTGACCTAAGTGTCTCGGGGGCACATCAATGATGGCCTTGCCTGTGTTAAGAGCTCATAGACCTGTAGTTTGACAAGAAGACTCTATTTTTGACTTTTGACTGACATTTTGACCTGTTTTTGGGATTTTCATGAATGTTTTTGGGTTTTGTAATTTTCTGATGTTTTTGAATTTTTTGATTTTAAGGAAGACTTCAAGAATGTACGTGAATCCGATCCAATGTAAGTATAAGAACATGCCCCTAGCGTGATGCAATAGACTACCCCGATATAGGCAGGACAAACTAACATTTCAAATAGGCCCAATAGTACTATGAGGGATCATGATAAGAACACAAGATCAAGCTATGATGCAGACACGAATGGGTGATGGATGGAGACATGGAAGTGTGATGGGTAAATGATGTAGAAGAAGCCATAGAGAGCATGGTGGATGGAAAGTGCTTATTTACACAAGGGGCATGTTCACCAGGTTTTCACCAAGGTACTTGCCCAAAGTGCCACCGAAGTGGTTTTCACTAGAGGATGATTGTTCTCTTTACTATTTTTAATCTTTTTTAAATTTTTTTTGGATTTTGGTATTTTTTTATTTTTTTGTATTTTTGAATTTATAACTTGGAAATTTTAGGCATAAAACTATTTGAGATGGGATCTATTCATGGGCTCTTGTAGAGGTTCCCCTTTGGGCGTTGATAGTTGATATGCCCCTAACTTGTAGCTTGTTGTGAAAATGAGGGGGGCCAACCAATTTGGTTCAAACTTCCCTTTTCTATCTGGATTTGGTACATTTTTCTGGTTCTCCTTTAGTACAAGTTCCCTAAACTGGAAGGTCCGACTCTTGATCTTCTTGTTGTAGCTCTGCTTGAGATGGTTTTGGTACACCTGTAGATGGTTTAAGGCATCCATACACTACTCATCTAGTAATTCCATCTCATTCAATCACAAGACCTGGTATTTTTCATCTGTGACAAGATTCTGTAGTGATATCCTTAGGGATAGGAGCTTGATCTCAATGGGGTGTATGGATTCTAATCCGTAGACCAGGGAGAATGGGGTTGCCCCTGTTGGTGTGTGGATACTCGTTTGGTAATCCCATAGGGTGAGATTCAACTGCAAGTTCCAGTCACAACTAGCTTCATTGACTGTCTTTTTTAGGGATTTTAAGATAGTTTTGTTTGTAGCCTCAACTTTGTTGTTCCCTTCGGGGTAGTATGGAGTGGAAAAGTGATGTTGGATTTTGAGTTTGTAGCATAGGTCTCAAACATCCTAGTTTTTGAATGGTGTCCCATTATTTGAGATAATGGCTTGAGGGACACTGTAGCAGCAAATTAAATAGTTCAAGATGAACTTGGATATTTTCTTTCCTATAATGTAGGTCATGGGAATGGCCTCTACCCACTTGGTGAAGTACTCAGTGGTAGTGATGATAAACTTATGTCCACTGGATGAGGTGGGGGTGATTTTTCCAATGAGGTCGAGCCCCCACTACGAAAAGGGCCATGGTGTTACGATGGGATGGACCTCTTGAGTTGGTGAATGGATGAGGTCCCCATGCTACTAACATTGTAAACACTTTTTGACATATTCATGAGTGTCTCTTTCCATTGACGACCAATAGTACCCAGTTCTCAGCAATTTGTTAGTCAAAGTCATACCACTTGAGTGTGAGCCACAAATGTCACTATGCCCCTCGGTTAAAGTTGTCAAAGCCTCCTCAGTGTTTAGACATCATAACAAGGTTCCCCCAATGCTCCTACAGTATAGGGTATCTTCTAAGATCACAAAATGGGATGATTTCTTGACAAAGGTTCTTTTTAGGCTCGGGGATAAATCAGTAGGGAGGACTCCTATTCTCAAGTAGCTGTATACATCATGGTACTAGGGATCACCAGGATCAATGATTTTGCACACAAATTTAGACTCTGGTACCTCGAATGCTAGTACGAGAAGCTGCTCTATGAGGAATTCATGCTTAGGGAAATTGTGTGGGATATCCAGTAACGATCCAATTATCACCATAACATCTACTGCTCTGTTATTAGCCCTAGGTATCTACTCAAACGTGATTTTAATAAAAGACTCTTTGAGGCTTTCCACCAATTTCTTGTATGGCGTTAACTTGTCATCTTTTGTCTCGTATTCATCGTTTACCTGATTGATCATTAGCTAGGAATCACCACAGAACTTGAGTACCATAATCTACCACTGCACCACTATTCTGAGCCCTATGATGAGGGCCTCATATTTTGCAATATTGTTCGTGCATAGAAACGACAACTTGTATGACCTTGGTATGCAGTTTCCTTGTGGTGTGATAAAAAAGACTCCATCTCCTAATCTATGTTGTGTGTAGGATCCATCAAAGTACACCTTCGAGTGGTCTATTATGCTTAGGTTGAAGATTGATTCATTAAGGAACTCTGATAGTAGTGGGTTTTCTGAATGCATTGGTGCCTCTGCTAGTTGATCTGCAATGACTTGTCCCTTAATAGCCTTTCGCTCCACATACTCGATATCATGCTCTGATAGGATCATAACCCACTTAGCCATCCATGCTTTGAGCATTGCTTTAGAAAGCAAGTATTTGAGTGGGTCGATCTTGGCAATGAGTTTTATTTTATGAGCTAACATGTAGTTCCTAAACTTCTGTGAGGCAAACACCACTGCTAGACAATACTTTTCGATGAATGTATAGTTCAACTCATGCCCTACTATAGTTTGACTGATGTAGTAAATAGCTCTCTATGTTCTATTTTCATCATGTTGGGCTAGGAGAGCGCCAAGGTCTATTGTTGTTGGTTATATGTACATAATCAATGGCTTGCTTGGAATAGGTGGCATAAGAACTAGCGGTGTGAGCAAATATTCCTTGATCTTGTTGAATTCCTAATCACACTTCTCATTGCATTTGTATGCTACCCCCTTGTGGAGTAGATGAGAGTAAGGGATAGCCTTGTCTGCTAGTTGCGCTATGAATCGGCGGATGGACTGGAGTCTTCCTTGTTGGCCCCTTAGTTGTTTCAATGTATTTGGTTCCTCCATCTTGAGGATTGCCTCAACCTTAGTAGGATCTATCTCTATTCCTCTCATGGACATAATGTATCCTAACAACTTCCCTGATTGTACATCAAAGACGCACTTCTGTGGATTGAGTTGGACTTTGTATTCCTTGAGTCTGTCAAAGATGGCACTTAATGTTGCTATGTGATCTCGTCTCTTTCTATATTTTTCCAATATATCATCAACATAATCTTCCACAGTCTTATGAATCATATCATGAAATATTAGCATCATGGACCTCTGATAGATTGCTCTCACATTATTTAGGCTGAACGACATCTTGTTCCAACAATATGTCCCCCATGGACAAGTAAAAGTTGTTTTATGTTGGTTCTCTTTGGATATCATGATTTGGTTATATCCGGAGAATCCATCCATTAGAGACAACATATCATGTTCGGCTGTCATATCCACAATCATATCAATGTTTGGGAGTGGGAAGTCATCCTTGGGACATGCTTTGTTCAGATCTATGAAGTTCGTGCAGATGTGGATGCCCCCAGTGGGCTTTCAAATAGGTACAAGGTTTGATACCCACTCTAGGTAATAAATCGGTCATCTGAACCCTGCATCAAGGAGTTTTTGTAGTTCCATTTTGACCAACAAGGCTATCTAGGGATGCATTTTTCTAAGCTTTTGTCTCACTGGCTTTTCCATAAGATATACTACTAGATGATGAACTACAATTTTAGGATCAAGACCAGGAATATTTGCGTAGGTCCATGCAAAGTTCATCTTTCTCTCTTTTAAGAATGCAGCTAGGAGCTCTTGTTCCTCTGTTAACAATGATTCGGCATAAATGGTGATATGTGGTGTTTCCTCTGATCCCAAGTTGACTGGGTTACACTTCTCTTCTAGAACTATTGACTTCTCTTGATGTAGAGTACAATGAGGAAGATTGAATCCCCCATCCTCTGGCACCTCAAAGAGGTTTTCACCACCTAATGCATCCTTTTTTTTACTATTTTTGGGTTTGAAAGTGCCACGGTGTGGTTTTCACTTAAAGACCTAGAGATTATTCTTATATTTTCACTTTTGCAACTAAGGGATTCAATCATTTCTCCATAGTAGGCATGTGTGTCTAACTCAATGTTAAATATTGCTTTGTGATCTCCACACATTATATTATCTTGCAATCCCATGAATTCTGAGAGTGCCTCATCATTTTCAAACGTGTCTAAAATTGGTGGTCCTCATTGGTCATAGTCGATGAGTTGGGGTAAGACTAACTTTATCTCGTTGGTTTGGTTATTTGAATCAAAGGATAGGGTGCTAATCATAAAGAGGCAAGAATCTTTGAACAACATGGGTAGATCCGTAACAGGGTCCTCATCCTCACTACACACATTAGTTATGTCAAAGGTAAAGTTATCTATGACCTGACCTGTGGATACGGGTAACTGGAGCTCGACTGGTGACAACTAAGGAGGTGTTTTGACCTTTTTAACTGGGGCAGGTCTACCAAGTATGGTCACCTTTGGAGGGGTACATCCAAGACCAAGATTTCTTAAACACTTCTCAGCAATGATGGGTTCTAGGAGACCATTATTATTCTGCCCAAGTTTCTTGTTTTTGTCATAGCCCATGTTAAGCATCATTTGTAGTCCTTTGCTACTATCATCCATGGGAAGATCAACCGTGGGACGGCCAGTTTTCTTGGTATAGTAGACTTGATGGGTCTTCTTCCACCACTTCTCAGCCTAGGTCCCCCCAACACCTGAATCTGGAAGGATGTGCTTTGAAATTTTGGGATGAGGAGGCATTTGGATGTGGTTGCCCATGTAACCTAGGAGATTGAGGTAACTCTTCTACCACAAAGGAACCTTTCTTCATTTTGTAATCCCCACATCCATTGTCCTGGATAATGACCTTGATATAAAAAATGGTGGGGATGGCAAGTGTCTTTGTCTCAGATGTGGAGGCCAAGGTAAACGGGTCCACATATGGAGTTGAGAGGCCTTCATCATTCTTTGGAACTTGGGGGATTTTATAGTATTTAGCTTCCAGATTCTTGCAATAGTAAAATGGTTCAGGATCCCCATGGACGGTGACCTCTTGGCCTTGATGTTGGAACTTGACACACTAGTGGAAAGTTGAGGAAATGGCTTGCATTCCATGGGTGCCCTAGAAGGATGTTATAAGGTAATTCAAGTTCGAGGAATTGACATGTGGTTTCCATAATAGCAGACCCTACTTGAATAGGGAGTCGGATAGTGCCTTGCGACACTCTTTCCTAATCATCATATGCTCAGATGGTTATACCTTTTCCTTTTTCAACAACATCCTTGAAGAAGCCCAAAATTTTTATTAGCTTAAGGGTGCAAATATTTAGACCCACACCTCCATCCACCAAGACCCTTTTGAATTTGTTTTTATGGACGAAAGCTTTGAGATGAAGTGCACGGTTGTGAGATGGTTGGGTTGGGAGGTGTTGATCAGAAAAGGTCAAGAGATGAGGTGTGTTGAGGTGTCCAACCATAGCTTGGAATCGTTCCACATCAAGATCCGTGGGAATGGAGGATGTGGTCAATGCCTCTTCTAGAATATTTCTATGTGGGGGTGCTATTTTCAGTAACTCCATGATGGAGATCTGAGCAGGGGTTCTTTTCAACTAATCCAAGACATTGTACCCACTAGGAATAGATTTTGGATTTGAGGTGGATGCCCTAGATGGCTGAGATGGTCCAATAATGGTGACTTTTCCACCTCTTGTGGTGACTCCACAATCAGCTTGGGCTCCCTTGATAGTGATGAAAGTGACCCATTCATATAGGGATGCAACAACATACACATGGCTCACATTTTTATACTTACCCTTTCCATTATCATTTCTCCCTTATTGTGATTGGGCATCATATTTCGTGTAAATATTTATGTCCTAATTCCCTGGAGGTTGTTTCACATTTATGATTTTGTCATCAATGAGGTCTTGGATCAAGTTTTTCAACCTCATGCAACTGGCAATTATATGCCCCTTGATTTTATGGAAATCTCAAAGGTGATTTTCATTGTACCATGGCAGTTTCACTTGGGGTTCTTGATAGTTCTCATAGGTGGGGATCGTGATGAGTTTTTCTTAAACTAGTTTATTTATGATGGATTCCATTGGTCCCAAAGGGATGTGTATTTCTACTTGGGGGAATATTTCTTTCGCTGGGGTGGCCCCCCTTGGTTGTTTAGATTATTCACCATTTGATTGTTTGGTTGTTGTGTTATGGTGTTGACTTGTCGATTGTTTGATTGTTGGTTTGCAGTTGCTGATATGTCTATGTGTTCTGCCTCGGGGCACTGATTACAACTTTGGCATCAATGACACCATCGTTAGTAACATTTTTTTTCTTTGCCCATGTTTGAGGTTTTTCATTGTAGTTGGTGGATGGGTGGTTGTATTGATATGTAGGTGTTCCCCCTTATGAGATAAGGGCTCATTCAATGTTGAGCACCTTGGGGATCAGCTGGTCGTAGGTGGTAATGCACTACATCTTTAGATGAAAAGACAAGGCCCCTTCAAGGTTGGCAATGATGGTGCATATTTGTTGTTCCTCTGGCATGGCCCATTTGCTTCTATTGGCTTTGGATCGCCATCATTGTAAGAATGAAGCAAATGACCCCCCCTTGGATTGATTTAGAGCGAATAGTTCTTCCAGCTCACATCCATCCCTATGTTGAATGAATAGTTTTGGATGAATGCATCAACAATTTCTTGGAATTTCTTGATTGCCAAAAGATGAGAGAACCACTCCATGGCAGGTCCTGCTAAATTGCGAGGAAACAATCACATTAGGTAAGTGTCATCATATGCAACTTCCATGCAATGTACTTGAAACTCCCTTATATTATCTTCAAGGTTTCCCATCCCTTTGTATTTTTCAAATTTTGGGATTTCAAATCCTTGTAGGAATGGTTTCATCACAATGGTCTTGTTGAATGGGTAAGGGCACAAGTTCTTTGGTGTTTCATTATTTTCCCTTATTGGAAGTCAAGCACTTGTTGCAAGAGCAATTTGATCTGTGTTGACATATCGTCTTGAGGATCGGGGGGTGGAATGAAGGTGTTTTGAAGTGGTGTGATTGTGGGGGTAATGGGTGGATTGGTTGGTGTGTTGGTGGGAGGTAGTAGCACTTTCTGCTGCACCAAGTATGCTTGCAATTGTTGTTGTACCAACAATGCTTGTTGTTGATCCTGCTATTGTTGCACCAAAAAGGCTTATTGTTGGGCCTATTGCTATTGTTCGAACAATGCTTGTTGTTGGGCTAGGAGTTGGGTTGCTTCTTGTTGTTCTTGATATTGCTGCAATACTTGCTAGTATGCTTGTTGTTGAGCTTGGTACTATGTTTGCGCATGTGCTTGTTGTGCTTGAGCTTGCGCTTGAGCTTGCACTTGAGCTTGTTGGGCAGCTTGGGCAGTTTGTACAGCTTGCGTTGCTTGAGCAACTTGAGTGGATTGCGCTGCTTGAGTAGCTTGTGCGGCTTGTTGTTGTAGCAAAGCTTGAGCTTGTGCCTGTGCAGCTTGTTGTGCAGCTAGTGTAGCTTGTTGATTGTGGTATTGTAGAAGTGTTGTTTGATAGGTTTGATGAGCTTCTTGTAATGTCATGTATTGGTTTTCCACATTTTGATTTGGTGGCGGTGGTGGAGGATTTGGAATTACTGTTTGAGTGATGATTTGGGGTTGTGTTGATGTGAGTGGTGTGATTGATATGGTGGGTCCTTGTGAGGCCATGTTTTGATGTATGGGGATTGATGGTGTTGTTTGGATGGATGCTACCTATTGTTGCGATATCAGTGGCATATTCAAAGGATTTGATACACTGATTTGATTGATGTTCAAAGGATTGTTTTGGTTTGATTGATTTATGATTAAGATGTTAGGTAGAGGGGGTTTCCCTAAATCAGGGATTGATGTAGATGCCAGTGGTAGTGGAGGTAGTGGTGGTGGAATCAGAGGTGGGATTGGTGGAAGTGGTGGTAGATATCTTGGAGCAAGTGACAATGAGGCCCCAAAGAGTCCTCCTTGTTCAAATAGACTCATTTGCACCAATGGGAGAGAAACTTGTGTGTCAAGAGCATATGTCGATGTTGCATGAAAAGAGGACAGATTATTTAGTTCAAGACGAGTGGGTTATATTGATGTAGGAGATTTTGAGGAACAATATATGATGTACTTGAGATGGTATTTACGTCCAAATTTTCATTGTTGACAAGGGGGTGTGTTTGAAGAGCGTGGAGGAATGAACTCCCCTTGTTGAAAATGGGTTGTGTCATGGCAAGAGATGATGTGGATTGTGGAATGGGTTGGATGATGCCTTGAATGGGTGAGGTGAATGGTACATGTGACATATTCTCAAAAGGTTTCTCCACAATGGTGCTTATATCATAGTCAAAAGGGAGTTTAGCACCTTCTTTTTCCAATTCTAGCATGTATTGTGAAGGATTAAGTTTCATCATGGTATTAACAATCCTATGATTTTTGGAGTTTTGGACCATTTCTATGATTTCATCCTATGTCATTCCAAAGACATTGTCGGTGATGTCTTCTACTTGACCCTCTTGAAGGTCTTGTGATACTAGAGGAAGGTTGGGTGGGGGATTGCTTGATCCAATGAGATTGATTTTGGGAGTGGTTTGACTCAAGTCACTTGAAGTAGATGTTTCCTTGTTGGCTTCCATGTTTTTCTTGTGTTGAGATCTAGTTTGAACCATAAAATAGGGATCAATTTTTTGGAATGAGGGAGATAAATCTCTAACTCCTTAGATTGACCCAGAATTTTAGGCACAAAAAAGAAATTCTAGGATGAAAAGGATCAAAGGATCAAAGGATGATGATGAGACAAATGAAGGATGGGTGATATGAATGTTTGAACTCTTGAGAAATCTCGAAGGGGATACCAGCGTTTGGGACTTTTTTGATTTTTGATTTTGATTTGGTTTGATTTGGATTTGGATTTGATTGACTTTGATTTTTGATTTTTGATTTGGTTTTTGATTTTGGATAATGAACAAATAGACCCTAAGATGTTGGATTGAGACCCCCATTACAAGTTACAAGTAAAATAAAAAAAGCATAACTTGTAATTCAGGTCTTGAGACCCCCATTACAAGTGACATATGAACAAAAAGTAATTTACAAACCTCTTAACTTGTAATTCTGGCTTTAAGACCCCCATTACAAGTTACAAGTTATAAAAAAGTAATTTAAAAACCTCTTAACTTGCAATTCGGGTTTTAAGGCCCCCAATGCAAGTTACATGAGTTTTATAAAGTGAATAAAGTGCTTTCACTTGTAATTCGGGTTTCAAGACCCCCAATGCAAGTAAAATGACTAAAGGTTCTCACTTGCAATTCAGGTCTTAAGACCCCCATTGCAAGTAAATAACAAAACATAAAAAAAAGTGACTTCAAAAGCTCATAAAGTGAAATTGGGTCTTGGGGACTTGATTGCAAGTGAATGTATTACTTGCATTTTAGAACTTGAAACCCCGAAACTTGCAGTAAGGTCTTCCAAACCCGAAATTGACCAAAAACACACCAAAAATGACTTAGAATTCCACAAAAACAGACAAAAGTGAATGAAAAATGTTAACCCAAAGGACTATAGACCCAAAACTTAAAATTCCCAACCTCTGTACCTCATAATGCATTCCTTAGGACTAGAATCACCAACCTGCACATTAATTTACAAAACTCAATCCATTTGTACATAGCATGAAATCACTTTTATCAATCAAAATAACATCCAAAGAAATGAAACCTACTTAAACTTGAGAGCACTTCTAGGGAAGACAACCAACTTCGCCTTATATGTCTTCAATCACTAAACATTAGCCTGAAGACCTTCCAGGGAACAATTTAAGTGACGATGATCAACTGCAATTCCTATAGTGGGAGCTAACTTCTTTGGAATTCTAGCAGCCTGTATGAACAATCCAAAATCAAAAGCATGAACAATTAGCTTTTCTAATTCTCAAAACAAGACACCAAAAAATTTTAGTGGAAAATAATTGGCCTAAACTTCTATAGTCTTTGGATCAACAACATATGCATTTTATTAAATGATTCAAGTCTAATTTTAAAATAACAAAGGAGAGGTTTGCAAGCAAGGTTAACAACACTGAATTTGTAGGGAACCAACAAACTTGACAAATGTTAGTTGTATCCTCCCAAATAAATCACTAGACATATACAATCTCTAAAATAGGAATTTGGATCAAATTTGACAAAAATTCTTTTTAAGTAATATTTGATATTAAGGGATATAAATATTTAAAGGAATATTGGGGAATGAGTGTATATTTAGTATTTACTAATTTACTTACTAAGAATTTTTATAGTTGATGCTTCAAGATACAATGGGAATCTCGAGATAGGCTTTTTGATGGGTGAACCTAACCCCCAAAACCCCCAAACCCCCAAAAAAAATTCCAAACCAACAAATCCAAACCAGCAGCATAGGATGGATGTCTGAAATTGTTTTGGGGAAGATTTGGAGCTCATAATTTCATCAGTATGTGGGGACTTCATTTTAAAAAAAAAAAAATTCCAAACCAACAAATCCAAACCAGCAGCATAGGATGGATGTCTGAAATTGTTTTGGGGAAGATTTGGAGCTCATAATTTCATCAGTATGTGGGGACTTCATTTTTAAGAAACAAAATTAATGTAAATGATTGTTGATATTTGAGGGACATTTGGGAGCTCATAACCTTGCATAAGCATTTTATAGTAGAGAGCTCCAAATTCTGTAGGGAGCACTAGCAGACAAATTAAGGTAGGTCCTTCACCAGAACAATGCCTAATAAAGCAGGTATAATATGAATTGTTTATAGAATAGTATATTTTTTATCATACAGGAAAGCTACCCACAAGTTCATTGTGGTAATTTTTTTGTTGCTCCTTTCAGCTCATAGATTCATCAGTCCAACTAAACATAAAACAGTAACCATGGTAGTAGTGGAGCCTCTGATTCAGGAAGATTATCTGCCTTAATCAAGAAAAAAGAAAAGCCAATATGTAACAAACAAGACAATACATTTTGGTCACTTCAGTGTACAACCTTCATGAATCAAATAAATTTTATTGTCATTTTACAAATAAAATTATTTTAGAAAACTCAAATCATTACTTCTAGATGTAAAGTGATTGAATTATAATCTTAGATTAATAAAATAATGTTTTTAAAACATGTGGTGGCGTAGGCATCTCGAATCACGCTGCATGGTTTATGATCAGGTTAGTAAGATCTGCAACATCAACATGATCTTCACAATGTTCTCCATAAGCATTCTTTCTATAAATAATTCTCTCTGAAAGTTTATATTAATCTTATGCTTATTTAGCAATTCCTAGTTCTCGCATACTTCAATAAACACTAAATTATCATGAATGAGTGAATTTCTTAGACTGTGTCGTTCCTCTTTTCCTCTATTCCACAACAAATGTACTGGATATTTGATATCGAATAGTTGGGGCTTTTGAGACAAAAGAAAAGAAAAAGAGAAATAGTTATGAGTAAAAAAAACTGTAGCATTGTCATACTCTGAGCTTGTTCTATAATTCTCCTTTTTCTTGAACCAAATAGGTTAATGAGTTATATACTGTACAATTTTCCAAACTTATGGTGGAGTTTGTTGTTAGATTAAATAGAGGCTGAATCAGTTTATTTTCAGGGTCTAGTGCTGATAAACAAAGAAGATGTGAATTTTTTATTTACAGTTTTCTACTCCATATTGTTTCACATCTATATATGGCAAGAGTCCCAAGGTGTAACTTCTATTGTTAATATATCTACAACACTATTAGAGAGTTTGAGCGCAACTAATTTTTTATATTGTCTTCTTTATCAGCTTTTGAATTACACTGCATCAATTTGGTGTTATTAAAACACACAAATGAAGAATTTAGTGTCTTCTTTAGAAGATTCTTTGCCCCGCTGTCTTCAAAAAGCTCACATGCAATAAGTTCAGTGAGCTAATGCTCTGTGTCAAGTCCACTGCCAGTGCTGCCTTAATCCACTAACCTTATTAATCTTGTAGTTTATGCCTTTTTATCTCAAGCAGATGTACATGAAGAAATTAGTAGTTGTTTTGGGTAAAAGTAAAGAATATGAGATGATATTTATTCAAATGAAGCGGCATTTGTCTCATTGTCCATTGAAAAATCTGAGATAAAAGGAAGAACAAAAAAATTGTTAGATTGTAAAGGTACCAAGAATGGAAAAGATCCTTTTAAGATCCATACCAACTTGCATCATGTGCAGCTATTTATGCTCAAACTGAAGGGTAGTAGCTTACAAAATATGAGACCACTTCAAGCACCTTAACTATGCCTAGACTATGGGGAACACATCCTATCTTGCTAATTATTTCCCTTTCTATTTTATATTGCTTTCCTAGATCTAATAGTTAGAAGCAGCCTTTATCAACACAATATTATTCACAATCACTAGAATCAAGACATGTTTGGATGTATCTTACCATACCAATATGGTTGGAAAAACACTCTATGTTTTGAGATATAAAATAGATTCTAGAGACAAAAAAAAAAAAAAGCTTTAACATGTTACATCTGAACAAATTGTTGAACCAAATATTAAAATAAAACAATTCTGACATTCATATATATTATAAGATCCAATGACTTTACATATTTACAAGAATAACATAGAAATCTTACCTACATTTCCTTTTCAGTGAAGTAATGACCAAATTGTTGGGTGCCCACTACACAAAGCCCTTAATGATTTTCAAAAGGTGGGTGAGTGGAAAAGTGATTGGAGATTGATTTATTTTGACATCTTTCAAGAAAATGTTATTTGCCACTAATTAGGCTGTGGTTATAGTATGGAAATTTTCAAAATGCACCCAAACCTAGTATCATAATTTGTTTAATAAAATAGGCCAATTAAAGTGTAAGCATTCCTTTCCATCCCTCTAATTTAAATCATAAACTCAAAAGCTTAAACCTAGAACACAACCCTAATCTAGCAGACAAGGGCGTAGATGTAAAGCAGAACCTATTGACATGATGAGAATTTTTTTCAATGAAAAGAAAAAAAGAAGGCATGCTTAGTGACCAAACACAACACCTGTATAGTGGTATATGCTCTAGTATGATGATGATCAAGTTAAGACACTTCCAAACTTTCTCCCTTGTTAAAAAAGGTGGCTATCTGATTAACCAGGCTACCATCAAATGATTACACACACAAGTCCTATTGGTGCTTTTTAGCAGAAGAGATACCCTTACTTGTCCCTTCATGGCTTAAATTTTTATTTTTCTCACCATTGTACTACCTATCCACCACTACCCTATTTACCTATCAAAATAAAAATATCACACTAGACAATGTTGAACCCTCCAAATTTAATCAGAGAAAGTACCACTCCCTCTTGCCCAATAATCTCATACTGAGCAGGGGAAAATAATAGAATAAAATATTAAAAAAAACATGCATACATGTGTTTATACATATCTGTAAGTGAATTCTATGTCTTCATTGTTTAAATTTCAGATTCAGTGTATGTGCATGAAATAATGGGATTTCTAAATTATGGGTGTTTAGACAAATTTAAGCAAATCTACAACAGATTCATTTACACAGAATGAAAAATATACTAAATTTAATGAGTTGCTTGGGACTTGGACCAAAAAAAAATTAACGACCATAAGCATAATTTGCAAGCAACAACATTTTACAAAACTACTCACTATAGTTTTAAAATTAATCTTCAAACTACAAGAATAGTTCCTTTTGGATGCATCATTTCAGAAAAAAATTATTTTCCTTTCAAAAAAACTCATACTAAGAAGTTGAACTTTAAGTGTTCTTCAAATTTTCAGTTCTCCCTAGTCAACTGCAACTTGAGATTGAAACATGGGATACATGAGAATGATGTGAGAATTCAATGACCATGCCCATATTACCCCCTTCTGATATTTAGACTGTGATCAACAGGCAGAGGTTAAATGCAAGCTTGGAAAGAGTGCATCATAGGAAAAGCAAGCAAAACATGATTAAGGGGTAAAAGTATAGACCTTTGTCACCCTTCTAGCCAATCGTAGGGATTCTATCGTACTAGTTTAGACCGGAAGGGATTCGGTTGAGTAGGTTTTGGCCGAACCCACATGGCGATGACATGGCGCCTATGTGGCTTCAATGTTTCGGTTGAGTGGGTTTCAGCCGATACATACTCGAGTGAATCCCTTCCTGCCGAAGGAGTTAAATATAAATAAAAAAAAGCCGAGCATGCTCATTTTGCATGTTCAGCTGAAGAGATCGTAGGCAAAGACTGGTCAAACACATCACGTCTCTACAAAAACAATCAAACCCCAAGTTTTTTCAGCATTCAATCATTTGATTTCGTGAGCGATGTTTTGATAGCCGAGAGCTTAGTTGTTTTCATGTTTTGTTTTTCTCTTTGTTTGGAATAATGTGATTCGTTGGAAGTTGTTAGGGTATCATTCTATTTTGTTTTTGTTTTAAGTATTTGTTGCAAAAAAAATTCTATTGCAAACGGCCAAAAAAGGCTCTAAATATTGGCTGAAATGTTAGGGTATCATTCTATTTTGTTTCTATTTGAAGTTTTCCATGAATATTGAAAAGTGCAAATAGCTGGAAAAGGCTGTGAATATTGGTTTAGGTTTTTTTGGGGTTTTTCCCTCATATGAGTATTTTAATGGTGCAATAATACCTCTACACCCTCGATCATGGTGATTAGATTTATGGGAATACGACCCTCCCCAAACCCTAGCCATGGTGGCTAGGGATGGGGAGGTCGCAACCTCCCCTCCTCAGAGGGTGTGGGCCCTATGGGCTACCACAACCTTTGCCAAGGGGCGCAACATATCCCATAGGCAAAAAAGAAAAAAATACACACATGCAGAATTAAACTAATAGCAATGGCTAAGGATATTAACATTTCTAACCAAAAAATAATTCACTATTAAGAATGATTAAATTAGTAATGCTCCATTAGTTAGAAAATCATAGAAATTTTTAAATTGGATGTTCAACCTGCTTGAGAGGGAATCATATATCTGACTTTCTCTTTTCTCTACATGCTCTGACAAAATTTCTTAGCATTGGATGGCTAAATGCTTATCAGCCATCTCTTTGTCATTGCCTTCTACCATGATATCAATTATTGATAATATGTCAGTGAAGATGGGTGCACACTACAATACCACCCACATTAATTGTCTTTCTTTGGACTGCAAATGGAATGCACACTCACATGTTGAAGATAATTATGAGATTCTCATAAATTCTCCACTCACAAAAATCTCTGGAAAGAATTTGTTCAAAGAAATTTAAATTATCTGTATAATTTCTCACTATTATCCATGTTGAGTGAATAAGATATGATGCATTTAAACACCATCTATGAGATAATAAAGAAAAGGAAGGTTCAGTAACCCTTTTAGGGAGAGAGGTCTATAGATTGAATGATTGAAATTTCAATGGACTATATTGTGGGGTCCAAATATGTATAAATTATTCTAATTGGCTTAAAGAAGATCAAAAGAAAATCAGAGCATGTGAATGTACAGAATTTGGTCTCCTATCTTCTATGCCCACATCTATAAAATCTATGCAAACATTTCTCAACAATTGACAGAAATGTGGGTCTTTGTTGGAATCAATACTCAAGTACTACTATTCCAAGTACTTGTATTGCTATTTAAGTATATACAATTTTTTTTTATATGGAGGTGTTAAACATTGCCAATTTTGGGACAAGTGACAGAAGTGGTAGAAGTGGTATCGGGATCTAGATAACCTTGCATTTTGGTTTACTTCCAACTAACCGACACTAAGCTAGACAATGTCTTTATGATTAATAAGGTTGGTCAAGTTGATCAACAATGTGTGTTTTTTTTTTTTTTTAATAATATCCAAGGGAGGGCATACATAAACTTATCCCATTCAACCTTTAACTCAATTACTATACATATTACTCTCTTGGTATACTAAATTGACTTGAACTCCTTTTACACTTGTAGGTTTCAACTCTACTTACTATTTTAATTGAAATATGTAATGTATGAGCAAAAGGAATAATAGTAATTAAATTAAATCATTGAGCTCATTGTCCATTTAGATTCCAATAATCCACCCAATCGGATAATAGGATTATGAGGGGCTACATTTCTATTCAAATATAAACAACAACAAAAAAAACAAGACTAATTGTATCATTACAACAATACCCATCTATTGCTTTTTAATCCTAACTTTTATGCTATTAATGTCAATATTTATATATATGTGTGTAAATATTATGTACATATTGTATACATGTTAATTTTATTAATTCTCTTTTTCTCAAACAATAATAATTTAACATTTACATATGAATAAATATTTATATAAACAAATACTTCATTATGATTATTCCTATAATTAAATAGATACATGTATAAAATATAAATATGAATAAATGAATAAATATTTATATAAATACTTTATTATGGTTATTCTTATAATTAAATAAATACATATACAATCTAGATTTCTTACTATATTCATTTATTTATTTTATTGTTAAAAAAAACATGATTGAACTTCACCTTTTTTGCTCACACCATGCAATCCACCCTTGCATGAAGCCCAATCTCAATGTGTCACTAACTTGATTTGCATGCTCTCAATTGCACACTATGAAAAAACTCATCAATTAAAGAATTTTGAACATCACTCAATGATTTGCAAATAAATTTATTACAACAATATAAATGCAATGAGAGAAATCTAAAAATAAGAAATATGGCATGGTTGATAAGAGGGCATTAGTTTGTCCAAACCTTTTGGTTCATCCAAAACGTTTGGATTTTTCTAAAACGGTTGGACCAACTAATGCTCTCTTGTTGACCATAGCAATAAAAGTAAAAATATATGGTAATATTAACCAATTTCATATTTTTAAAAAATAGAAGAATCTATGAGATATTAGATTTTAAAAATGAAACCTTTTCTTGTACACAACTTAAACCATAACCTATGTTACTAAAAATCTATGAGAGACTTAGATCAAGCAAAAGAGTTAGTAAACATCGATGAAAAAATGAAAAGCTCGCAAACACCAACCCTAAGTGAAGCTAGTTATAGTAGAAATTTTGGTGTCTATTCAATGTATTTTAGTATGTGGGCCTAGTAGAAATTATAGATATGACTTACAATTCTATAATTTTATGCATTATGAAATTATAGAGTTGTAAGTCATTGTAAAATACATGTATTAGGCAACAATTTTTTTATTATAACTCTAATTACTTTAACGTACCTAGTAATTAGAGTTATTAAATTGAAGTTATGTAAATGGGTAAGTAAAATTAGTTAAAGTAAAATTTTTGGTGCCTACAATGTATTTCATTTAAATGCATGATCTTATGAATATACTTAATTGGTGCATTTAAATATTTAAATGAAATTAGTCATACTTTTATTAAGTTGTAATTCATATCCTAAAATATATTGTGTTAGGAAACAAAATTTCTTTCACTTATCTATTCACATAACTCCAATTAATACCCTTCAAAGATTATTTCATTAAAGTATTTGATTGATCATTTATTGTATTCAATGTATACCATCATGGAGAATGGAAAAGAGCCAATTATTACTCTTCCAAATTATTTTAATAAATTTTTATTTAATATTCTTTTGTATTTGATTGATCATTTAATGTACATTGAATGTGGGAAAACTTGGGTTCAAATTGTATTTGTAGACTCACTCTTTGACATATCAGCTGATAGGGTTGGCTTGGATGGAAACAATCACTGTTCCATGCTTTGGATCTTGCTAGGGAAGACCCCCATGGTGTCACACTCCACCACCTTAACCTATTGTACCCATTGTTTGTGCAGGTTCCCTGGTTCACCTTGCCAACCCAACTATCAAGTCAAATCCTATCAACCAAGTCAAACTTGGTGCCATAACTCTAACTCTTCCTTAGCCTTTAATCTGCCCTAAAGACTAACACTACCTCACCTCTCAATTAGATCTTGTAGGGGTGTAGAGAAGTATTCAATAACTTCAAACCATCCTCCTAGGGTTCCTGAAGGTTCACCAAACTCCACCCTTCCCTCGCTTTCACCAGACCCTCATTTAGGGTTGAAAAAGGCTACTAGCCCTACAACCCCAATTAGGCCTCTTTCTCTGAGAAAATAGGCTTAATCTCAATTCTTTATAAAGAACACCTCACTCTTTCTTTGAGTTTCTTGGATCAAATGAACACCTCTCAAGGATTTTTGAGGTCTTAAGCCTTACCTATCCGTACAATGCTTGAAATTGCAAATGGACATTTCCTAGGGTTTTTAAGCCACTGTCTGGCGGCTTTCAAACTGTCTACTTGTTCTCACATCAATTGAACTGATGGAGCCTTATTCTTCAAGTTAAAACTAGGTAAGACACTTTCCTACCACCTCCAAAAGGAAATTTTCAAAAACTTGTCACCCCTGCAAAATTATGTGCTCTGCACTTCTTGCTTTCCTAGTTGGGCACCATTTTGGCTCGCTTAGGGCAAGATCTTTCCAACAACTCCTGTCTTTTCCCAAACCCTACAGCCTGCCATATGTACATAAATGGAGTCTAGTCACTATTTCCAAAGGGTCGTACAATTTGTACGGTGGGAAAGTGGTCTAGTACTCCATTCTTTTCAAACTGTCTGGTTCAGACCAGCAACAGGGTGCAAGCTAACTATTTACAAACAAGGAATGAAATTGACTAAAGAAAGAAAATAAATGACACACAATGCTTGGGAGATTGCTACACTACATCTTACACAAGACACAGCAGCAAATTCAATCCATTAAAGTTCTACTTTGAAACAAAAATCAGAAATAACACACAAAACGTTGTTTTCCTTTCAATCCACAAAATGTTTCCACAATACCAAAACTTCCAACCCTGCTCTCAGGTTGAGGCACACCTTAAATAAGGTTCCTCAATTAGTTATCTTCCTTGGTCAGACATATTAGTGACCTAATGGCAAGAGTTGTAAAATGCACTGTGTTTTCCAACTTTTGCCAATCTTTAGAAAGCTAAGCAAGGTGAGTTTCTAAACTCATCTATCCCTTCCACTCCTTAACCCACTGATCACTACAGAGTAAGACATATTCATAAACCTCTAATTCTATCTAAATGGTCAACATGACCTTTAAGGTAATATTACAAAAACAAAAATGCATTCAAGACTTTCTAAATGACTAGTGTTCCTAGGTGCTCCTGCACCATCAACCTTAGTCAATTCACTTGAACATGCAAAATGTCAATCAAATATAGAAGAATATTAAATAATTAATTTATTGAAATAATTTGGAAGGGTAATAATTGGCCTTTTTAGATGCCTCACATTAAATGAATGTTTAATAGGTGATGCTTGGTGATGGTGTACATTCAATACAATAATTGATCAATCAAATACTTTATTGAAATAATCTTGGAAGGGTAGTAGTTGGAGTTTATGTGAATGGATAAATGAAACTAATAGTAGAAATTTTGGTGCCTACAATGTATTTTAGGATATGACTTACAACTAGATATAATCTCATTTAAATGCATTGATTTTATGAATATATTTAAGTGGTGCATTTAAATGAAACTATAGTCATACTCGTACATTAAGTTGTAAGTCATATCCTAAAATACATTTTGTTAGGCAACAAAATTTCTTTCACTTATCTACTCACATAACTCCAATTAATACCCTTTGAAGATTATTTCAATAAAGTATTTGATTGATCATTTATTGTATTCAATGTATACCATCATGGAGAATGGCAAAAATGACCAATTATTACTCTTCCAAATTATTTTAATAAATGGTTATTTAATATTCTTTTATATTTTATTGATCATTTAATGTATTGAATGTGGGAAAACTTGGGTTCAAAATGTATTTGTAGACTCACTCGTTCAATTCACTTGAACATGCAAAATGGCAATCAAATATAGAAGAATATTAAATAATTAATTTATTGAAATAATTTGGAAGGGTAATAATTGACCTTTTTAGATGCTTCACACTAAATGAATGTTTAATGGGTATGCTTGGTGATGGTTACATTCAATACAATAATTGATCAATTAAATACTTTATTGAAATAATCTTGGAAGGGTAGTAGTTGGAGTTTATGTGAATGGATAAATGAAACTAGTTATATAGTAGAAATTTTGGTCCTACAATGTATTTTAGGATATGACTTACAACTAGATATAATTTCATTTAAATGCATTTATTTTATGAATATATTTAAGTGGTGCATTTAAATGAAAATATAGTCATACTCTTACATTAAGTTGTAAGTCATATCCTAAAATACATTGTGTTAGGCAACAAAATTTCTTTCACTTATCTATTCACATAACTCCAATTAGTACCCTTTGAAGATTATTTCAATAAAGTATTTGATTGATCATTTATTGTATTCAATGTATACCATCATGGAGAATGGCAAAAAGGGCCAATTATTACTCTTCCAAATTATTTTAATAAATGGTTATTTAATATTCTTTTGTATTTGATTGATCATTTAATGTATTGAATGTGGGAAAACTTGGGTTCAAAATGTATTTGTAGACTCACTTGTTCAATTCACTTGAACATGCAAAATGGCAATCAAATATAGAAGAATATTAAATAATTAATTTATTGAAATAATTTGGAAGGGTAATAATTGACCTTTTTAGATGCTTCACACTAAATGAATGTTTAATGGGTCATGCTTGGTGATGGTGTACATTCAATACAATAATTGATCAATTAAATAAGTTTTATTGAAATAATCTTGGAAGGGTAGTAGTTGGAGTTTATGTGAATGGATAAATGAAACTAGTTATATAGTAGAAATTTTGGCCTACAATGTATTTTAGGATATGACTTACAACTAGATATAATTTCATTTAAATGCATTGATTTTATGAATATATTTAAGTGGTGCATTTAAATGAAACTATAGTCATACTCGTACATTAAGTTGTAAGTCATATCCTAAAATACATTGTCTTAAAGGCAACAAAATTTCTTTCACTTATCTATTCACATAACTCCAATTAATACCCTTCTAAGATTATTTCAATAAAGTATTTGATTGATCATTTATTGTATTCAATGTATACCATCATGGAGAATGGCGAAAAGGGCCAATTATTACTCTTCCAAATTATTTTAATAAATGGTTATTTAATATTCTTTTGTATTTGATTGATCATTTAATGTATTGAATGTGAGAAATCTTGGGTTCAAAATGTATTTGTAGACTCACTCTTTGACATCTCAGCCTTCGAATCTAGTCAATTCATTAAATGTGCAAAATTCCAATCAAATATAGAAGAATATTAAATAACAATTTATTGAAATAATTTGGAAGGGTAATAATTGGGATTTTTGGATGCCTCACAGTAAGTGAATGTTTAATAGATCATGCTTGGTGATGGTGTACATTAAATACAATAATTGATCAGTCAAATACTTTATTGAAATAATCTTGGAATGGTAGTAATTGGAGCTTATGTAAATGGATAAATGAAACTAGTTATAGTATAGATTTTGGTGCCTAGGGCAATGTATAAATTAGGATATGACTTACAACTTAATGTAAGAGTATGACTATAATTTCATTTAAATGCACACCACTTAAATATATTCATAAAATAATGCATTTAAATGAAATTATAGATCTAGTTGTAAGTCATATCCTAAAATACATCGTAGACACCCAAGTTTCTACTATATAACTAGTTTCACTTATCCTTTCACATAAGTGAAATTAGCTATAGTAGAAATTTTGGTGCCTAGCACAATGTATTTTAGGATATATGACTTACACATTAATGTAAGAAATTTTTTAGACTATATAATTTCATTTAAATGCACAACTTAAATATATTTATAAAATCATGCATTTAAATGAAATTATAGAGTTGTTTAAGTCATATCCTAAAATACATTGTAGGCACCGAAATTTCTACTATAACTAGATACACTTATCCATTCACATAAATCCAATTAATAGCCTTCCAAGATTATTTCAATAAATTATTTGATTGATAATTTATTGTTATTTAATATTCTTATGTATTTGATTGATCATTTATTGTATTGTTCATGTACACCATCACCAAGAATGGTATTATACATTCACTTAGTGAAGCATCCAAAAAGTCCTCGATGTGTGTAATGACAAAAGGATAAACAATTTTAAGACCTCAATCATAATATAATATCTCCTTCTCTAACATGAAGTAGAATTGCACCACACATAATTATAGTGTAGGAGTTCATTCAAGATTTATGTATTTATATGCTTATTTGTTACTTTTACATGTGAATGTTTTATTAGGATATTTTAGTACCACTTCTTTTATAGGAATTTTTTTATAATCCTACTTTCTCCCTTTCTCCCTCTTTTTCATAGATAGTTGAATGAACTCAAAATTGTTCTTATTAAATTACTTCATGATGTTCAAGCCACTCATTGCTCATGTATTTCCTATTTTTTATAATTTCCTATGGAGCATCTTAGTAGAAAAATGGTTATTGCATATATTTTACTAAATTAGAGAAACAAAATTAGTACATATTTGTAATTTTCTTGTTTTAATTAAATTTGCAGATCTTTACATATTTATATAGATATCCAGCTGATGATTAGGGATCACATCATTCTGCCTAGTCTCAAAAACAAGCTGAGGCTAGGTCTAATTTATATAGTGATAGGATTAGGAGATTAGAGAATGCATTGAGATGTTTGGAACAAACAATACTTAACTCCCCTAATCTCACTAATAGAGATAGATTAGTTAGCATTCAACAGGAGATCCATCGCATGATTCACACGATTCAATTTTATAATCCTTATGATGAGGTCAACATAAAGGAGTTTTACAAATCCCTTGCCAACAATGTTGTTGGCACAGAGAAAATTGATTCTATTACTAGTAGAGTTTCAACACATAATGTTCACAACATGTTCCCTCATTATATGGGACAAAAGAAAGTTAGAGGATATGTTGTTACTAGATGTATAGATGAGCTTGTTGCTCCTTTTATATATCCCGGATGGTTGGTAGCCCATCACAGATGGCCTCATAATGATGAGTTGTCACTTTATTTTTGCAAAAAACTATATGTTGAGCTTCATTTAGGGTTAGCAGTGGACTACACATCTATTCCTTCACATGTTGGACAAGGAAAAGGGAGGTTTGCTCACAAACCTCAATTTAGACATGCAAATTTTCCACTGCCCATCAACAAGAGGGCATTAGTTGGTCCAAACCTTTTGGTTCTTCCAAAACATTTGGAACTAACAGTAGCAGGAAGTGTAGCGACAACACCTACCTGAACTGACTTTTTTGATGGTATTGTCACAATTGCTACTCAGGTCGATCAAATGTCATTTGATCGTGTAGGCAGATACTTATTACGTCCACAAATTAGCCTTACTCCTATTGCTCAAGGCTACATTTTCCAATTATGATCCTTACATTCAAGCAGAGCTACCATCACCTTCAAATGTGGACTAGATGAGTGAAGCCACTATACATAATGTTGTTATGGTTTCCATTGCTGATTTACTATCATCATACCAGTTTATCAGTGATGAGTATGGGATTCCTTTAGATGGTGTAGCAGCTCATATTAGATGGCATTTTGGTAGACAGTTGGGTTAGGGTGAGGCGGCTTCACAAGATGTACATATTCTAGACTAGCCTACATCCCCTGAGATTACTGCACACAATGTACATGGCACATATAGCTCACTTCTCTTTGGCACTGGTCCTCTACTTGATACAGGTGTCCCTGATTTGACTATGTATTCTTGTGACATTAGTGACATTGGTAGAGTGCTCCAGGGTGAGACAGGTACTTTCAAATAATCAAATATATTTTGTGTTCTAAAAATTCACATACATATATAAAATAAAATTGACTTTAAAGTAGTTTTCACTTTTCAATAAAATTTGGTTTTTTTAAATTTGTAGCAAAACGAGGGTTTGGCAGGCTTTGGAGATTTGGAGCATGCAAATGATCCTATGTAGGGTACATCTAAGGTACACATTTATAATATTTAAAGTACTTAATACATTCAAACATTGAAGTACATAACTTTAAGATGACTTTAATACATTTAGACATGTGTACATTAAATTAATCAATGTACTTTCTTTTGCAGGGAGACAGATCGGGACAAGGATCGAGACAAGGATCGAGAGAGGCATCGGGCCACGGATCTAGAGAATCAGTACATGGATCCAGACAGGGATCAAGAGAGAGATTGATCCATAGTCATATTAGGCATCCTCCAGTTTGATTTATTTTACATGCAGATACATGATTTGTTATACATTTTATATTGTGATTTGTCACATTATGGTTCTTAGATGATGATCTTCACATTATATACATTTGACATTATGGTTCATCTTATTATGGAAATAGAAATTCTTTAAGCTAATCAAGGATTGCAAGATCCATCTTTACAACTTTTCCAAGAAAATAGAAATGTATACAACTAACAAGATAAAACAAGATAATTCCACACCCTCCATTGAACATATCAAAGAATCCATATGGACCTAATAATGATCAACATCACCCAATAATGTGTGACCATAAGGCCCACCCCTCTGTACTAGGAGCATATTGATTAGGTAGTCCAACAACACTCACATAAAACAAAGTGGTTGAATAATCAAACATACTAATTGCATATAATACATGAGTCATCCAATAGAATACACATTGAAAAAATAATATCGAATAATGGAATCCAATAGTAACATTTGGTGTTAACCACTAATAACACACAAAGTAAATGGTGATAATTGCTAATAACATACAAAGTAAATAATGATAACTACTAATTAAAACATTTGAAATGGTGATAAACGCCAATAATCAAATAGTGAAAATGAAAATAAAAATCAATAACATACAATTAGAATGGAAAGGACAACCAATAATCATGTGAATATATTTATGTACACACATTGGATATAAACATGTGAATATATCATGATAATGTCTTGAGTCTTAATTATGTTTATGTTTATTTGATCTCGTTTTAAATTATATTTTTATATTTTATCCATTCTCAAGCTCCTCTAGTTTACCATTCAAATTTGAATGGAAATAAAAGTTCACCCTACTCCTAACTCTAGAGTTAAATCCTAACACCAAAAGGTCCAAAGTGATTAAAATATTGTGACACATAAATTGAGGTAAAAAACAAAGACACGCATATCCAAAAGATAGATAAATGCATTTCCATAAGGAGAATTTTCATCCTACAAAAGAAAAAGGTTTAATATGGTCTACAACTCAAATTTGATATTTAAAAAAAAAAACCATACAAACTTCCCAAAAAACATCATTAATGAATTTTGGAAAATTTTCAATGTTAAAAATAAATAAAAAACTAAAATGGAATATACCCTTTTGAGAACTCAAATTAGGAAATTACTCAAGTTTCAAATGGTAATGATTTAGCAAAAAAATTCCATAGATCTAGCATAAAATGTAATTTTCCAATTCTAAAAACTTACAAATATAAATTTCACAAGTAAAAATATAGATTTTGATGCAAACTTAGCATACTACAAATGGAAAGACATACAATCTCCTTAGGTGAAGGATGAAATTTACTATGAAAAATATCTAAGCTTGTTTGTATAAAACAAAATAGAATAATACATTCACAAATCAAAACCATCAACAACAAAGATTATCCTTCTTGAATGTAATGCACACAATCCTTTGGCAACCCTCTTTTAGATCCAACCTAAATATCCTAATCCACAATAAATTTGTAAACAATAATTTTGCAAAATAATAGCTCACACCATGGAGGAGAGGAAGAGAGAAATAGGGAAAATGAACAAGTTATTTTTCACATCCAAAATAGTTATTTTCCACAATTAAGACACTGATTTTTAGTGATGTCACAATGAAGACACTATCTGATGTGTTGCACATTCATGGTACTACTTATCTAACTATGTCATGACTTTTGATCATATAAATGAATTAGTTGATATGCCTTGATGTTTTGACATCAAAGATCAGATCGTATCTAGGTGAGAAAGGATAAAAAACATTGAAGAATAAATATATAGGTGAGACTGTGTGTTTCATAAGAAAAATAAAGTTAAATTCTCATAGCAAAATGGATTTTATAGTTAATTTGAATAATTTTGTGCAAACATAATTGCATTGTAATTCAATAGAAATTTTCAATGAAGTTTTGGAATATGCATAATGTGTTGAAATTTAATATAATTAATGAAATTTAAACTATGCATGTACTTGATATTTGTTAAATCTTACCATCCTAAGATAACTGCAAAATGCCTAAAATTTTAAAAACAAATGTAGGATTAAAATACAACAAATTATGATAGAAAAGATGTAAGCTCCCAAATAATCACCACCATTTTATGTCCTACATACATAGATTTAGTCAAATCCTTATAGTACAAAAATATTGGATTCTATAAGTACAATCATAATTAAAATCTATAAACTATGATGAAATTTCTCCTAAAACTTGAAGGCTATATGATGTAAGAATGCAGGAGAAATAAAATGGACTCTTTAATATACGTTCTAAGAAATATTTATAGGAAAATAATATCACAAAAAAGAAAGCTTCATGGGCTACTATTGATTGAAATTATTTGAATTCAACATAAAATAAAATAAAAATAAAATTTAGGTCCAAATGTTCTATTTTTATTCAAGGGGTAAACACTTTTGACCAGGAGAACCTATGAATTGGTGAGGTCACAAATGGGGGACCTCACCCCCAAATGTTACATGTATGTATTCTCATATAAAACATATATGTACAAAAATATCTTAATGTTCTTGGTACATATAATATGGATCCTCTCTATCTTTTATTATCTCTAAAATATTTTCATGGTCTTCAATAGGGAACCTCCACCTTTGTTTGGCACACCCTCTTTTGGTAAAGTTTCAAGATTCAATCTTGTTGCTATAACTAAATGACTATAATGTAAAACCTTTTGGCCTGGCATATAATCAATAAATGTAATGCCATTTGTATCTATCTTTGTTTGTTGATAGTATGTGCCTTCAACAACCACTGATCCAATAGGATACTCTTGTCCATCACCATCTATTATTGATTTTGACAATTTGTATTTTGATTGTGTACATCTTAGTAGATAGTAATCTACACCTTATGTCTTGTCAGGATCTGCAAGAACAACAAAAATATCTCCTATACACACCATGTAGTAAACCATGCTCAACTTAGGTAGAATATAAATTATCAATTGTTAGAAATAAAATTCAATTTAAAAATTTAAAATTTACATGTAACAACTAAATCTGATACACGTTCATAATCAGCTAAATACAGAGGATCATAGATATCTACAATGTCATTATCTTCAAAAGGGTTCGATGTGTCCACTAATTGTTTTGTTTCCCATTGTGAAACATACCAATCTCTAATATTCTCACATTGTAGAGTATTTGCAGTGTTCTCAATGCAATCAACACAAAAACAATTTTTCTCACTTGAATTACTGGTGGCCTACTATGTCCTACTATCATGATTTGATGCAAACTTCTAATACCACTAATTTTTTGACAATTAGTAAGAGTTGATTGATCAATATCTGTAAATTTGAAATGTATCCAATTAAAAAGTGTATAAAGTTTAAAATTCAATTCATGTACACATTGAAATTCATAAAACAAATTCATTTATGTACTTTTAACTTCCCAAAAATAGTGTGTGTTGTATGTTGAGTCATGGGCAACAAAATGAATTTTGCACCATTCAACAATTTCATGTGCATTCCTTATGGCATCACCTAAAAGTTCATGTTGGTGAAATTTCAAGTTAAGAGGTTTTGAAGTTGAAAGGAAAAGATGGATCTCAAAAAACATAATTAGATTTTTTCTAAAAATCCATATAGTGCTACCTACAAGTTCATATTGGCGAAGTGCACACTTCACACATGCTCCAGCTCCATCATGCTCTCATTTTCCATGTCCACTCTCATAGAAATTCCACAAAAGAATTATGTCACTTCTAATATGTTGTTGGCTAAACCAATTAAAAGTTTTTACAGACATAAATTGTCCTGTGACGTTACAACCAATTTCATTTAAAACCAAGATAGTAAAAATAAACTATATGTGTACAACTAATTAAGTTTGAACAAGTTAAGTAAACAAATAAACATATAATTTAAAAAAAAATTAAATCAACACTTCCCAGCACATCCATCAAACCATATCCAGTGTTGTGAAGCATCTATTTGATGTCATCTTAGATCTTCAAAAAACATTGCAAAACAATGGGCTACATAGCTTCTATCATGACCTGTATCATCACTGATATAAGATTGAACCTCTTTGATGATAATTCATTCATTTTTGCTACTTTGTAGACCATCCACATGTTCTTCGGCATGCCTATAGCAAACTTGTACAAATTATATTGCAACTTGCTCTGAATGATAATATTGGCTTTGGATCTCACTTTGAGGACTAAATGTATAGTTCTCAGAGAAGTCAACAATAGAGAGAATACAACCCCCTGGAAAGCAATTCTTTGAGTCACGAAATTGCTTAGCTTGCCATCTAGCACCATGATAATGTTGAATATGTGGATATATGATATTGCAAAATTTGTTCATAAACTCATTGTAAGACAACTCTCTCTCTTTGAGAACAATTTTTCTAGTCTCAACTCTTGACTTTGTTGAGTATTTCTCATATTCAAATATCTTCCACATAACTTGCATTGAATGCTCAATATTGTCAACCTATAAAAGATTCTTCAAATTTCCACATTCATTACATATTTGTTTATACACTGCACTTTAAATTCATTTGAATCTTCTATTTTTTGCATAGAAGAGACTTCACAAATTGTGTTGTACATCCAGGGATGACTATTTTTGGATTGATTATTGTCATGGCTTTTCTGTATGTTTGAATGTGTAGATCAAATTCAACATAATTTTGACAATAGCAAGTCTCACGTATCTTATTTATATGTACAAAACTTGGTCGTAGCCTCTCAAATATTCTTTGAAAAATCTTCACATCTGAAAATTCTTGCTTGAATGCTTAAAAAAACTCACTTTGAATTGTATCTATAAAATGTTTTGGATGTGAAATTTTTTTACCATCTGCACCTTTTATTTTTATGGTGTCCCTTCTATTGGAAGAAACACAAGAGTAGCTAGTCAATATTTAATCACCTATTCCTTTACATCTTGGGTATGTGTAGAATCATCATGGAAAAAATAGGCCCTTAAGTGGCGAAATTTAAAAAAAAAATAGAGTTAGGCAACTTGACATAAAAATTTGAATAAGTTATATATATTAGTTAAAAAATATTTAAGAATAAAATCTGTAGCAAATTGAATGTAGTTTCTAAACTATTAGGTTTATTTTAAAAAAAAATCTATTTGGTGAAAATTTGAAATTTCAATGTAGTAGTACTTAAATTTTAGGGAAAAATAAGAACTAGGTGTCGTCCCACCACCTAACCCAATAAAATGATAATATTTTTTTATAAGATTTTAGATATAAGTAGAGGACTCATGTCCCAATGTGATGCATATTTTTTGTAATTATTTTCCAAGTAAATAATTAATTATGATTTTTTTATTACAACTTTTAAAAAATATAAAAACTCGTGTGTCTAACCACCTTAACTTGGTCAAAACTTCATGAAATTCATTTTTTTTTTAATCCTATAGTATATGAAGCATAGAATGTGACGCATGTTTTGGAAAGCTATAAATTTTTTTTAATCAACCTATTAATCAGGACTTTAGTCATAATTCAAATAGAAAATGAATAATAATTATTTACTAAATTCAAAGTAAAACATAATTTATATTGGTAGAAAGCTGAGAATCTCCTTTAAAAACCCTTTTCGTTTCATCAATTTTGGGTAAAAAAAAAGTCATCAGCCACATACCCTACCCATACCCATCATATTGCCACTTTTTGGCACATCATGATCCTGCACATACCCTCTTCTGAGATTTTGTCTTTTCGAGGAACCCTGCAAATATTTACCCAATTATTCTCAACATTTTCATCCAATCTATTTCTCTTTTTGATACATCTTTGAACAATTCTCTTAGAAACATTGAGTAATTCAGAAACTGATTTAACTTTTCTTCTATTTGATAATTTCTTACTAGAAATTATGGTCATCAATGCTCTACATGTAGCACTTAAATCAACAGCTCGAATTTTTCTTTCAATAGAATTCAATGCTTCTTGCAGGTTTTCAACTATTGTTTTCTTTACTGATCTTGATGACTTTCTTTTATTATCAACCCCTAACAACTCCAAAACAGGGGTCATTTCTTTCTTCCTAAATAATTTTGCAAATAACTGTGCTCTTCCAACTATAGAATTTTCTTCAAAATATTCATCGCATATTCTTTTGCAGTGTAATTTTACTATGCTTTTAGGTAACATATCTTTAGATGAAATACTATTAAAAAAGGATTCCTCATCCATCTCTATAAGATTTTCCATACCAAGGAAAATATTTCTATGGCCACCTTTAGTTTGTCTTGGTACCTGTACTCCTTGGTCGTCATCAATTTCCATGGGTTCGTCTTCAGAAGATTCAGTTTCATCCACATTTCTACTATGTCTTTTTTGATCATACAACCTTGTTCTTGTCTTTTTATTCCCCATCACAAATTGCTCAGGTTTGAATTCGCCTGCATACACAAAAATAACGTGCATTCAAACTTTTTGATCTTTGTATTGGATAAAGTGTCCCCTAATATCATGGAGGTATGACTATTTTTTACAGTGAAAACAACATGTAAACCCATCATTATGTATGTGGAAACTATTGTCTGGAATCTTCTCCTCTATGAGAAAGCCTGATTTGATAAAAATGGATGATCCTAGTTGATAGGATATTATGGCCTTATCATTCGTCATGCTCGGCTCTTCTTGATCATTTGGGATATAAATTTGATCCATGTTAGCTTTTGTATGTTCTTTAACTAGAAGTATTGTTGTGGGTCACATTTGATCACCTCTGTAAGATGTTTACTGAATCTATTATCATTAAGAGCTTCATTTATAGTGGATTGGGTTATTTCTTCGTCCTCAATTTCACTTGTTTCACTAGTTGCAACACTAATGTGATCTTCCCCACCAAATTATTTTCCCCAAGGGTTCCCTTCTTCTTCAAACATTTTTTCTCTTGTTCTAGGGGTCATATGTGATTGTTCTGATCTTCAATCAAAGTAAGATAATGTATGAGACCTAAGACTAGGAAGCAATAAAAGGATATGATTCTAAGATGGGATATGAAAATGGTATGGTACGATATGACAAGCTAAGAATGCAAGAGCTCAAAGGAAACTCTAGGTCCAAAGTTGTTTATGATGTAAAGGCTTTACTTGTGTTATGATGGATACACACAAGGACTAATGATCAAGAGAGGGTATGTAGGAGATGATGGACTCCAAAAGGATTTCCCTACTCAAGGATAATGGTATATTCCCTAACTTAAGGATGATGAACCTCAAGTGATGTGGGTGATAGATAGCCAATGGTTTGATTTCAAGACCTAGGAAGAGTAGTCTAAGTGCAAGCTAAAGGTTTGTTTGAGAAATAGTGGATATGCAAGGGTGGAGGATATGCAAGGCAGAGATGGAATACAAGGATTGAAAGATCAGAACTGAAGGATTGATAGCCCCAAGAAATCTAAGTGATAGGTTTATTTTGGATGTTTTTGTTGTTTAAAGTTTTGGGGTTTTGCAAGGTTTAAGGTGTTGCAAATTACTAGGTGTGATGTTTGTTTCAAGTCTATTTTTGAACAAACACGCAAGACATAGCAGACAGAATGTTTGATTTTAACAATACAAGCACAAATCCTAAGGTTAGCAAGGACTATATTCACTAGATTTCATGTGGGTTTCCCCAACCACACTTATTCTTAGTGGGTGATTTAGAAGCTTGGCCACACTGGCTCCCCTCCACGACACTCATTTCTCGGGTCAACCTGGAAGCTTCGATCCCTCATGAATCTCCCATGATAGACTCTTCACCTCTACTAAGAACTGTGAGAATGTGGATGCCATGGCAATGATCGTTGTTGCACCAACAAATATAAAATGATTTTGGCATCTACAAACAAGAGGTGTCTAGTAAGGGAATTCATTCAAGTGGTTATACATATGACAAGATTAGCTCTGATAAGGAGGATTCCCAGCCTGCAGAGGTTACGCTCTACAAGGTTTATGGGAATTCACTTGTCGGCATAACACATCCGCATTCGTGGTACTTGAACTTTCCTCAAGCACCCATTTTATATACCAGCTGGAAGTAGCTTGGCTTTAGCCTATTACCGGTTGGGTTGTTCCCTTGGGGTGAGTACTTTTTCCCACAAAGGCAGGCCCTCTAAAGGATTAAACATAGATGATGGGTCTGGTTTCTAATCACTAAGTTTGCATAAGGTGAGAGCATACTCCCTACCATCTCAAGCATAACAAACAGTGTTCATTCATCCCCTAGTTAAATCTAAATGGCGGAAGACAATTGTTTGTTTTAATGCACTAATTGAAATGTGTTCTAAGCTAAAAGACAGTCGGTTTCAAAAATAAAAAGTCTTTGGCCAAATGTCCTACAAAACCACAAATTAGTAGTTTTTCAATATTAGTCTTCAACAGTCAACAACTACGCCACTTGTTAGTCCAAGCATTAATTGCAAATATTCATAGTAAAGCACAATGAAAATATAAGCATGAACATAAAATAATCTAGCAACAAACATATAAGCGTCAGAACAAAAAAAAAGATAAAAAATTACCAAATCTTATGTATTAGATGCTTGATTTTCCTATTCAACCCTATGACAAATGCAAATGATTAGAAAAGTATCTTGTTGTTTAGTATTAAATAGTTATTTAAGAGCAAAAAGTAAATCATAATAGAAATAGTTCAATGAAGAGTAGATAAAAAATGGAAAAAGCCAAAAAAAGACTAGTAAAAGCTGACTTAAATAGTTATTTCAATAAAAACTGGATGAAAAACAAGAAAAATCTAAAAAAAATATTCTAAAAATCAAAAGATCAGTCATGTTATGTTTCAGTACACAATCGATGAAAACAAAAAGAAATTTGATGAAAATGGAAACAATCAAGAAATCAAATTCGAATAAATCATAGTTTTCGCCGAATAACATCCGGTCGAACATTATTCGGCTGGATATTATTCGGTTGGACACCATTCAGCTGATTGGGATTCGACCAAATCCACATTGCAAGTGATATGGCAGAAAACTCACCATTTTATAAAATTTCTAGAAATTTTCAACTTCTACTGAATATTTCTTCAATCAATTTTTTTAAAAACATAAAAATAAAAATACCCTTTTGTAGAGCTCACAGTGCTAAATCCAAATATGTGACACCCCTTTGATTTGTTATGTTTTCTTGATAGTTCAGATACTTTGTTAGACTATGTTTTATGTTATGGTTATTTTATCGCTGACAGTGGAGCGATGATAGATTATATTAATGTGATGAAACATCAAAGGCATGGTGATTATGTTAATGTGCTTTATGTTTGCATAGATGCTTAGTTGTGATGACATTGCTATATTTGCTTATTGTAGTTTAATTGATATATTATCTCGTTAGTTGATGTGACATTGTATTGGTGAAGAGAACGGTATTGCATTACTCGCTTGCAAGTTCCCTGTGATTTCCGCGATTCTCTCTTCACGGTGTGTATGAATTACTATATGTATACATGTGTGACATTTGCTTGTTTGTAGGATTGCAGGTACAGGACATTAGCTTCACCTGGTTTCACAAGTCTGAGCGTTTCCACTACTCAACAGTAATATTGGGAGATAGTAACGGGCTACCTAGTCATACATTTACCCTAGTACAGTGTGGCATCAATTTGAGTATTGGTCTTAGTCTTATCATTGTTGTTCTAGGTATTTTATTATTGTGCAAATTTAATTTGGTAGATTAAATGTGTATTTAGTTTAAATATTTAATTAAATGAATTATTGTTGTGAAGGCTTTAGAATAAATAAATTAATTAATTAATTTAATTTGGTTATGTTGTTAAGTAAAATTTATTATTAAAAATAAACGGTAATTAAATAAATAAGAATATTTAAATTGGTTGCAATTAGTAAATTGTATTATTTTATTTAAATGCATGTGGATGGAAAATATCTGGGTTGTTGAGGGAAAAGATATTTTGTTTGAAATAACTCTAAGTTAGAAATTTATTATCTAATTGTTGAAAATTCATTCTCGGAAGAGATATTTGGGGAAAAGAAAAGAAATTTGTTTCACGGGAGTTTTTGTGTGGGTTGTTGAAAATTGTTGAGGAAATTGTGGATCTCTCTCAAGATTTGTTTTAGAATTTTATTGTAGAATTCTTGGTTGTGTGTTGTGTGTTTTCTGGAAAGAGGAAAATTTACTAGAGGAAGTTTGGCTACATTGGCAATTGAAGTTATAGAGAAGCTTGGCAACAATTCTCGAGGCAACAGTTCTTCTAGAATAGGCAACAGTTCTTTTGGAACAGGTTCCTTTACTGTTTTAGTGAATTTTGAATTGAAAGTTATTTATATTACTATAATGCAATTTGGAAAATTTTAGGAAAGGATTTTTCAATACTGTAGAAGTTCTTGTTTCTTTCTTTTAAAAGTTTTTCGTGAAAGTGAAACCTCTGTAGAAAAACAATTAAAATCCTATGTGCAAATTGTTCGTTTGATTTAGATTGATTTAAGAAAATTAGGAAAACCTCTATAGGAAATCAAATTTTAACAGTAGATTTTGTGGATCTCTGTAACTAGATTGAGATTCTCAGGTATATTTTGAAAATTGAAGTTTTTGGAATTGTTCTTTGAAATTGTTTTTCTGTAATTTATCTATAGAAAATAAATTTGTCCATTTGGACTATTGGTTGGATATATATATACATATTGGGAATATGTATATATATACATATAATATATATTTTATTCTTGTAAAAGCTTGAGCCACAGGGAAATTCCCTGAAGAAATTATTTATACAAAAAAAAATTGAAAACCCTTTGGTCGCCTGTATGGCGAGTTTGTTTACCGTATTTAAATTTGAAATTAATTGTATTTTGTTGGGGGTTGGGTGGGTGCTAACCCCATAGCCACGCCCACCATGGAAGCACTAGTTGTGGAGGCAGCGCCCCATGGGGAGGGAGGTTGCATGGGTAGCAGCCCCAGGCTTCCCCTCTGTTTTGTGCGCAGGGTTTTAACCTACGATTTTCGGTGCTTTAAATTTAAATAAAATTTAATATATAAAAAATATATATTATGTATAATATATAATATATTATATATTTTATATATTTTAGATTTGTTTTATATATATATATATATATATAATTTATATATATTAGTTTATAATAATTTAATATTATAATCTAATATATGTAAACTATGTATTTTTTGTTTATATTAATGTGAGATGGAATTTTTTGAGTGTGTATTTAAAAATAGATATTTTTATATTTAAATATATATGTATTTCATTGTACATGCACAAGTTGTATAATTATATATATATATATATTTAATATAATACTTAATTATTTTTAAATATTATTATTTTAGGTTATTATGTTATAGGATGTAAATATTTATTTTGTAATGGAATGATTCTAAATAGAAAGATTGAATATTTAATTAAGGAAATTGAGTTAAGTATTAAGAGTAGTTGTGATTTGGAAATGAAATATTTAATTGTTTTGTTGTTAGTTTATTAAATTGAAAAATAGTGTTTTGGTATGATGTATTTTAATACACAAGAATTGATTGTAATGGATTTAGGAAATTCGAAGGATAGTATTTGGTATTTTCTTGAATTGTATTTGAAAAGCACGTGTTTCTGTAATTGTGTACTAGGGGAAGTATTTGTCATTATGTGAATCTAAGTCTTCCAGAGTTGTAATTGTGAAAGTGTTGTGGTAACTTTAGTTCACCCTTTGAGTTTCTTGGGTAATGCACGTATTGGGTTTCTGTATTGGACATCCATAGAGATGTGTTACCTTTGAACCTGTATGGGTTATTGTTGTCAGTTCTTAGTGCACTGTCTACCCTTGGCATGTAGTTTAAGTTATGTGTTGTCGATAGGGGAGTGGCTCTCAACGAGGGCCGAGACACAAAGTGGTCCCAAGACAACTCAAGTGGGAGTTAGTATAATCAAGTGGGAATTAAATAATCTATTAGCTTAACACATAACAAGATATTTAGCCTCACTCATTGGCTCAAGGGCTTGTATGAGACTTGAGATGAGTCAGGAAGGCCTGAAATGGCTAGATCGTTATCTTATCTTTTCGAAAGATAACCGATTTCGCACTGGTGTGCATGTGGGGCTGGAATTGTGAGAGGTTACCAGGATAACGCTAGAGGGGGGCCAGGACTTAGGAAAATATCCTTTGGACAACCAATGCAACCTTTGTGATGACACTCCTATGACAATAGTCGGTTTACTGTATTGTGTTGGTAATTGATTTAGTGATTCTGGAAGCAATGTGACCCTAGTTCTTGTTTATCTATACTGTGAGTATTTTTGTATGTTGCCTGTGTCTAGAGGTAGTAGGTTGTCTTGGTTACCTGTTACTATCTCCTAGCACGAGGACTAGGCCTACAGGTACTAGATGGTTGGGTGGTGTGCATCTTACACTATTGTGATTCGCTTCCGTTCAAGATGGCGAGATCTTCTTGTTCGAGGAGCTCGTGTGGTTCTCTGGAGTTGTTCTCCTTCTTCATTGTAACTGTGGACCTATATGTATAATTTCAATATCTCATTTGTATCGAGGTGAACCTTTGTGATGTAATTGTAATTATAGTTATGATCTATTCATTATTGGATTTAATGGTGTTGTATCTTTGGAAATATGTTCAATACATTTCTATGTGTTAGATTTATCTTGCACTGGTTTAATGCTTTGTTGTAAGTTGTATCTTGAGTTTAATATTCATATGCTATGGTTGGTTAAATTTTATAAGTAGTGGTGTTCACATGTAGACGCGTTGCGTAGCCTAGAGGATGTATGTGGTTAGAGTAGGATACTTTACTCGTCTTGTTTTAAATTTTAAGAAAAAAATTAGTTGTGCTTCCGCAATATTGCATCGTCCTCTAGGTTGTGGAATGGGGTTTTAAAAAATATATATATATTGATTAATTTTAGTATATAAATATTCGAAAATAGTGCAAGTAGGTTGTTCAAAGTCAAAAAGAGGCTCAGTTGAAGTTAAATAAAAAATAGTAAATCATCATAAAACAAATTGCAAATTATATGATGCATTAGAGGAGAGAATCCTCTTCAAAAGGGTATATTTTGTTTTTTGAAAATGAAAAAAAAAAAAATAGTTAACATCCATTGAAAACTACCAAATTCGAGTAATTTTGACTTTAAAACGTTATTACGAGAAAAATATACATCAAAATTTCTTTTTTTATCCATGCCCTAGATATTGAAGTCAAGTATCTAGGAAAAAAAAGGAGAAAATGAAATTTTTTTTTGTATGTTTCTTGACGTCAACTGAACGTCACTTTTTCTTGAAATTTTCAGCATAACAAAATCTACTTTTAAATTGATAAAAAAATATCAAAAATATTTTTAAAAAATTTTGAAAAATTACAAGAATAAACTTCAACAAAAGTTCTGCATTTTATTAGTTTACATCATTTTGAAATTCAAAACATAAATACCACTTTTATGTGGTTGAAGTTGAGAAGTTTTTCTCATGTTGGCTGATTCCTTTATAAAGTGTGACATAGGTCTATACTTTTACCCCATGATTTCAAGCTTTGTTGAATGAATTTACATTTGACATTATTTTGTTTTTTGAACTCATGTAATGAAGTGGGCAGCTGATTTTTATTTCAAAAGAAGTTAAAATTAATGAAAAATGGATACAACTTAATGAAATATATGTCATGTTATAGTGTTCATTCAAAAGTAATATAATCATCTTGATAAAAATCAATGTCAGACAATGTTCATTAAAACTTAATAACGTGTAAAAGGTATAAAATCATCTTGAATAAGAATCACTATCTTTCAACCATAGGGGTTTGATGCAACCTTCAAACAAAGTCCTTACAACTGAACAAGATACATGTTCATTAGATTGTTCATGTGAAATCTATACAATAATCACGATCAACAATTAAGATATCACTCAACCATGATGCAAGCATTAAACAAACCAAATGAGTGTGATACTCCCATTAAACAAACCAAATAGAACTCTATGACTTGCATGTTATTTGACCTTCGACATGCAATTTGTATTATCATAATGCACAACAATGAATGTTGCTAACCATAATGCATCAATAAGAAAACTAGGCATGCTATATGGGCATACTATACGTTAGTAAAGGCAACAATCTTTAAAAGGCTATTTCTCAGAAACTATGATGCTTACAAACTCTCCATCTGAGGCTATGGGATTTTATTGGGACCCTCTACAATAAGCTCTATCGGTTTTCGCTATCTTGGAGGTGTTTTCTCGTGGTGACGAGTTTTTAGGTGAGGAAAAAGTTGTCAAATGCAAGCAATGTAAAGTTGCAAAGTGGTGCAAATTTTGTTTTACAACTTGTATGACCAAACAGACTATTCCAACATGTTTGTATGGGTACGTTTATATTAAGCATGGTCCTCTTTTGCACCCAAACACACTGAACCACTCTGAGGTACATTGGACCAACAATTTCCCTTAAGAGTTTAAAGTGTTAAAAGGAGGCAATCTTTGAAGGGATATTTCTTAGAAATTGTGATGTTTATAGACTCACTGTCTAAGGCTATGGGATCATGTTGGGACTCTCTACAATAAACTCTCTCAGTTTTTGTTATCTTAAAGGTGTTTTCCCATGGTGATGAGTTTTCAATTGAGGAAAAAGTTGTCAAATGCAAGCAATGTAAAGTTGCAAAGTGGTGCAACTTTCGTTCTACAACTCGTACGACCAAACAAACTGTTACAATATGTTTGGATGGGTACGTTTATGCTAGGCATGTTCATCTTTTGCACCCAAACACGCTGAACCACTTCGAGCTACATTGGACCGATGATTTCCCTTAAGAGTCTAAAGTGTTAAAATGTAGCAATCTTTGAAGGGTTATTTCTCGAAAATCGTGAAACTTACAGACTCTTCATCTGAGGCTATGGGATTGTGTTGGGACCCTCTATAATAACCTCTCTCAATTTTTTCTATCTCAGAAGAATTTTTCCGTGGTGACAAGTTTTCAGTTGAGAAAAAAAGTTATCAAATGCAAGCATTGTAAAGTTGCAAAGTGGTGCAACTTTTATTCTGCAACTTGTACGACCAAACGAACTGTTCCAACACGTCTTGATGGGTACATTTACACTATGAATGGCCCTCTTTTGATCCAAACACGCTAAACCACTCTGAGCTACATTGGAGCAACGATTTCTCTTAAGAGCCCAAAGTGCTAAAAGACAACAATCTTTGAAGGGTTATTTCTTGAAAACTGTGACACTTACAGACTCTTTATCTAAGGCTATGGGATTGTGTTGGGACCCTCTACAATAATGTCTCTCATTTTTTTCTATCTCGGAGGCGTTCTCCTGTGGTGATGAGTTTTCAGTTGATGAAAAATTTGTCAGATGCAATTAGCAGTGTAAAGTTGCAAAGTGGTGCAACTTTCATTCTGCAACTCGTACAACCAAATGAACTGATCCAACACATTTGGATGGGTACGTTTACACTAGAAATGGTCCTCTTTTGCAACCAAAAATGCTAACCACTCCAAGTTACATTGGACCAGTGATTTCCCTTAAGAGTCCAAAGTGCTAAAAGACAACAATCTTTGAAGGGATATTACTCAGAAATCATGTCACCTAGAAACAATTTTTTTGAGTCTACGAGATCACATAGGGCCCCTCTACAATAACCTCTCTCATTTTTTGATATCTCTAAGGCGTTTGTATATGGTGTCGAGTTTTCAATTGATGGAAAAGGGTCAGATGGATGTGATGTAAAGGTGCAAAGGGGTTTAGGGTTCATTTTGTTCCTCATGAGTAAGTGAAAAAGTGATTCATTTTCTCAAATACATTTAAGTCATGAACTACTCACATGAATACAAAGTATACGCATGAAAACATGTCGGTCGTAAAGTATATATTGGAATACTCATAAGTGACAAAGTATACACATAAGTTGTAAAGTATACACTTGAATACATGTAAAGTATACACAATACGCATGATATTATCATTCAATAATTGTTATAAAATATAGGATTTAAAAAATGCCATGTAGGCATACAACAAACGACCCTAATACATAGTCATTTCCTAGTAGGGGAAGGAAATAGATCATGCGTTGCCTTCACAATCGACACAGTCTTCCACAATAGTAGCATGTTGACATTCTAGAGTGACAAACACTTGTACAAACCATCAAGGTAGTAGTTAAACTACATACAATACAAAATATGCTTAGAATAACAAATCTATATTATTCTAAACAACCTAAGTGGTGATGAAATGGTAATGAAAACTAGAAAAGATGCTTAGAAGAAAAAATATATATTATTCTAAACAACCTAATTGATAATGAAATGGTAATGCAAACTATTAAAGATGCTTACAATAACCAATCTATATTATTCTAATATGTCGCATACCTCTGCCAAAGGATCAAAGATAGCTATTGTTGCAGTAGCTCCATGATCAATCATGCCAATAGAAAAGATGCTTAGACTAACAAATTTATACGAACCTTAGCAAATAAACAATATAAAAATATGATAAACAATATCATACCTATCCCATACGACAAATTATTTTCTACTTAAGTGTTCCTGAAGGGTCATCTCTTACCTTCAGATTTTCTAGTAATGCTTCATGATCAACACTACTAATTGTCCATAGTTTTTTTTTTTGGTCTAGCATGATGTCTCAATAACTTAACATATGTTGCTATAGCAAGGTGTGAATAAATGAGAATGGTTTTTTGTCTCTCATATTCTTCAAATGCAGGTATGCCATTCTTTCTAATCATATATGTTCACAACCAAGTTTTGAAAACAACAACTGAACCTATGTGATCATAAGTTTTTTATCAACATCTAAATATAATTAGAATAAAAAATCTATATTTTGTCTAAACAACCTAAATGATGATAAAATGCTAATGCAAACTAGAAAAGATGCTTAGAATAACAAATCTATATTATTGTAAACAACCTATATGATGATGAAATGGTAATGCAATGAAGTTCAAGAAACAACAACTGAACCTATAGGATATATGAATCCATCATCATCTGTTATTGGTTGTGTTAGCTTTTTCTTTCCCTATACACATCATACCAACCAATAGTTAGATCCATCTTCATTCCCCTGCGGTGCTGCAACTGCATAGACATGTCCTAGTTGTACAAGATCTGAAAGATGATCGTAGTTAAGTGAACTTTCCATTACATCTTCTAATGAGGATTGTGGTATAGATAAAGTGGTTAGATACTATGGAATCCAAGTATCCACCCAGTCATTTGACTCGCACTGATCCCAATCACACTGAATACAATTCTGAAAAAAACAAGCCATCTCTCATGTCCATATGGTCCATGCACTCGCATCTGAGCTTCGAAATGAATGCATCTTTGAAGAATCTCTAATTGTTTGACATTTCATTCTGTCTCCCATTGTGCCCTCCTCAACCAACCAAAAAACCTACACACTTGTGAATCAAGTGTCCCTCCTCGTGATAGTGCATAAGTACACCAAGCCATAATAGAACGTGCATCACTTAATGTTGCACCAACTCTGATCTTCATTTGTTCCTTAACCAAATCTATCTTCACACATGCACCTGCAGCATCATGCTCGCCTTTTCCATGCCCAGCTTCAAAAAAACTCCAACTATGTGGTACACCCCTCTCTATATGCATCTTGCTCAACCAATAAAACATATCATTCTTGAATTGCCCTGTGCAGTTATCTGACCAAATCAAATGTTGAACCATTACAATTCATTTTTCCTACAAGCACTCAAAAATGTTTTCAAAACAATGTTGTACAAACTCAGATGAATGAGATCTATCATCACTCATGTAAAAATGGTACTCCCTGATTATCTTCCTATCCTCTTCTATACTATTAGGGGCATGCCTATATGTTATGTCCAGACAAAAATAGCAATTTGAATAGAATTATAATATTGTGATTGAACTTCATTTTGTGGTTGCAATATGTATTTTTTAGAAAAATCAACTACATATACAATAGTTCCAATGGGGAAAGAGTCCTTACACATCCTAAATTGTCGATCCAACCACTGCGACCTGTGGCTATGCCTTGCATACTTTTAGAAAAGATTTTTCTTAAAATCTTAAATAAAATCAGCAATACTTACCTCTCTTGCAACCAACTCCCATCTAGAACCCTCACCTCCACTCTTCAATGTGTATTTAATTGTCTCAAAATTTTTTTCTCAATAATTTTGTTACCAAAATCATGATCGCTGCCCTCATGAAAGCATGTTACAATCTTCAATAAACCACCACATTGCAAACACGTTTCATTTAAACAATCATTTCTATAAAATAAGCAACTATCACCTTTAATGCATAAAAATGAATCTAAAAACTCCATGGATGACTTGGGAAGTTGCACTACATGACACTCCTGCAACATTTTGTTAGTATGCATAGTAGAACGAATATGGCATAACAATTCATGATACATTGAAAACTCAACATGGTATTTATAACATGTATTATGAACCTTAATAAGAACACAATAAAATGACTTGAAAGACTCAAAAGCCCTTTGTGAGATTTGCAAATGTAGATGTTCTTGACAAAATTGTTTGGCTACATTCCAAAAAATGTTTAGGATGTGGTGTACGATCTTGATTACCAATTCATAACTTTAAAACATCCTTTACATTTGGTGAAGTACTCTAGAGTGAGAATTCCAATATTGTTCAATTTGCATCTTTATATTATCAGTTAGCTTTTTATCAACACATGGAAGCCTCCCACTAAAAGCCCACGTATCATTTTGAAGAGCACTAATGAGTCTTCCTCTTCTTGAAAGTGCTCTATTCAATGTTTTATGATTTAAGTTAAAATCAATACAAGTTTGTCTCATTAAATAATCATTTCTTAAATGATGGCTTACTAGTGAGGTTGTGATCACTCTTCGAGCAGCCCTTTTATATTTTTCCTTACTAGTCTTTCCAATAGAGGTTAGAGCATTAAAAATATTTTTTACAATAAGACTTTTTTTTAATTTTTTTGTGAGACAAATCTTTAATTTTTTAATAATGGTCTCATTTTGTAAATCTTAAGTAATTGCACAAAAAGTCGACATTGTTCGATTAATGTCTTATCAGAAAATAATTCATTAAACATTTTCGTAGCCCACAAACGAATCGTTCATTATGACCTTTTTCCTTCAAGATTATCAATTATGTTCTCATCTATTTCAACCAGTTCCATTTAGGGGTTCTTTTGTAATTAGGTGTTACATAAGTTTCATTTTCAACATTTTCATTTTCAAGTACTATGTTATTAACATTTTAATTCTCACTATTTTCAATATTTTCAACATTTTCAATAACAATTTCATTTTCAACAACATTTTCATTCTCAATGTTGTTTACATTTTCATTTTCAATTTCTACATTTTCAATTTCAATGTTTTCATTTTCAATTTCAATATGATGTTCAATATTTTCAATTTCTATTTCATCTTCACTTGAATTAACATTTGAAGGTTTGGAAGAAGCTTCAATTTGAATATTTTGCATACCTTGTCTTCTTTTTCTATGACTTTCTCTATCTGTTGCTCTATATGTTTCAATTTGATCTGTTGTAAGTTTCCTTTTACCTTTTCTCTTACGCCGACTATTGCTCCCCATTGCACAAACCAAAAAAAACACACAAATGATTGAAATTCTTAAGAAAAGTGTTAGAGAATCTTTGAAAAGTTGAATTTCATCTGATGCAGACATAAAGCATGAGAATTTTGCAACAGAAATAATGTAGGGACCGTTGAAATACTCGAAAAATGGTCCCATTTTTGTTTTTTATATAACTTACAAAATGAATATCCATTTTGAAATAGATATCCATCTATAACGAATATATGTTACCTCTAGTCTTCAAAATAACAATGTCATAATACATATTTTTGTTATATATTAATTTACTATGTTAAATTATTATATATAATAATATATAATATATAATACATATTATATGTTATATTTTAATATATAATATATATTAATATTATATTAATTTATTATATATATTTATATATTATATAGATATTTTATATTAATATTATTTTATATATAATATATATATTATATATTAATATATAATAATATAATAATACTATATATATATAAATATTATATTAATATATAATATATATTATCCCACTGAGCTCCTCTCTCCCACTCTCTCCCACTCTCTCCCTCCCTCTCTCCCACTCTCTCCCTCTTTCCCTCCCTCTCTCTCACTCTCACTCTCTTCCTCTCACCCACTCTCTCCCTCCCTCTTTCCCACTCTCTCCTCTCCTCCTCTCCTCTCTCCTATCTCTCCCTCTCCCTCCCTCTCCTCTCTTTCTCCCCTCCTCTGCTCTTCCTCTCTTCCCTCTCCTCTTTCCCACTCTCAACTCTCTCCTCTCTCTGCCTCCCACTTTGTCCCTCTCTCTCTCCTCCCCTCTCCCACTCTCTCCTCCCTCCTCTCACTCTCCCACTCCCTCTTTCTCCCCTCTCACTCTCTTCTCCTCACCCCTCTCTCCTCTCTCACTCTCCCACCCCCTCCCCTCTCTCTCTCTCTCTCTCTCTCTCTCTCTCTCTCTCTCTCTCTCTCTCCTCTCTCTCTCCTCTCTCTCTCTCTCTCTCTCTCTCTCTCTCTCTCTCTCTCTCTCTCTCTCTCACCCTCTCCCTCTCTCCTGTTCTTCCTCCTCTCCCTCTCTCACTCTCTCTTTTTCTCCTCTCTCCTCTCTGTATCTCTCTCATCCTCGCTCTCTTTTTTTTTGTCTCACGCTCTCTCTCCCTCCTCTCCCTCTTTCCTCTGTCCTCTCTCCCTCTCCTCTCCACTCCCCCCTCTCTCTCTCTACCTCCCTCTCCCTCTTCCTCTTACCCACTCTCCCCCTCTCTCTCCCCCTCTCTCCCTCCCTCTTTCCCACTTTGTCCCTCTATCCCTCTCTCCCACTCTAACACTCTCTCTCTCTCTCCCACTCTCTCTCTCCCTCTCTCCCTCTCCCACTCCCCCTCTCTCCCTCTCAAGTCTCTCTCTCTCTCCCTTTCAGGTCTTTCTCTATTTCCCTCTATTATATAATGATTAAATATATATTAAAGATCTGAGACGAAGATGGAGACTTCAAAGGGAGACTATGTATTAAATATATTATATAATATATAATATATTTAATATATATACAATATATCTAGAATATAAATAATATATATTATTGTATATATTATATATAATATATACTATAATATATTTAATATATAATATATAGTATATTTATATATAATAAATTTATAATAGAGAAAATAGATATCCATTTTCTCGAGGAGAAACCCTCCCTCGCTTTCAAAGGGAGACTACTTATTAAATATATTATATAATATATAAAATAAAGTATATATGAAATATATGTACAATAAATTTATTATATATAAAACAAATATCTATTTATAATGGATATCCGTTTCTTTGAGGACTTTATAACACAAAAACTTCCTCATTATCATGAACCCTGCCTCATTTTCGCGACGCAGCAGTCGAACAGACCTCCAACGAGTTCTAGGTATGTGTTTTTTGCATTTTTTCAATTTTTTTTGCTAATTAGTGATTAATTTAAGTTTTTTTTTGCATTCTTTGTAGTTTTATTGAATTTTTTCATTTCTATCTAAACTTACAAAAAAAATTGAAACCCTAGTTAGTGGAAAACAAGAAAAAAACATCAAACAAAGAAATGGAACCTTCATTAGTAGAAAAAAAAGCATAAAATAGAACCTTCATTACCACTTTTCTGCTTTTTTTAAATTGTTTTACATTCTTGTCTATTTTTCCTTCTTCTTTATCACTTACTCTCATGTTTCTTAAATTCTCATTTGGTTTGTTATTCTTAATTTAGTATTTCTTTGCTAAACAATTTGTTTTTTAAATTTTTAATTGTTTTGACTCTCCTCAGCTCTCAAAATAAAAAGGGTCCTTGTTGGAAGTGCTCTAAATTTCTAACACTTGGTGAATCTGGATCCATTGTTAGTACTGACTAGACAAAACTTGTGCCTGCAACCATAGGAAAATGGGCGAAGTGAATGGGTAATAATTGATGGGCTATGCAAGAGGCTATCATATTGTATCATATACAAATGGTAGCCTCCCGCATAGCCCATCGATTATTGCCCATTAACTTTTCACATTTCCCTATGGCTGTAGGGACAAGTTTTGTTTGACCATTACTAACTATGTATACAGATTCACTAAGTATTGGCAATTTAGAGCTTAACACTTCCACATTGCAGCGAGGTAAAAATTTAATATATTTTTAAATGAGATTTCACATCACTTTAACAATTGTTTGTTTTCCATTTACATGTGCCTTATACATAAATGAGATTTACACATTTTTTCATTTGTATTCAATTAAGTCATTTATATTGAATGGTTTAAGGGGGTTTTTAAACATGTATCTTACATTTTTAAATAACAAATTTAATGCAGGTTCACTTATATCTAAATAATGGATCTACACCCTCTAGCTCCACCCACTCCACCTCGTAACCCCACACCCCCCCACCTCCACCACCTACATCTGATGGTGCTCACTTTTGTGAAAAAGTCAATGTGAATGTTAGAACCATTCAGGATCAAGTTAACACTATTGAAAATGAAGAATGTGTTCACCCATTATTGAGGCGTTTTGCATAAAAAATGCAAACTATTGTTGATATGGTTAGGTCCATGGAAGTGGACTTAGATGAGCATCAACGATGGCTAGAGGAAAGGAGAGAGTCCCAATCTAAAGAGGAAAACACAAAGAAATGAAGAGATGCAATTGAGAGCAGCAAAACTTTATTGAAACAATGACCTTATATTTTTAAAAAAATTGATCTTGGATGAATATGTTATAAAGAATTTTGTTGGATGAATATTTTATAATGAATTTGGTTGGATGGATATTTTTAGTGTTGAATTTATGAATATAATAGTATAATGATGAGACAAAAAATTAGTAATAAATATTAAATAATCTATTAATTTAGCGTTTGTTCATATATAGTGTGCATATATAGTGTTTATTCATGCATCATGGTTGACTAATGTCTTATTTGTTGATCATAATTTTTGTATATATTTCACATAAACAATCTAATTAACATGTATCTTGATGGCTTCTAAGGATTTTGTTTGAAAGTCGCATCAAACCCCTTTGGTGTACATAATGTTCTTGTTTATGTATCATGATTGGAAGATAGTAATTCTTATTCATGATGATTTTATACCTTTTACATGAATGATCTAATGACATGTTATTAAACTTGAAATTTTTAATGGCATGAATGTTGAATTGAGTTGTAATGGTTTTGTTTGATGGTTGTATCACTTCTTATTCTAGAGGGTCCCAACACGGGAAAACACTCTTCCTCTGAACTCTCTCTCCCTCTCTCCCAGGTCTCTCCCTCTCTCCCTCTCCCTCTCCCTCCCTCTCTCCTCCTTTGCCTCTATCTCATCTCTCCTCCTCTCTCTCCATCTCAAATCTCTTTTGTCTCTCCCTCACCTCGTGTCCCTCCCTCTCTTATCAAGTCTCACATAGCTTCCTCCTTCCCTCCCCTCCTCTCAACCTCTCCCTCACCTTAGTCTCTCTCCTCTCTCTCTCTCTCTCTCTCTCTCTCTCTCTCTCTCCCTCCTCGCATCTCAACTTCGTTTATCTCCTCTCTACCTCAAATCCCTCCCTCTCCCCTCCTTCCCCTCCATCCCTCCTCAAGTCTTTCTCTCCTAGATCAAGTCTCTCTCTCTCTCCCCTCACCAAGTCTCCTCTTCCCCTTCCTGCCTCTCTCTCTCCCGCCTGTCCTCCCACCACACTCTCTCCTCTCTCTCAAGTCTCCTCACTCCTCTTGGCCTCCCACCTCCCTCCCAACCTCTCTTCCTCTCAAGCATTTCTCTCTCTCTCTCGATGTCACCTCAAGCCCCTTGTCTCCCAAGTCTCTCCCTCTCCCTCTCAAGACCTCCCTCTCCTCTCCCTCTCAAGTCTTCTCGGCCTCAAGTCTCTCTCTCTCTCTCCCCCTCCCTCTCTCTCTCTCTCCTTCCCTCTATCCCTCCCTCTCTCCCTCTCAACTATCTCTCTCTCTCTCCCTCCCTCTCAACTCTCTCTCCCCATCCCTCTCAGGTCTCCCACTCCCTCTCTCTCTCTCTTGTGAAATGGCCACACATCAATAAATATATAATATATACTATGTATTAAATATATTATATAATATATAATATATATTACATAATATCAATATAACATATAATATTTCATATATATACTATATACTATATACTATATATAATATAGTATATAGTATACAAAATGTAGACATGCAAATAATCTTAATCGACATCATACATCTAATTTCAATCAATTAACTATTACCTAATTTTCACCCTCAGGCTCAATCAGGTCGAATATCGTGTGACAAAGGTTCGAGAAGGCCAACTGGAGGAACACTTGCATCAGATGCGAGGGAAATGATGTTATAGTTTAGCACGTGGGTTAAATGTGGCTCCCAAGAGGGTTGAACCTGGTGTGCAGGCCTTCGGCTTGGGGGTGGGTTTTCCATCTTTTTGTGTTTTTCCTTGTCTTTTCCCTCTTTCCTTTTTCCTTTTCTTTGTCGGGGGTGGGATCGGACTGGGATCCGAACATGGAACTTTTCAAATGTTTCAGTTCTTGTTTCCAATCTGGTTCTGACCCCGCTTCCACCGTTTATGTCTTTGTCGGGCCCCTTTTCCTTTGTTTTTGTTCCGGTTTTGTCTTGTCTCCTCCCCTTTTTCCCTCGTATGTTTTTCTTTCTCCTTTGTTTTCGTTGGAGTAGGAGTCGAACCGAAACTAGAACCTGAACTTTTTCCAAAAGTTCCAGTTCCCGTCTTGGTTCTGGTTCTGATTCCGGCTCCGCTCTTTCTTCTCTCCTTTTCTTCTTGGTCGTTTTCGTTGTCTCCTCCTTTTCCCCGTGTGTGTTTTTCCTTCTTTCTTCTCTTCCTTGTATGTCATCGGAGGCGGGTTCGGAACAGAACCAAGCCTTGAACTTTTTCCAAAAGTTCTGGTTCTGGTTCCGGTCCCGGTTCCGCTTTCTACTTTGTTGTTCTTGTTTTGGTCCCGATCTCGGTTCTGCCAGGATTCTTCTCTCTTTGCTCCCGCTTCCTCTCTCCCCTGGTTCCGGCTCCGGTTTCGTCTTGATCCCCCCCTGCCAGTTTTAAAAGAGTGCTTTCATCAAGAGAATGAGGATGTCGCCCTGAGATCTTGCCGATGCAGTAGGGTCTCAACGAAGGGAATGAAGGCTTGAAAGGATGCAAGTGGGGTCGGCAGGATGTCTTGCCGACCAAGGAGGCTCTTCCCAAACTCAAGTGGACTTTTGGCAAAGCCGGGAGACTTCGATATAAAGTCTTAGCGACACCCTTGGGTCTTGCCGATGCAAAATGACTGGAGCGAAAAAGCAGAGTTCGGTGAATGTCTCACTGACACACCCAAGTTCCCCGGAATGATGAGCCAAAAGAATGCGGGAGTTCGGCATAGGTCCCAGCGACTAACCGAGGTCTCACCGAAAGAAAGGAAAGTCTCACCCAGAAAAAACAATGTCGCCATGATGTCTTGATGAAAGAAAGATGTCTCCCCAATCGAAGAGAAAGTAGATCATTGCTGAGAGATAGGGTGTCATCGTCAGGAGTCTTCCCGAGATGAGGGATTCACCGAAGGAAGAGGAATTCTGTAAGATGTCTTGGCGAACGAAGGTAGTCTCAGCGACAAGGAGGGAGATCGATATGACATCTAATTTTCGCTATGGCATCTCACTGATGCCAAGGTGTCTCGCCAGATGAGGGGAAGCTTATGGGGAGAGTTTTAACATCGCCAGGATGTCCCGCCGAGTGTAGCAGGTCTATCTGAACAAGGCCTTCGCTGACAGTGGAGATTTCGCCATGATATCCCAGCGACAAATTTGTGTCTTGCCGACGGCCTTAGTGTTATCGGTATGACTAACTGAGCTCGTATGAACTCTCATCGATTGTCACATATTATGCCGATGGTTGCCAAATGATATAATCGCATCAGCGAGACACTTTTAGTGTCTCGCCGAGATGCGATTCTTTTCAAAGGGAGCTTTGACCACCTGTAGAGCCACATGGAGAACACTCGACCAATCAGGAGGAGCTGAGACGAGCCGTGGCAGTCTGATTAGAACAAAGAATGTCAACCCTAGATGAATGCCATGTGAATCATAGTGAGCTCAGTAGCATTCAAGGCGTTCGGCCAAGGAGCTTCGCGAGGACACGAGGATAGAGGAATGAATGCGGTAGTTGCAAAAAGATCAAGAGGACGTCCCCTGAAGGAAATCTTTTCCACCGACATGGACAGGAAAGGGTTCTGCAATTAATTTCATCAAAAGATCTATGGGAGATATTTTTGAGACTGATATTTTGTAGGTCCTAAGGGGCCGAGATCTTTTCTGTATATAAGGCATTTTTTCCTTTTTTGTAAGGAGTTCCGAGATATGCTCTTCTGAAGTTTGTGACTCTTTTGGCAGTCCTCTCTCAGACTAGCACGTTTCTGTAACTCAATTTGGAACATAATATACAAAATCTACCTTGGTTACCATTGATGGCCCATCTCTTCACCTTATGATTCTTGTGAAGTATTGTGCATATTTTAAGTGATTCATTGAGCTACTTAGTGAAATTTTCTCTTTCCTTATAGCTTTTGTTTCATATCGTTCCTTTCTTTGCAGAGGTAGCATCATGTAGGTTGCAAACTGTGTTTACTTAATCTTGCACATGAGCTTCTAGTTTGTGAAAATTCGCCTTTCCTTCTTGAAGGTATGTGCATGTCAAACCTATTTGTATGCGTGATCTACAGGATCTTGTTGTGTAGGTCCCATGGCTGTCACCAGTATTCAAGTGTAGCCTGAGTATCTCATTGTTCCTGTCATTTTCGGTGTATCACCTTAGTTTAGTTTTCATTTTATGCATTATCTCTCTCCCTTTTCTTTCAAGAATCAGTAGTTTTAGGTGACACCAAGGGAAGCCGGCCTTCTCTGGAGGTTCATTTCAGTTATAGGTGACCCACATCTTTGAAATGATCCCATGTTGCTCTAGAATGCTCAGTTTCTTGCAAACTCAGCACAGGGTGCAATTCTAGGTGACAACATTAACATCATTTCCTCTATTAATAAAATAAAGTAATTTATTAGATTAATTCACTATAGTCCTCTTGTTTAATTAAATAAATCAATCAATTTAATTAAATCACTAAACTCCTCTTGTTTAATTAAATAAATCAATTTATTTAATTAAATATTCAAAGTCTTCTCATCTAATTTAATAAATCAAACCATTTAAACCAAATATCAAATCCCCTAAATTCCTCCAAGTTAATTAATTCTAGATTAATTAACTCCTAATCCTAATTACCCATTCTTTAGCTTTTGACTCAACCTCGGTCAAACTTAACCCTTGACTAACCCACCCACTTGCACATGAAAATCAAATTTTCTAATTAATTATCTCATTTTCCCTCTCAAAAGGGAATATTCCTTCATTTGACTTTCTCATTCAAACAAGTTCTCCCCCCAAAAGAATTCAAGCACATGCATTTCATGCCTCTCAAACATGCATTTGGTGCCTCTTACAAGCACACAAATTGTGATCAATTATTACCCATTGGCATTGAGACAAATGTCTCAATCTCATTGGTCCTTTCTTAATCCCACATTCTTTCTATTTTTCAATTCTTCAAACCTCTAACTTATAAATAGAGGCCTTCTCTACTTGAAATCTATCCACAGTTTTATGCATCTACACTATACACAAATTTGACTTCATCACTTGCATCTTGCTTATCATTTTGAAAGCTTATCAAGGGTTGGGAAAGGGCTACTTTTCACATCAAAGTAGCACCAATTCACTATGGGATAGGTATACACCATGTTTTCATATGCTTTTGTTTAGTTTAATTGTTTCTTTGGTTGCATATTTAACAAGATGGAGTATTTCACAGAGATGTTTTGTTTGTTTTGCTTTAAATGACTAACCATGCTAATGTGTGTTATAGTTTAAGTATTTTGTAGATTTAAAAATCTACATAATGGCGCTAGAAGGAGGGTTGGATCTTTGTTCTTTTGTTGTATTTTAGTTCATTCTAAAATAATTTTGGATCTTTGTTCTTTTGCTATATTTTAGTTCATTCTAAAATAATTCTGCCTACTCTCCATTGGCAACAACTACATTACATATGAATTAAATTTCTGGTACAAGTTACAAAATGCAAGCAAATTGGAGTTGAAGAAAATTAAGTTTTGAAGTTGAAGTTGACAAAGCATTTTTAAATGCTTAGAGCTTTCATTTTCTATTTTAGGCCAACTCACTTTAGTTTTGGGGTTTAAAATTAACCATTGATTTGACCTTTCAAAGTTGGTTGAAATTGAACTTAGACACTTACTAGCTTTTCGAGTTGGGCTTAAAATTGAACAAGCAAAATTCACACTTCATCTTGGTGCTTAAAAAGAATCTATTATTGCTTTGAGGTGTAAAATGAACATGTGTCTTTTGTGTTTTGTATTTTTTTTACAAAGTAATCTCATTTAAAAAGGCGTAAGCATTTCTCTCGCACTTCACAGCAATCTTGCGAATCAAAAGTCTTTTTGGTGACATTAAGTTGCATAAAAGATTGCCTCCACATTTCAATTGGGCTCTTAAAATTGAACAAATTTTGTGAGTGTGAGTGGAATATATCGCGTGTGTTCTCTCTTTGTTTCTCAAGGAAGATTGATCGAACTATGGATTTTTTTGCTTACTTCTTTTTTTATCTTAGAGGGTCTACCTTGTGGGAAAAGTAATCACCCAAGGGAATGACCCAACCAAGAACAAGCTAAAGCCAAGCGACTTCCAACTGGTATATAAGTGTAGGTACTTGAGGAAAGGAAAGTACCACGAGGATTGTTCTAACAAGAAGGGAAACAATGGTCTCTTGTTATATGGATGATACCCCATGAATGGAATGCCTATACTAGAATCTTTTGTTTAAAAGACCAAAATCTTTAATCTATTTGTTGGTGCAAGAATGGTTGTTCTAAAGTTGCCCCACATTTTTATGGCTCTTAGTAGAGATGAGAAGTATGCCATGGGAGTTTCATGGGTACTGATGCTTGGCTGACCCGAGAAGTGTGTGTCGTGGAGGGAATCTAGTGTGGTCAAGCATCTAATCATCTGCTAAGAGTAGGTGTAGTTGGATTTATCCAAGTGGGGATTCAACAAATATTGTCTCAATATCCATAGGGTTGTGCATGTTCATAGAATCAAAACACTTTGCTAGGATCCTAAACATTGGAAAACAAACATTCAACGTGAACATCGAATTCCAAACCCTTTAAGAGGAGCAAATACCTTTGAAAAAAATCAACTTCTATTGCTTTCCCTAGGGATTCTATCCTTAGAGGCTTCTAAGTATTTAAATTTACATCTCAATTTTATCTTACTAAAGTCAACATTAGGGAAGTTTTGCCTTGATTTCCTTGATTTCCACATAATGGACTTTGTGGGATGAGAAGAAATTAGGACATTAGACATTTAATTTGAAAACCTAATCAAGAGAGTGTTTGTGGTAAAAAGAAATCATTAAGCAAAGATAAGAAATAATTGAACCCCACACATGTGCTCTTCCAAATGATTTCTCGAAAGATCAAAATCCAAAAACCAAATTCCAAAGGTCTTAGTCAAAAAGCTCGCAAGAAATGTTTATCCATGCTTTATGAATTTAGAGAAAGATTGACATTCAACTTTTACAAACGTGCATCAAGGAACAATCCAAATTTGTATTCATTTTACTATTGTCAATATCCAAGTCTCTTTCAAAGGTTTGAGTATCTCACATAGGAAGTATTGCATGTTCTTCAAAACCAAGTTCTTGTAAACATAGGATCAAAATCAACCTTCATCCTTAAAAACATCAATCAAAATCATCTCACCAACTCTTGGAAATCTTGAAAAAATCCTCTATACTAGACTTTTGAAAAATCCTTGAATCAAAATCCAAAAATTAAAGTCATCTTGTTTTGGCTAGGTGTGTGTAGAGGCATCCTTCTCCTTACACTTAGTCAAAATTATCATCTCATGAGCAATTTTATCCCATAGATAAGAAACATGCTAGAGTGAAAATCAATATCGATTAGAGGAATGAGGTGCCCCCACATAAGGAAGAGCACCAAATTCCTTAAGATGTTAGATTTTACTACTCAAATCCTTACATTCATTAGTAGCATGACCAGGAACTCTATGATATGCGCAAAATGAATTCTTGTAATAATTTTTTTTTTGAGTTCTTGGAGGGAGAGATATCAAGTGATCTTGGAGGAGTCTAGACAAGATACCCTCTTGACCAATGATAGAAGGCATTACTATATTTTGTGGCAAAGATATTTCTTTCTTAATATTAATTGTCATACCTATGCAAGAATCTTTAGATTGCAAGATTTTTTTCTCTCCTTTACAAGAGGGTACATAAAATCTAACGAATTCAAATAATTAATGTTTTGTGAGATGACATTGACATTAAGCGAAGATTTCTTTGTTTCTTTCATTTCTTGCAAAGGATAACAATCAAGACCACTAGTGTCTATCAGCTCAGGATGCACTATTGTTAAGGTCGGCTTAGAGGAATCTTTTATAAGAGTGTTGAATTGAGTGAAGGTTTGTTTATTTCTATCAAAGGACAATAACCAAGACCATGATTTGTTTCTTGCGTGTGAGGGTTTATAGGAACACGGATACCTTGTTCTCTAGCACCACATCCTTTTCCACTATACCCAAGTTGTTTCATAAGTTCATAACCTTTTTCATTACTTTTGGATCCAGTAGTTGCTCATGATTAAGTTCACCAAATTTTGTTGTGTAATTTGCTTCTTTGTCTAAAGTGAATGAAGTGGATGCTTTCAAAGGGTATTCCAAATTTACCATTTTTTCTTTTCCCTTTTTAGAGCCTTTTCTTATGATCTTGTATTCCCCCATGAATGTTGGTGTGAAATCTAAGGAACCCAATCATCTTCTAATAGCTTCGTGACTGACTCAATATTTTTTTCTTTGTATTTTTGTTGTAGTGTTCCACTTGTGTAGTTGGTGTTAATGTTGCCAAAGGATTTTCTTTACCTTTTTCAAGTTGTAAAACACTATAAGGCTCATGATCAACTTTGAGTATGTACACTTTGTTGTTGTAGATGTATTTCATTTTACAGTGAAGAGTAGAAGGGACGCCATTCATTGCATGAATCCATGGCCTACCTAGAAGGAGGTTATGTGAAAGATCATGATGCATAACATGGATCAGTGTTTCCAATATGGCCTTTCTAGCTATAATAGGTAAAGTGATCACACCGAGTGATTTCTTTCCTATATTGTCAAATCCACTAATGGATAAAGAGGTAGGTTGAATTTTTTATTTATCCACATGAAACCTATCCAAGAGGTTTATGCTACACACATTAAGGGCTAAGCCATTGTCAACAAGGGTTTGCTTTATCCCTATGCTATTGTATTGAGCTATGATCATGAAGCATCATTTTTTTTTTACACTTCCAAAGGGGGGAGTTCACTCGGTGGAAAACAATGTCAGCATTTATTCCTTGAATCATGGCTACTATGTCATTCAATTGTGCATTAGAAGGGATAGGAACTTGTTGCAAGGCAATTTGAAGCATAGTGTGATAGTTAGGTGAATTTTGAATTATGTCCCATAGAGATATCTTTGCAAGATTATTCTTAAGTTGTTCAACAAGATCATACTCTTTCCAACTATGTGAAGGAAAATGAGGAGCACTAGGAAATATGGGATTAGACAAAGGTAAGGGTGTCAATTTTGGTTGTTGAGGTTGCAAGCAATATTGGTGTTGAAAACATGAGTTAGAGCTTGTAAGTTGCCCTCTCCAAAGAAGACTTATGCCTTAATTTATAGTATTAGATGGTGTAACTCTACTAAATTTAAACACAAACTTGATGTTATTCATGTATTGCAACAATAGGATTGTTCTTATGATCTATGTGAGGTGTATGATGAACAAGTAATCTAACACTTTCAAAAGACCTCCATCTGTTTTCCTTCAACTAGTTTATGTACATCCATTGAATGGTTTGAATTGCATTAATGGCTACATAACTTTTCCATGGACTGGACGTGTGGAGCAGTGAATAAATATGACTAAATATATGACCAGTTGATGACAAAATAATGATTAAAATGATTAAATATACTACCAATTGACGACACTTAATGATTACAATGACTAAATAAATGACAACCATGACTAAATAAAAGACTAGTTAACAACAATCAATGACTAAATTAATGACTAAATATACTACCAAATTGATCAATCAAAACAACCAATAAATGACTAAAAATGGTTTAGTCATAAATTTGGTCATGTTATAAATGATCGACAATAAATTACTAATGGTCACATGAACAAGCTTAGTCATTTATATGCAATTTTTTAGTAGTTTTTTAGTCATTTATTGTTGTTTCCTACTAGTGTGAACACAACTTCTGCACAACGATCCAACACACCAAATTTTGAATAAAACACTTTTGAAGACTTTTAATCAACATATCTAAAATGCATAGGTAGTTCTTCAACCTAGAAGAAATGCGGAGCAACACCAAAACACTACTTTGTAACCCAGAATAATGTTGCAACTCATTGTTTCCTCTTTTCATCATTTTTTCTCAGAAGCACTTGGAAACCAAGCACTAGAGATACATCCACATCATCTTTAGTACTTCTAGAACCAACTACAACCTAGCAACTCAACCACACATCTCTAGTATGTTGAGTCTAGACATAAGCATCACTGTAACCTACATAGACAGAGAAATAAAAGTGTCAGAAACAAAAGCATCACATTTAAACAAAAGCACCACTATAAGGGATCAATAGCGTCGATGTAGAGCAGAAGCATCAACATAAGACAAAAGAGTCGTTGTAACTTGCATAGACAGAGAGAAATGATATAAGAACAAACACATCTGATTTAAAACAAAAGTGCCGAGTTGTAATCCTAGCATAAGTGTCAATGTGTGACAAAAGTGTTGAGCGACTTGAAAAGTGCCTCTAGAACCTGTAGGTCATCAAAAAATTACAAGAAAAATGTTAAATCCATGATGTGGGTCCCACCGAGCATGCCAAAATTTTCTAAGAGAATAATGGGTAATGGTTAAAAGCATAATTAAAGCGATTAGAGTACATAAACACTAAAAACCCAAGAAAGAAAGACCAATTACACCCATACTCAATGAAATTAGAATGCCAATGCTTCAAAGATTCAAACTAAAAGCTATGAAAACTATTTCAAATGCAATTAAACCAAAGAAACATGCAAACCTTACAATCCCATTGTGGAATTATGACAATCTATCATGTGGATTGCTCAAATAGTGCATAAGCCACATTGCAAAGGCTTTGATGATGAGTGTGACTCACAATTGATGCTCAAATTACTCAAGAATTATGAATGCTCAAGCACATGAAGATTGTGAATGATTTTGATGAAGATGACTTTTTTTTATAGATTTTCAAGATGTTTGATCAATGGTCAAGATTGAAGGATGAATATTAATTGTGGAGATTAGATCAAAAGATCAAGGGTGGATAATTAATTAGAGCTTTAGTTAACTCAAAATATCCCCTTAATTCATGGAAATTAGTTTTAGATATTTTGGAGGGAAATATATTTTGAAGTTTGAATTTGAATTATGGAATATTCCTTTTGGAGGGAATATGTCATTTAGATATTTTTGAGGGAAGATATTTTGAAAAAAGAGAATATTCTTTTTAGAAAAAAGAATATTCTTTGTGCAAGTTGGAGGAAAAATAGTGAATTAAATAATTAAGAAAATTATTTAATTGTGAGGATGAGAGGAAGTTAGGTTTTTTAATTAAATAATTGAGAATTATTTAATCAGGTGGGATTGAAGAAAATTAAAATTTAATTAAGGTGGAAAGAGGGATTTATTGAATTTAATTAAAATAATTCAAAATTATTTAATTAAGGGCAAATTAGAGGGAAATTGATGAAAAATGATGAATTAATTAAATAACATTAATTATTTAATAAATAGAAGAAAATATTGATTTTAACCAAATAATTAGGAATTATTTAATCAAAATTGAAGAATTAGGAGATAATGAGGAAAATGATGTCAATTAAGTGAATTCGAATGTGTGATGCAATTAGACAATTTTAGGTGTCTACAATTGCAACTGTTCTTCCCACATGTTTAATATAAATGAGGATGTTCTCAAATAATACCAACAAATTTATGAAGAAATCGAAAAAACACTAAATTCATGGGATTTTAAAAAAATGGAGCTTTAATGAGACAAAATGGAATAAATAATAATTCATAATCATCTTCATGTCTAACAAAGGTAGTCTTATGTACATCCTCCTCATTTAGTCAAATCTAATGATAACTTGAAAACATATCTAACTTGGTAAATAAGAATGCATAATTCCATTCATCAATAACATGAACAAGAAACTTATCTTTAAGAGTGAGCATATTGAGCTCCTCTTAAAAAAGGAACATTCTCCACAACTTGTTAACCATAACCATAATCTATGAATAAGAATATTATTGGATTAACAATGCTTGAATCTAACATTTCCTTGACGATTTTTTTTTTTTGTTGACTTTTGTTCATATGGATAGCAATAAGGTCTAATGTTAGGAGGGATACTTCTGCCTATTAATTAAATGGAATGATAATGGCCTCTTATTGAAGGTAGGCCCTTGGGACATTCTTCTAACTCTGCTACCTGAATTGTCCTTTAGATGCAACCAATTCTATTGCATACATGGTGTTCACGGCTTATACCTTAAGGCAAAACCACAGTAGGATTCATCAAATAGAACATTTTGCGGTATCGTCCAGCCACTATGCAATTTTCTGTTAATTCAATCACTTAGGTTGCTCTCTAACAGAAAATAACTGTTGCTTTTGAAACTCGCCTGCTATCATTCAGCTTCTTGACAAAACCAGAGTAGGCTTCATGAAATACCACATTTTACAGTATTATCCAATCATCATCCATTTTCTGTTGACTCATACTTACTCTCTAAAAGAAAATGGTTGTTAGCTATTTTAGAGAGAGTGCCTGGTATCAACCAGCTTCTTTATAGCCCTTACCTGGCAATTGCTGACTGCCAAGCTTAGCAAGAAAAGAAAATGCAATTGCTTGTTTCAATTAACATCACCAATAATGCCTACAAGAACAAATTCCGCCTTTAAAATGATGGAAACGGGTTGTATCCCTCACAATAATTTCTCGCCCAACAATTTTAGAGATAAATTTAGTAGCGTTATGACAATCCCCACAAGCTCGAAGATTCTTGGTTACTCTGATAACTGTTCCTGGTGGTGTATTAATAAGCCCAAAGGCAATGGCAAGCTTCTCACTGTGTCGACAAAGGATGGATTCCTTCTCTTCCTCTTCCAGATCATGCAGCACAAAGTTTGTATTAGGGACATACCCTTCCTTCATCATCTGGCCGGCCAAATCCTGCAGTGTTGCATGTATAAGCTCAAACTGGGGATGTGATTTGTCTCCCATACGAAATGCATGAACCCTATTGCCAGCCTCAATCCAGCTACATCCTGGATCTTTTCTCAATCCAATGTCTTTTATTACCGATCTCAACTTTGCTACATCATCCCACCTACCAGCCCCAGCATAGATGTTTGAGAGCAGGATGTAAAACCCAACATTATCAGGCTCCATCTTAAAAAGGCGTTCTGCCATACGTTCTCCTAGCTCTACATGGTTGTAAATTCGACAGGCACTAAGCAAGGCACCCAACACACGAGCATCAGGTTCAAGTGGCATCCCCTTGATAAACTCGTAAGCCTTCTCCAGCAGGCCCGCTCGTCCAAGAAGATCAACCATGCATGCATAGTGCTCCAATCTTGGTGTGATTCTGTAATTATAAATCATTTGATCAAAGTAATGCAGGCCCTCATCAACTAGCCCTGTATGACTACATGAAGATAGAACAGCAACAAACGTGACATGGTCTGGCTTGACACCAGACTTTTGCATTTGATTAAAAAGAGAAAGAGCTTCCTCACCATGCCCGTGCATGCCGTAGCCGGCAACCATGGAAGTCCATAAAACCAAATCTCTCTGAGGCATCTTGTCAAAAACTTGGCGCCCAGCATTTAAACTCCCACATTTAACATACATATCTATAAGGGCACCTGAAACAAAAATATCTGAATCTAAACCATCTTCCATCATAGATTTATGTATCTCCTTGCCCTGCTGCAGAGCTGCCAACTGTGCACAGGCTGGTAAAATGTTTGCATATGTAACAGAATCTGGTCTAACACTAGTTCTGCGCATTTTGTTAAAAAGCATCAATGCATCCTCGCTACGACCATGCGTCGTATATCCTGCAATCATCACATTCCATGAAACAACATTTTTTTGTGACATTTTGTCAAACACTTTGCGTGCAATTTCTACATTCTGACATCTGGTGTACATGTCTATAAGTGCACTATCCACAAAGACATCTGCTTCACATCCACTTTTGATTACATACCCATGAATCAACCTGCCATCTTGCAGAGCTCCTAAGTAAGCACATGCCGGGAGAACACTCGTCGCCGTAATGGAATCTGGTTTCACACCTGCAATTTGCATTTCATGAAACACCTTCAAAGCCTCCTCGTAACGCCTGTTGTACACATACCCACTAATCATTGCATTGTAAGAAACCGAATTCCTCTCTGGCATATTTTCAAACAGTTTCCTCGCAATCTCTATACTGCCACATTTAGCATACATATCCACAAGAGCACTGGCCACAAACACATTGAGCTCAAGCCGGCCTCTGATCAAGTGCTCATGAAGTGTTTTTCCCTGCTCCAAATCAGCAAGGCGAGCACACGCAGAAATCAGAATTGCAAAAGTACCCGAACCGGCTTCCAAACCCGAAGCTTCCATTTCCCTAAAAAGTCTTAAAGCTTCTTCCAATTGCCCATTCTGGGCATAACAAGCAATCATAGTGTTCCATGCTACCACATCTCTGTCAGACATATTGTCAAACAGTTTTCTTGCATTTCTCATACTCCTGCATTTTGCATACATGCCCACAAGAGCGCTCGTGACAACAACATTCGATTCGAGCCCACATTTAATTATGTAATTATGAACCTTCTCCCCACCCTGCACATCTGCTGAACTTCCACAGGCTTTGAGAACGCTGGGAAAGGTGTACTTATCAGGTTTATTGCATGTTTTTTGCAATCTATTAAACAAGTTAATCACTTGTTCATGAAGCCCGTGTCTGGCATAACCTATGATCAATCCATTCCATTCGAAAATATTTGGGTTGTCCAGTTTCTCAAAGACTTGGCGGGCGTTGCTGATATTCCCGCATGCAAGATAGTTAAGGAGAAGCTGAGAAGATGATAAAATGTTCTGATCATGTGCAGCAACTGCCGCCATATGATAATGATTGGATACCATTTTTACCTAAAGGTGAATGCATGGAATTCTACTGATATATAACGGAAAGGGAATTGTGACAATTTGGATAACTCCCTGGGTTACTACCCAGATTTGATCAATGATTTGGAGTATTCCTTGGGTTTTCTGGATGAAGAATGACTGAAACTATGCAGTTGAAACCCAATGAATCAGGTTTGCATCCACTTATATGAAAACCCTGGATAAAATATAATAAATGCATTTGAACCCTGAGCTTCACAAGCTCATAATAAAAAAATAATGTATGCTGCATTCTAATTGCTTGCCGCCCAGATATAACTATTTTTACACACAGTAGTCAATATTCTGACAGACCAGCTCCCTGTTGTGGCATAATTTGGTGTGATAGGAGCTGGGTGATTGGGAGAGAGAGAGAGAGCTCTTGATAACTCAACCAGTTGGATAATCGGGAGAAGGGGGAGAGAGAGAGGGAAACTTTGGATGTGAGGGAGACAAAAAAGGAGGATGAAAACCTTCTGATAATCAAATCAGTTGATAATCCAAATCGGGAGGAGAGGGAGAGGGAAGGAGGGAGAGAGGTTTAAGGTAGAAATGGAGACGAAAAGGAGGATGAAAATCTTTGATAAACAAATCAGTTGTAATACTTGCAAACGCACCTTGGCGTGCAATGAGAGAGATTAACTATGCATCCAAAGAGGGAGAGAGATTTTTTTGCATATATTTGTGTATAGATAGAAGGGGGAGAGAGGAAGGTAGAAAGGGAGAAAAAAAGGAGGATGAAAACCTTTGATAATCAAATCAATTGTAATATTAGCAAACACACCTTGGTGTGCAATGAGAGAGAGATTAACTATGCATCTAAAGAGAAAAATTAACTAGAGAGAGAGAGAGAGAGAGAGAGAGAGAGAGAGTTTTTTTGCATATATTTGTGTAGAGATAGAAGGGGGAGAGAGGAAGGTAGAAAGGGAGACAAAAAGGAGGATGAAAACCTTTGATAATCAAATCAATTGTAATACTAGCAAACACACCTTGGTGTGCAATGGGTATGCCGAAGAGGTGTGGAAGGTGGTTTGCATATATTTGTGCAGTACATGAGGTACATTGGTAAAAAAATTAACTATGCATCTAGAAAGAGAGAGCACTTGCTTTTTTGTATATATTTGTGTAGAGATAGAAGGGGGAGAGAGGAAGGTAGATGTATAAATAAAGATAGAGAGAGAGAGGAAGATAGAGGTAGACATGAAGATAGAGGGAGATAAATAGATAGAGAGATAGAGGGAGAGGGGGAGATAAATATAGAGGTAGGTAGAGAGATATAGATGGAGAGATAGAGAGGAAGAGATGGAGAGATATAGAGGAAGAGGGAGATGGAGATATAGAGAGAGATGGTGAGATAGAGTGATAAAGAGAGAGATAAGAGGAGATTTAGAGGGAGGGGAGAGGGAGAGGGAGGAAGGGAGAGATAGGGAGATATAGAGAGATCATTTCAAAAAACTAATTAGGCTCATGTTGAGAGAGAGGGAGAGAGAGAGAGGGCTAAATTAGGGAAAAAATGATCTATTTTTTACATATATTTGTGTAGTGCAAGAGTTCAATTGGTAGGCTAATTAGAAAATGGTGTTTTTCCAACAAAGGTTTCAATGGAGAAGTGATAGCTTCGAATCAACTACGCATCCACTTACATGGATTCAAACACTACTGAAACAAAACCTTTGAATCATGAAGGTAATCAGGGTCCATTACCAACAAGGTCATGTTATGTTTGCAATAGGGAGAGAGGGGGAGAGAGGGATAGAAAAAAGGAGAGATAGAGGTAAGGAGACAAAGATAGAGGATAGATATATAGAGTATCATAGAGATGGAGATGGAGGAGAGGGAGAGATATAGGGGTAGAGAGAGATGGAGAGATAAAAATATATAGATAGAGAAAGAGATGCAAGAAGAAATATGGAGAGATAGAGATAGAGAGGAAAATAGGTATAGATATAGAAGTCTAGGAAGGTGGAGAGGGAGAGTGATAGAGGGAGACATATCTAGAGATAGAAGGGGGGGAGAGGAAGGTAGAGGTATAAATAAAGATAGTGTAATGAAATAACTATGAAATAACTTGCACAATAGAAGAATATAGGGGTAAGGCACAGCATTGCCCTTTACAAAAAGCATTGTCCCTCAATGCTACACTTTTCTCTTTTTCTCCCTTTCTATCTCTTTTTCTACTCAGCTTCTTTTCACTAATTACTTCTTTGTTCCTAATTTCTTTGCTCTTTTACCTTGTTCTTGTTATTTCTCTTTTACTTTCACTCTTTCACCTGCTAATTTCTTTGTCTCTTTCTTTGTTTCCTGTTTTGTATTGTTTCCTCATTCTTCTTCCTTTCCTTTCTCTTTCCCTTTCCCTTTCTCTTACTCTTGTTCTTGTTTTTAATCTTTATTTTTCTTTCTCTTTCTCTTGCTCTTTTTCTTATTCTACTTCTTGTTCCTTTTTCTTTTTCTTCTTTTTTTTGTGGCTACTTTTTGTTGTAAAGAAGGTCTAGAAAGATAATTGTGTATTAAACCATCCAAATAACTCGTCAAAATACTCTAAACCTTTTTCTGTAACTTACCAAGACCTAGGTTGCACTCCAACAAAAAAAATTCCCCAAGATTAAGAGATTTGTAGCCTTGAGAGCAATTCTTTTGAAAACTCTATTTCCAAATAAATCAATTATTTTGGCTTCAATTACTTTGAAAATTGGATTGTAGCCTCCTATAACATGTGTTAGAAGACCCATAAAAAATCATAAACAAATTTTTCAATATATGGGAGATATGTGTTTTCCAAATAAATTTGGGAAGAAACCCTAATTTTGCAATAACTCCCTCAATTTTACTCCAATTCTTCTTAAATATGGAGTGTAGCTTCTTAAAAATATCCTTAAAAACCCTTTAATTTAATCTGGGAGATATGGAATACATTGCAATACTTGATAATAAGTAAGAATAACAAGCCACTTCGAGGGAGAAAACCTCCATATATCTCCAATGAGAACACACTTCACAATATGATGATGAAATAAGACTCACAACCTCCTATATATACCTATTTATGCCTAGGATATCACCCAAGCTAACTTAGATAACCCTATATAAGCCCTATGATGACCTAAATAACTAAATAAAAATATAATAATGATAATATGACTTAATTAAGAGTTAAAGTAGCCACAAGTTGACTTCTCATAACCCGATACACACTATAGGCATAAGGGCATAAAAAATAGAGGAAGAGATAGAGGGAGAGATAGAGGGAGAGGGGGAGATAAATATAGAGAGATATAGATGGAGAGATAGAGAGGAAGAGATAGAGAGATGTAGAGGAAGAGGGAGATGGAGAGATAAAGAGAGATGGCGAGATAGAGTGATAAAGAGATAGAGATATCTAGAGAGAGGGGGAGAGGGAGATAGGGAGGGAGAGATGGGGATATATATACATATATATAGAGAGAGAGAGAGAGCTCAATATATAGAGAAAGTTAGAGGGAGAGGGAGATATAGAGAGATAGATAGGGATAGGGAAAGAGATAGAGAGATGGGGAGAGACATAGAGAGAGATACATATATATATATAGAGAGAGAGAG
>VDFB02193867.1:373062811-373094494 GCA_007258455.2 Sequoia sempervirens
ATTAAATTTTGAAAAAATTTATTGTCTTTTTACAAATATAAAAATCATGTCACATTTCCATTTTAATTTTTACATTCCATGAAACAATTCTAAAATGCTTATTAAAGTTATTTATCTTTGATTATTAAGCTAATTACCATTACATTTCATTCTAATTTTGTAAAGCAATATTAAATTACCTTCTCACAACAACTATCAATTAATTAATCTAAATTAGTTTATAGTTATACATATATATTTTTATTAAATTAACATGAATTAGTTTGTTTTAATTATTTATTTTTGCAAATGTTTAAGTCATCACATTTCCAAATAATATCACATTCAATGCAAATTTAGGCTATCATTTTAACTATTAAATGAAATTTAAAAATGCAGGGTGATATATATAAATGAAAAAACATTCCCAAAGTAAAATAAAACAATTTTTAGAATGCTCATTAAAGGTTATTCATGATTTGGTTATTAGAGTTAAAATGGCTCTAATTTCACATCTAATTTCCTAAAATGATATTAATTTATCTTACCCACAAAAATATTAATTAATTAGATTAATTTAATTTTATAATTATACATATATATTTTATTAAAATTAACATAAATTAAATTTTGAAAAATTTATTGTCTTTTTTACAAATATACAAATCATGTCACATTTCCATTTAATTTTTACATTCCATAAAACAATTCTAAAATACTTATTAAAGTTATTTATCTTTGATTATTAAGCTAATTACCATTACATTTCATTCTAATTTTGTAAAGCAATATTAATTTACCTTCTCCACAACAACTATCAATTAATTAATCTAAATTAATTTATAGTTATACATATATATTTTTTATTAAATTAACATGAATTAGTTTTGTTTTTAATTATTTATTTTTACAAATATTTAAGTCATCACATTTCCAAATAATATCACATTCAATACAAATTTAAACTATCATTTTAACCTTAAATAAATTTAAAAAATCTGAGGTGATATATAAATAGAGAAAAAAACATTCTCAAAGTAAAATAAAACAATTTTAGAATGCTCATTAAAGTTATTCATATTTGGTTATTAAGTTAAATAGCGCTCTAATTTCACATCTAATTTCCTAAAATGATATTAATTTATCTTACTTACAAAAATATTAATTAATTAGATTAATTTAATTTTATAATTATACATATATATTTTTATTAAATTAACATAGAGAATTAAATTTTTGAAAAAAAAAATTTATTGTCTTTTTACAAATATACAAATCATGTCACATTATTCCCATTTAATTATGGCTTTAATTCTAAAATACTTATTAAAGAGTTATTTATCTTTGATTATTAAGCTAATTACCATTACATTTCATTCTAATTTTGTAAAAGCAATATTAATTTACCTTCTCCACAACAACTATCAATTAATTAATCTAAATTAATTTATGGTTATACATATATATTTTTTTTTATTAAAATTAACATGAATTAGTTTTGTTTTAATTATTTATTTTACAAATATTTAAATCATCACATTTCCAAATAATATCACATTCAATACAAATTTAAGCCTATCATTTTAACCTTAAATAAATTTAAAAATGCAGGGTGATATATAAATAGATAAATGAGAAAAAAACATTCCCAAGAGTAAATAAAACAATTTTAGAATGCTCATTAAAGTTATTCATATTTGGTTTATTAGGTTAAATGGCTGTCTAATTTCATCTAATTTCCTAAAATGATATTAATTTATCTTACCCACAAAAATATTAATTAATTAGATTAATTTAATTTTATAATTATACATATATATTTTATTAAATTAACATAAATTAAATTTTGAAAAATTTATTGTCTTTTTTACAAACAAATCATGTCACATTTCCATTTAATTTTACATTCCATAAAACAATTCTAAAATACTTATTAAAGTTATTTATCTTTGATTATTAAGCTAATTACCATTACATTTCATTCTAATTTTGTAAAGCAATATTAATTTACCTTCTCCACAACAACTATCAATTAATTAATCTAAATTAATTTATAGTTATACATATATATTTTTTATTAAATTAACATGAATTAGTTTTGTTTTTAATTATTTATTTTTACAAATATTTAAATCATCACATTTCCAAATAATATCACATTCAATACAAATTTAAACTATCATTTTAACCTTAAATAAATTTCACAATCTTTACAATTGACTGAGATAAAATTATGTTCACGTGTTTTTGAAAAATCTTAAATATATTCTATAAAACTATAAAACTATTAATTCAATACACCAAATAAATTTCTATATATCTTAAAAATCTTTCTCATTAATTTTTTTACAGAAAATTAACTTTAGCTTGAAGATGTTTCTATTAATGTTATTAGATTTCCACGTTCTAGTATATTTCCACAATATAGAGATGTTTCTATTATTACATGAGGATTTATGGCTTTGATTTTATTCCAGTATTCCCCACCTTCCTCTAAGGTCTCCCTCCATTCATTCATACCTCCTTGGTCATGGTCCAGGTAAGAGTGTGTCACTCTCAAGTGCTCTAGACTTTTCAACCTCTCCAATCCCTCCACTTTCTTCATTTTTGGACATCGATATAAACGGAATTCCCGAAGGCATGCCATCGCTCCCACCTCCAATTCAGGAAACTCCTCTAATTCAAAGAAACCTGCAATTCGCAAGGTGCGGAGTTGTGAAAACCCTCCCGACTTCCCAAACGCATTTGGCAATTCTCTGTTCCACCAATTCCCACTCATGCACAACCTCACTAGATTGGGCATTTCTTGCAACTCTGGATAATCACTACACTTACACTCTATTAACTCTAATTCCCTCAGATTTTCCGACTTACATATCCAACTTGGCACTACAAACCTCTCTAGTTCAAGTCTTTCCAGATGTCTCATTGCTCTCATTTTCTCCGAAAACCGGGGAAACTCCTTTTCCATATTCCACATCGACCACCAGTTCATGATTGCTAAACGACGCATATTCACCAGCTGCGCAAGGATCCCTTCTTCCACGCTCTTCAACTCCACCAAATCCTCAACTGTTAACCGTAGTTCCTGAAGCTGAGTCATATTGACCAAGTCGTCTAACCTCAAGAATTCGTCCTCTTCTATCGACAGAAGCAACTTTAATCGCAATGTTCTCAAAGAGGCCAGCTTTGATATTCCCTTTGAAATGTAACTAGGAAAATTTGGGAGTCCTGGGAATTCTAAATGTTGAAGACACCGAAGTTCACTTATCCATTGTGGTAATGAGCTGTATATTGAATCGCAGCACGAGTCAGGAAAGGCAAGAAACAAGAGACTTTTCAGATGTCTCACACACTCCGGTACTTCCTCTATCTGTGTCTTCCTTAAATTCAACACTTTCAGAAGAATCATTTTTCCAACAGATGCAGGCAATGTAGAGATGTTTGTGGAGCTCAAATCTAGAACCCGCAGTCCTCTCATAGTGGTAAACCAGTCTTCCGGAATGCTTGTAATCTTTTCATTCTGAGACAATGAGAGTGTACGGAGATAAACAGGACGACTCTGTGACAAGTCCCAGAGATCTTTCTTGGCCAGTAAAATCCGACACGGGCCCCTGGCACCACTTGTTTGCGTAGAGATTTCCTCAACAGAAAAAACACATTGATTTTCTTTCGATATTTGTATGGCCAAATCATGCAACAGATCATGAATTTTACAGAATTTGATTACTTGATAGACATCATATCTCTCACATACTTGAAGCAGACACAACTGGGCAAGTTGGTCTAACCAATCCCAGGCCATATCCCACTGGTCCTCTCCTGCAGGGATAAATCCTTCTCCAATCCATAGATATATCAAATACTCAGTATCTATCTGCGCATCCTCGGGGAAGAAGGAAAGATATGCAAAGCACCGTTTAAGGTGTGCATGTAAAGAGTCATAACTCAATTTCAATATCTCCATGACTGGGTCAGGGTCACCAATGGAAGCAACTACTCTTTTGAGCTGACGTTGCTTCAACTCCCATTTGCTGAGATGTGTGAAGTTCGCTAGAGATGCTGCTATGGTTTTGATAGCGAGAGGTAAATTTCCACATTGCTTTACAATCTTCCGACCCTCCTCTTCCATGTCTAGTCGCCCTCTATTTGCCACACAATTTGGAAATGCGTAGAAACAAAACAGCCTCCAACTGTCTTCATCCGACAGATTTTTCATCTCATAAATTCGAGCACTTGAATTTAGAGCAACCTGCCTATTTCTTGTGCTGATTACAATTTTACAATTTTCATCAACCGGCAGACCAAGTCTATCAATCAGACTATTTTCAATAGGGAGCGTCCACAGATCATCCAGCACAACAAGATATTTTTTCCCTCGGAGACGATCATGAATCAATTCAGCCGCTTTCTCTTCCGTTACGTCAGCTTCCACAATTTCCTTTGTTAAACCTATGTTGGAGGCTATATCATGCTGCAAATTCTTGAGAGAATAAGATTTAGAAATAGAGAGCCAAATAGAAGGATCATACTTGGATTTTACGGCTTTGTAGACATTTTGGAGAAGAAATGTCTTTCCCGAGCCGCCCATACCAACGACGGCTATGACTTGAACTGTTTGGTCTTCCAACAAGCCTACCATCTGTTCAACTTTGGACTGTATGCCCACTGGATGTGAATCTCTAGGCAGAAGACTAGATTTCTTCACCTGTACTGATATACTTGTTGACGCTGTTGCACCTGCATGAAGACCTGACCTGTGAGTTATACTTCTGATTAAATATCGAAGTATTTCACACACGCAGCTGGATATGTGAAGTTGCTGCGTATATCTCATCTTTCCAACCTCTGTTTGCACAGCAACGGCAATCTTTGAACACAGCACCTCGACATTTCTGATAATTTTAAGGAAAAAATAAATCAATACGGAGAAGGTAAAAAGGAAAAAATAAAACACTGAATTATAAAAAATTCAAAGCAAACAGCCCCAACAATATAGGAAAAACTAAACGGCAAAAAGATAACTTAAGTCTTACTCATTAAATGTGAATTCGTAGCCAGAGATGAGTGAAGACGACTGGAGGGCTGCTTTCCACTGGTCAATCTTGTCGTTGCTGAATCTCCCCTGTTCTTTATGTTTAGCAAATGCAGCTGCATAACGTCCCTTGTGAGGGTAGCGAAGGTCAGAAGGCTTCACATCACAAAATACAGGAATAAACAGAGCCTTGGTTTCCAACATGAGAAGCAGCTCATCTAGGCACCAATGGGACCCCGCATAACCTGGTGAGAAGATAGCGATCTGCACTCTAGAAGAGTATATTGCATTTTGAATGGCAGAGGGAATTGGATCTCCCAATTGTAATTCTTGATCATCAAGAAATGTCCAACATTCCTTTTCCTCCAGTGATTCGTAAATTGCAAAAGCCACGGTTCCTTTGACGTCAGGGCCTCGGTGGTTGATGAATGCATCATATATTTTTTTAGATACAGCCGACGTTTCCCTTGTGTGAAATGAGGAGGAAGACGCCATGAAATCTATGTGCCAAAGAAAAAGGGATGGAAAATATAACTCAGACTGATCTAGATTTTGATAAAACTAGAGAAAATTTGATAGCTTTAAAGCAGGGGGTGATGTTTCTCCAATGATTCACTCTAAAACATATTTTTCTCTACACGACTTGACTTCGTTTCAGAGTTCACATGGCAAGTGGTCTGTTTTCTCTGCACGACTTGACTGTGATTCAGAGGTCACATGGCAGGTGGTCTGTAAATGATGAAATGAAGGGACCCGCAGCCACTCGAGTAAATGCTGAAATGATCATATCACTGATGGGTTACAGCTATATTGCGTAAATTGTAAGCAAGGCCACTTCATTTTCAAACTTCCACTTTTTTTTAAGGGACAAGCACCATCATTAGAGAGCCCATATTATTTTATCCTGCTCTTTCTCCCCGTCCCATTGACTTTTATAAGAAAAACCAGAATTATAAAACAATAGGCAGTTGCGTCACTTCATATAATTTTGTCGGTGCGCTTTAGATAAAGTTGTTTAAAGGTAAATCGGGAATTATTAAGATGAGAAACTAGCCTCAAAGTAAACATGTATTGGAGAATATGTTGTATTTATATCTGAAGATTGTTATTGTGCATATGGATGTTTACTCTTCACAATTTAATTGAAATAGGACAAGAGTTCTGGGTTTGACATTATTATTATTATTCATATTTATATGAATTTTTCATTTTAAAAAAGAATGAATTTTTCATTTTAAAAAAGAAGAATTAATAATAGTGTATCATAACTTCATTGTCTCACAAAATCTAACTTCACAAAATCTAACTTTAAAAAACAATTGAAAAAAATAAATTCAAAGCATTTTCAGAACAGCAATAACTCAGCCTATGAATTAGGCTGTAACAAGAGCAGCTACAGGCATTAAAGAACAGCAGTTACAGATTTGATAAAGTAAGGCTGATATAGAGCAGCAGTACGAGTATCCATTTGTGGCTGCAATTGAACAGAATTTGTACAGCCATACCCTGGAAATCCTGTAAGCTAATCTGCCCTGAAGAATCAGAAGAAAGTGAATGAAAACTCACAAGAAAGTGAAGTTTGAAAATGACAACTCGTACTGAAAAAGAAGTGGCGTTGCTTACAATTTACGCAATACAGCTGTAACCCATCACTCATGATCATTTCAGCATCTACTTTCAATGGGGGAGGGTCCCTTCAAGTGGTGCAGAGAAAAATATGGTTCGAAACGAATTCCGATGCCACGCGTCTGTGGGCTCTTTTGCAAGTAAAGTTTGAAAATGACAACTCACAAGAAAGTTAAGTTTGAAAATGACATTTCGTACTGAAAATGAAGTGGCCATGCTGTAAACCATCAATGATGATCATTTCAGCATCTACTGTCAGTGGGTGAGGGTCCCTTCATTTCATCATTAACAGACCACTTGCCATGTGAGATCTGAAACGAAGTCAAGTCGTGCAGAGAAAAATATACTTGACCGTGTTACAGTGAATTATTGGAGAAACATCACCCCTGCTTTAAAGCTTTTAAATTTTCTCTAATTTATCAATGTCCAGATCAAACCGAGTTATATTTTCCATCCCTCTTTCTTTGGCACTTAAACTTCATAGCGTCTTCCTCCTCATCTCACAAGCGTTCTTTCAGTGATTTTCAAAGGGAAACTACGGCTGTATCTAGAAAATATACAAACATTTTTCGTAAATTTTTTAATGAGATAGATCTCTGAAAAAGATATAAGGAAATTTATTCATAGTTTTATAAAACATATATAAGACATTTTAAAAATATGTGAAAGTAGTTATTATCTTGATTAAGTGTAAAGATTGTGAAATTTGTTTAACTTTAAAATGATAGTTTACTTTTGTATAGAATGTAATATTATTTGGAAATATGACATGATTTATATAATTGTAATAGAAATTAATTTTATTAAAATTTTAATTTATGTTAATTTAATAAAATATATATATGTATAAGTATAAAAAAATTAGATTAATTAATTGATAGTTTTTGTGGTTAAGATAAATTGATATTAATTTAAAAAATTAAAATGAAATATAAGCGTATTTAGTTTCTTCACATGTATCAAATATAGATCGTTATGTTTGGTAAAAACTTATATTAGATAGAAAATAGTAAACATATATATTAAAAATATACATTTTGGAAAATTTACTCAGAGAGTCATAATCTTACAAACTATCATGTCATGGCAACTATGTTTGATAGTCCAAACCTTGCTTTGAAACCTAAATTTCTTCTAAAAACTATGTGAGTAATAGTAAGATGGTATCAAAAGGACCTTAAAATGAAGGTACCACCTTTATTCAAATATACATGAAGAATTTAAACATAAAAAATCTAATAATAGAAAAAGGATTTCATTTGAAGGTCATGTATTAATGGAAAGCTTTAGCATGTGTATCAAGTAGGGTTTTTATGCTTTATTGATGCATTTCAATACTTACTTTACTCTTGTGCTTTGGAGTGTCTGTGCATTTTGTGCGTGTGTGTTCTAGCATTGCATTGGTGATTTTATCTCCAAAGTTTTTCTTTGATTTTCACTTTTTATGGTGGTGTTTGCGTTCGTACTTTTTCTCATGCTTGTGTTCATTAGTGCCTCCCCTACATTGTCCTTGCCTTTCCCATTGTTTCTAGGAATAGTTTCATGCCTTCACTTTGGGTTAATTAAGTTGTTTTTGTTGTCTGTGGCTTGGCCTTTGTTGAATTTTCTTCTTTTTGTTGCATTTATTTCATGTCTTTTGTTAAAATTCTTATTTTTCCTTCTAAATTCAATTCGATTTGCTATGTTGTTTTTGCTTTATTTTGTTGTTTGCTCCTCATTTTTTCTTTTTGATTTGGGCCTTGTTGAATCCTCTTTGATCCCAATGCACCAACTAAGATTGTTTGTGGCTATGTCACTATACTTCATCAAAGCATCAAAAAATTTAATGACTTAATGCTAATCAAACATAAATTTTAGGTTATGACCCAATCCCCGATCTCCTAATACCTTAATACATTCAAAAGCTCCTAAGTCCTTCAAATTTTGGTGTTCAAACTTCCATGATAGCATCTTATCTATTTTGGATTAAGGATATAAGTCATCCCTAACCCCCATCCTACATGTCTTGACCCATACTTAAGTATTTTGGATATCAACGATCGAGAGTCCACCTTATCATGGGCCCAGTAGTGGCACATGAATATCTGATCCTTCCCAGTCCCTAATATTTGACATCTTTCTCTAAGAGTTGAAGTGTTTTAGGCATTGATAATTTGGCTCACACCCTCATGTTTACCTATTTCATAGAATGCGCTAAGAGATATTCCCAAAGCCTAATCCCTGACATGTCTTGGTATTAAGGGAAAGGTCCCATGGAGGGGGGCTTCCTAAAAAAATTAGTGGGTGCTGCTGAGATTTTTTAGGAATATTTTAAAGCTAGCAGTCCCATGAATTCAATTTTACAATTCAGATTATGAGTTTGAGCTCCAAAATTTAAGGAACCGACGTAGTTGAGACTAGAGGGCCTTATAAGGCCATCACAATCTTGCAGCCAACTCAGACTATGACTCAACACAAATTAAAAAAAAATAACTGTCTTCTCATTTATTTGAAATATATTGCAAGATTACATTCAAAAATTAACATCTACAAAGCAATTCCCTATCCCACTTCTCTTCACATTTGCAGGCTACCTTGCCTCGCTCTCTTCTTCGAGCTCTCTCCTATTACCATCGAGATAGTTCTTCAACTTTTCCTGCTCTCATTCAGGTCAGCTTCCAACCTCTCTACCGACCTCTCATACTGTGGGCTACTCCGCCACCTTCTCTCCTATCGCTTCCCAGTCTTGGGTTATCTTTGTATAGCATCCCTTCCTGTATGTCAACCTAGTCTCATAAGTATTTATTTATCCTAGTATCGTTCTGTTGTCCACTAGTCATCAAGATCTCCTAGGTAGTTATTTGGTTATTAGTACCTGTAATCCTATTCATCACCTCCAATCTTTGAAAACCAATCACTTAGCCAATAACTGCATTGATTCACAACAACGATGTGGAATCAACAAATAATCTCATGCTAGATGTCATCATCTTACTCATCCAACGTCATCATTTTGTTCACATTTTGTTGCCCTTGACCAACTCACATCATTGCTTGTCCTTCTCACCATTGTTGTGTCGATGAGACCCCCAATCACCTACCACTGATATAAAGAAGTCTAGCCGACGAATACTTTGCACACTGAAGGACATATCAGATCATCGGGTAAACTTGTGATAGAGTCCCATCGATGATACATACTCCTGCAAACATAAACACCAAACTCACAAGAGGTATCGGGCCATCGTGGGGACCACCGTCCATGTCCTGGTGACAGACCATTGTCCGAACAACAACATCCTCCATCGAACCATCGGTAGGACAAGGAATATCGTCCAGTCGAAATGTTAATCTTTCACCAATGAAACCCAATCGCTAAGTTGCTAAAGATTAGAACTTACAAACCTTTACTCGGAGGTTGTGGAGTTATAAAAACTCATGACTTACTGACATATGGCTATTGGGCTATCAATGGGACCTGAAGGAGTGTTCCGCCGATATGCCAAAGTCCTACCGAAAGTACATGATCAATCCTTATTTGATCAAACAACATAGAAAATGATGCAGGATTGTTCTTGGCCCTAGATGCTCCTGCATCAAACTCCCCAAGTGATTAAAAATCATGTGCTCCTACACATGGATAAATCATCTATCACTCTATTTTTTCTGCTTCTTCCATAATCTTTTTGGTTCTTGTGCCACATCCTTCCAAAATTGCTGTGCAACATTATATGCTACCTTCATGAGGTTGTCTTCATCAATTACTATCCACCTCCAATCTCTGATCCTCCTTTCATTCACATACAATACACCATAAGCAAATGGAAATATTTCCATGTCTTCAACATTACCTACTTCATCATAAATATTTACTATTCCTATGTCATTATCAACATGCTCAACCAACATTCTTTCCAACCACTCTTCTTCAATCACCAACTTTTGCAACAAATCATCTTTAGATTCATCTTCCATCTCATGGCCTATCACATTCATCTCAAAATTTGCTACGACTACTACATCTTTTGCTTGCATCTCTACAACAACTTATGTGTCATTATCCACAACCTCCTTCGGGATTTCCTTTGTTGTCTCACACATCCTCAAACCTTCAACTTTTTCATTCCACTCTTGCTCAATGGCTACAAATTGCCTCCACAAATCTTCCTCTTTGTTTTCAATTGCTACCCCTTCTTCTAATTTTATCTCTACATTGTTTTCATTCTTCTTTTGTTTTCTTTCTTCCTCTTGGATCACTGCTGCTACAACAATGTACCTTCTTTATTTACTTCTACTCCCTTGTTCCAATCTATATTTGTATTCTTTTCCACATAAACTACAATGTCCCCTTTTTACTCCCAACCAACTTTTCCTCTTTCATGTCACACTTGCATATGTTCATTTTGGATTTCCCAATCTGCCTTTGCTTACTTTCTTTCTTCTTATGATATTTTCTTCTTCTTCCATCTTTCTCATCTATCATCCTCCACATGTCTAAATCATATTCATAAATTTCATTCAAAGCCTCCAAATTATCATCATCATAATCAGATACCCGACTTTTTACCTTGCTTGAACTATGTCGCTCCTCAAATGTTGTTGTATGCCTTTGGTCCTCATTATCTTTCTCATCCTTTACCATGAATTCTTGTCTTTGAGGCTGGTTCTACTCTTCACGACTCCAATTCTCGAACTTTTTCTTCTCATCAACACAACTCTTTGTACTTTTTGTTTGTTTTACCACCTAGACTTGATTGTTGGACTGTTGTCCCTTCATTGTTGCACGTGTGCTCCTCACTCTTTACTCAGTCTTCATCCTCAAATCTGTTGCACTAGGCCTTCTTGTTGGCCAACACTTCTTTGATTCTAGCATCCACTTGTTCCTTAACATATTCTACTCTCTTTTCCTTTTCTCTTTGGTACAATAATCCTTGAAGACAACTTCTTACCTACATTCCAATGGTTTTCCTTTAATAATTTGTTTCCTTTTCCAAGCCTCAGACGTCCTCTTGAATTATTTCCTAACTTTTCTCTTTTCATTATCACCAATTTTCTACCCCATATATGTGGGTTTCCTTTGCCAGCAAGGCACCCTGTATCCGTGATCATTTGCAATATTTGTAGACTTCATCTCTAGTTTCCCTTTAAGCATTTGTAAACCAACATTATGGTTTCTTTCTTCATAGCCCCAACCATCACTCACATTCACAGGTTCAATACTTTATTGCTTAGGTTTTCTTTCCTCCTTGACTTCTTCATTTGTGATATCTTCCTCTTTGTGGGATTCTTTGCTTTCATTTGCAACTTCTTCTAGAGCATCTTGAAATTCAAGAACATCCTCAATATCTACATTATCATTTAAAATCACTACAATACTATTATTTTATTCACATTGTAACTCTTCCTGTTGGGCTGCTATGACTTGTTCATGTACAATGACTCCTCCTACTACTGCAACTTGATTTCTACTTCTCTCATCTTCATCTCCTTCTATGGGTTCTCTTCTAGACTCTTCTCTTGTCCATCCCAAGGTCTCATTCCTGACCCTCTTTGTAAATATTTTCATACTTGCATACACATCTGCAAACATAATATTAACAAACAAAATAAGAGACCACAATTTCTCCATTAGTTTCTTCTTCATGGGCACTTCCCTATCTTCATTTCTCTCTTTCACAATTGATGCTTTTTGCACTTCTTCCTCTTCCTCTCTTTCTTCCTTATCTTCTCCCATGTTCTCTTGAATGAGAACTTTCTTCACCACTTCTGGTGTATGTTGCTCATCTGACAACCTCTTGTTGTCCCAACCTCTATGGGTACTCTTTCCACTCTTATCATTTCCTCTCAAGGCTTCTACATTCTTCCTTTTCCTCTTCCTAACAATCTCCTTCGCAGGCCACTTTACTTTTCTTGTCATTGGCCAAACCCAAGCATAATCTTGGTTTTTCTCTTCAAACCATTATTTCATCAGTTCAAAATCTCTTCACAACTCTACTATTTCTCTCTCCAATTCTACATCTTGCTTCTTCTTGATTTCTTCCCTCTTGTCTCTCTTTGTGAGACTCTCTTTCCTAATTTTCTTCTGCATTTTTCTATCTTCTTCCATCTTCCAGACACCTCACCTAGGGCTTCTTTCCTTTTCCCTCTTCCTAGTCTTTTGGTGCCACACCTTTCTTGTTACTGTATCAATCTGCAACACAACAAACCTAACAACAATATCCACCAACAATCTGGAACACACTGTGTGTCTTTTTCCCAATCCTTTGGGCTCTGATCTTTCTGCAACACTCACATTCTCCTTCCTCTGCTACTCGCAGGTCCTAGCTATGTTGCCTCACTTTGGAAATCTACTCAGTACTCAAAACCTTCTATGCTTTGATACCACTCGATGTAGTCGAGACCAGAGGACCTTATTAGGCCATAACAATCTCATATCCAACTTAGACTATGACTCAATACAAATTGACAAAAACAACTCTCTTTTCATTTATTTGAAACATATTACATGATTACATTCAGAAATTAACATCTATAGGGCAATTCCCTGTTCCACTTCTCTTCACATCTACAGGCTACCTTGCCTTGCTCTCTTCTTCGAGGTCTCTCCTATTATCGCTGAGATGATTCTTCAACTTTTTGTGCTCTTGTTTGGGTTGGCTTCCAACCTCTCTACCAACCTCTCATACTATGGGCTACTTTGCCACCTTCTCTCCTAATAGCATCCCTTCCTGTATGTCAGCCTAGTCTCATAAGCATTTATTTATCGTAGTACAATTCTATTGTCCACTAGTCATCAAGATCTCCCAATTAGTTATCTGGTTATTAGTACTCATAATCCTATTTGTCACCTCCAATCTTCAAAAACCAATCACTTAGCCAATAATCACATTGATTCACAACAACAGTGTGGAATCAACAAATAATCTCATGCTAGATGTCATCATCTTACTTGTCCAATGTCATTGTTTTATTCACATTTTGTTTCCCTTGACCAACTCACATCACCGCTTGTACTTCTCACCATCGCCATGTTGGTGAGACCCCCAATCACCTACCACTGATACGAAGAAGTGCCAAAAAACACTTTACACATTGAAGGACTCATCAGACCATTGAGGAAACTCGTGATAGAGTCCCACTAATGATACATACTCCCCCCAACGAAAATGCAAAACTCACAAGAGGTATTGGCCCATCGTTGAGACCAACATCCATGTCTTGGTGACAAAGCATTGTCCTAATGATAACATCCACCATAGGACTATCAGTGGGACAGGGAACATCATCTTGCCAAAATGTTAATATTCTGCCGATGAAACCCAATCGCTAAGTCACTAAAGATCAGAACTTATGAACCTTTACTCGAAGGTTGTGGAGTTATAAAAACTCATGACTCACTGACATATGGCTATCAAGCTGTTGATGGGAACTAAAGGAACATTCCGATGATATGCCAAAGTCCTGTCGAAAGTACATGATCAACCCTTATTCGATCAAACAACATAGAAAATGATGTAGGATTGTTCTTGGCCCTGGATGCTCCTACATCAAGAACAAACTAGAGTACTTTAATAAAAATTAATAAATAAATAAAAATTCTCTCATTTTTTATTTTTTTTAGGAATTTAAAATTTTAAGTGATAGATAAGTGGCAAAATAAATTCCTAAGTTGTCGGGCAATTTCTAGCCCTACCTCAATTTTACCCACTGAAATTTGCAGTCCTAAAAGGTGGGGGCTGTTATTTTTTAGGAAAACATTCCAATTAATCTTGTAGCATATTCTCCCCAGAATCTTTTATCATCAAGAAAAATGAAGCAGTAGGACTGATCCCTAAGTCTTAATATCCCATGCCAAATAAACATCGTGTTGGCATGGAATGTTGTGCCAACTAGTTTGTAAAGTATAAGCCATAAGGTATTCTTGATTCTTCATCTCCAATTAATAACATTGTCTATTACTATATGGAATCGAGGCACCAAGATTCTTCTATCTAAATTATTTGTGAGATATGTGATAAGTGGTAGCCCAAAACTCAATCCCTGACAAGATAATTTGACTTTTCCTAATTATGGATTTTGAGCTTTTGACATCAATTGACATGAGATAATGATTCCTAAAACTTGATAATGAAGCTTATTTAAATTTTTATTATGGAATTTAAGTGATATTTTTATGGACTTGTATTCCTCTCCTTAACAAAACCTAATTATGATATGTGTTAGATTTTGTAGGAAATATGCAAGGTGAGAAAATAAAAATGAAGTACAAGTTTAAAGACTATCACCCTCCTAAAATATTATATCCAAACAATGAGATTAGAGAAATTGATCTGCGACATGTGAATGTTGAATAATTCTCACAGAGGGTACATAGAGAAGGATATAGGACTAACTTGGCTTGAGCCTCGACAATGTCAAGATTGGTGGAAGCAACTAATATGTTAGTGGAATCACTAGAGCTAGTTCTAACGTGTGCCCAACATTATAATAAAAAATAAAGGAATATATTTGGATTGGAGGAAGTGGTATTAGATCAATTATTTTTGAGATCAGGGCACCCATAAGAAGTTGGGTCCACAAATAGGGGAAGTTTTGTGCAAAGGGAAAATTTCAATAAGAATGAGTACTCATTGAGGAATGTGTATCTCAATCTCTAGTCATAACATGTACTTGTTATGCTTTGGGATACCATCCTAAATGGGTGTCCATTTCTTTAAAATATTTATTTTTAAAAAAATGACTATGGGTCTTTTTCCCCAGTAGTGGCAAGTGAACAACAATGAACAAGAATAGGTACCTGCATTTGCACATTTGGCCACCACCAAAACTTACCTACCACATCCTCCTATCAACCTTTCAAGCTTTAGTGACCTCCAAGTTAGGTTTTTGGCTTCTTTATGTTTCTTTGGTTGTGCATTTAATGTTTTCATTTATAAATTATGGTTTTCATTTAATTTATTTTCTAATTAAAACCCTAATTGCAACAACCATTTTCATTCATATGCAACAACCCTAATTTTCATATCTAATTTCAACCCAATACAAATTTTACCATTTCAAAAAATAAAAACCATTTTGAGTAAAAACCTAGCCTCAAATGTGTATTTCATAGTATTAACTTAAGACAAGCATTATAATATATTGATAACATCCTACAAATAATGTAGCCTCTATTTTAAAACTTCCACATCATGTTGATAATTAACCTCAACTAGAAAACATTGAATACCTACAATACCATACAAACTAATATAGACCCATAATATTAGGGCTTGTATTTATAGAGATTTTCTATTTGGGAAAACACACGATTTCACCAAAACTATGGGATCCCAAATGAGGCATTGAAGTGATGGTCATTATGACTAGTCAAGCCCATGAATGCAAATGAAACTCCTTGTTTGACTAGTCAACTAGTTAAACTAGACACTCAAATTTAAAAGATGAAAGTTCTCTTCTTCCAAGATACTTTTGCACACTACCTAAAATAGATAGTCCAAGATTATATTTCATTTAAACTTTATTCATCCAATCTAATTCTATTTTACGCACATCATAATATGTTTGGAAATTGTTAAAGTATGTGCCTTACATGAAATGTTGGGATTCCCTCCATGTGTGGCATCTAATAATTTAGATTAGTCATTTCTTTTAAAAACAGAGCCTCTTACTAGAACAACTCTAGACCTAGGTTAAAACCTAGCTGATCATAAAGTGAGTTGATCTCAAATTTATTAATCAATATGACCTATCACACTAACATAATAGCTTGAACTACATGTTTGAATCACATGTTAACTTGGTACCTTCCTATGTGTTTGACTAGTTGCAACTTTTTATCCATCTAGGAAAATATTAATTGTGTATATTATAATCAATTAATTACCTAAAACTATTAGATTAGTCATAATCTAGATTCTAGTGGCACTTAATTGATGCAAGGGTTTGAAGTTGGTCAAGTATTTCACTTGGTTTAGAATTGGTAAAATGGGATTAGTGAAGTGACACTTGATTCCTTGATGGGTGAACATTAGATCAAATGATACTTCATATCAACATGGAACTCTAAATTATAACAAGTTAGTGACTAGATCTAGATGGATCAAATTAGTTTTAAGTTTTATAAAACAAGGTCAATTTATGTGATTGAATAACTTGAGTACATCACCTCTAATGGAGTAGTTCATATTAATTATATCTCATTTATATGGTTATAATTTTCTATTTTTGATGATAATAGAAGTGAACTTGATTTGTGTGAGGTAGTATGTGCTAGATAACTATTAATCATTTCTTTTGAAAAAACATTACTAGAGAAACTTGACCTAGGTTACAACCTAGCTCATAAATTGAGTTGTTCTCAATTTTACTAATCAATATGACCTATCACACTAAATTGATACCTTGAACTACATGTTTGAATTACAAGTTAACTTGGCACCTTTTTACATGTTTGACTAGTTGCAACTTTGTACCCATCTTGACAAATATTAATTTTGTATATTAGGTTAGTCATAATATAGATCCCAATGACACTTGATTGATGCAAGGGTTTGTAGTTGGACAAGTCATTCACTTGGTTTAGAATTGATAAAATGGGATTGGTGAAGTGGCACTTGATTCCTTGATGGGTAAACATTGGATCAAATGATACTTTCAAATCAATGTGGAACTCTAAATTATAAAAAGTTAGTGACTAGACCTATATGGCTCAAATTTTTCTTTTAAGTTTCATAAAACAAGGTCAATTTAAGTGATTGAATAACTTTACTATAATACCCTAATGAAGTAGTCCATATTAATTAAATCTACTTTATATGATTATTATTTTTTATTTTTTATGATAATAAAAGTGAACTTGATTTGTGTGAGGTAGCATGTGCTAGATAACTATTAATCATTTCTTTTGAAAAATGATAACTTACTAGAGCAGCTAGACCTAGTTTACAACCTAGTTCATAAATTTAGTTATTCTCAATTTTACTAATCGATATGACCTACCACACTAACTTGATACCTTGAACTACATGTTTGAATCCCAAGTTAACTTGACACCTTTCTACATGTTTGCATAGTTGCAACTTTGTACCCATCTAGACAAATATTAATTATGTACATTATGATCAAATCATTAACCTAAAACTATTAAGTTGGTCATAATATAAATTCCAGTGACAATTGATTGATGCAAGGGTTTGTAGTGAGCCAAGTAGTTCACCTAGTTTAGAATTGGTAAAATAGGATTAGTGAAGTGGCAATTTATTCCTTGATGTGTGAACATTAGATCAAATTATAATTTCAAATTAACATAAAAATCTAAATTATAGAAAGTTACTGACTAGACCTAGATGGCTCAAGCATGTTTTAAGTTTAATAAAAAAGGTCAATTTAAGTGATTGAATAACTTGACTACAACACCACTAATGAAGTAGTCCATATTAATTAGATCTACTTTATATGGTTATATTTTTATTTTTATTTTTATGATAATAGAAGTGAACTTGATTTGTGTGAGGTAGTATGTGCTAGATAATATTAATCATTTTTTTTTTATGAAACGTAACTTATTAGGGAAACTAGACCTAGGTTACAACCTAGTTTATAATTTGAGTTGTTCTCGATTTTACTAATCGATATGACCTTTCACACTAACTTTATAACTTGAACCACATGTTTGAGTCACAAGTTAACTTGGCGCATTTCTACATGTTTGACTAGTGGGTCTGTGTAGGATCATGGGGGGCCAAACAATGGCGATGCTACAAATAAACACGACATGAGGAAGGAAAAATCATGGAATTCATGTTTGAATTTTTACTTGGGTTGGTAAAAAGTACATTTTCCATGGTTGTAAAATAGACATCCACTAGATGTTTGTTTTCTATTGTTGTTTCTTATGATTGAGAGGTTAAGCAAATAGATGTGAAAACTGCTTTCCTTCATGGTGACTTGGAGGAGGATATTTATATGACATGTAGTTAGAGCACTAGGTGGTGAAAGGTAAAAGTAAATTGGTTTGCATATTGAAGAAATCTTTTTATGGTTTAAAACAGAGTTCTCAGATGTGGTACTAGAAATTTGATACATATGTGTTGATTTTGGGATTTGAGCATTCTAAATCAAATCATTGTTCTTATTATAAAACTAATTGTGATTGTTTCATATTTATTACATTATATGTTGATGATATGTTATTTATTGGTAGAGGGAAAGGTATGATTTCATAACTGAAATCTCAAATTGCTACTAAATTTGAAATGAAAGACCTTGGTGCAACTAGACACATTCTTGGGATGGAAATTAAACGAGATAGAGTGAACAAAAAGTTATGGCTTGGCTAAAGTAAGTATGTTAATTCAATTTCAAAGAGGTTTGGTATGCAGTATTGTAGACCATTATGTGTTCTTGTTTCAATTGGAACAAAGTTATCTATTTTAGATTGTCCAACATCTCCATTAGAGATGGAAGACATGAGTAAAGTGCCTTACTAGAGTCCAATTAGAAGCTTGATTTATGCTATGGTTTGTACAAGACCAGGCATTGCCCAAGTAGTGGTAGTTCTTTCCAAATATATGTCAAGCCTGGTAGAGTTCATTGGGATGTAATTAAAAGAGTCTTCAGATATTTGTGTGGTACCTGAGATTGTTCCTTGTGTTATCATAATAATATGATAGAAGATGAGACTTCCCTTGATATTCATGGTTATATGGATTTATACTGGGCAGTTGATGTTGATAGCAGATGTTCCACCAGTGCTTATGTGCTTACTTTACTTGGTGGTGCAATTAGTTAGATGAGTAATTGATAGGATGCGGTTTATTTTTCCACTACTAAAGCTAAGTATATGGCAGCTACTCATGTTTGTAAATAAGCCATTTGGATTAAGATATCATGTTCAGATATTTGAATAAAACAAGGTGCAACTTGACAATTTATTGTGATAGTCAGAGTGTGATATGTCTAGCCAAAAACCTAACATTTCATGCCAAGACCAAGCACATTGATGTAAAATATCATTTTGTTAGAGATATGGTTGAAGATGGCAGGGTGAAGCTAGTTAAGGTAGATATTTTGATGAATATTGTTGATTCTTTAACTAAGCCTGCAAGCACAGAGAAGTTTAGATGGTGTTTAGACTCAATGGACCTTTCGATGCCCAATAATTAAGAGATGATGTTTATACACCCTCCTATTGTATTTGTAAGGTGTTCAAAAAGTGAGAGATTTGTTGGGAAAATATTTTCTTTTCATCCTGATCATGGATCATGGAGTATGATCCGAAACGTTGATCCAAAAATTCACACAGTTTTTTCCATAATTCTACATACTAAGCACAAAGAAGTTTAGATGGTGTTTAGACTCAATGGACCTTTCGATGCCCAGTAATTAAGAGATGATGTTTATACACCCTCCTATTGTATTTGTAAGGTGCTCAAAAAGTGAGAGATTTATTGGGAAAATATGTCTCAACCTTGCAATTACATAAGTTATAAGGTATTGTTCATCTGACGATGATGGGGGATACGAGAGGGTCTCCCCCCAGGGAGGGGTCTAGGGAGATCACCCCTCCGACTGGGGTCTAGGGGTAGTGCCCCTGAAAGGAAAATTTTATTTGTATTTTATTATTATAAATCTAAACCATTCATCCTTAGGTCTTAGATGTGATGGTTGATATTTTATTAGCTTGACTTTCCCTAGAAGGAAACCCTATTTTATGAGGGCATTGTATTACAACTATGTATTGTGATGTATTCTAAGAGTCTGATAATGATTATGTTTCCTCTGAATCTATGGTTGGTGATACTCTTGTGAGAAGCTTGCTCTACAAGTATATTGTACTCTTTGTGATTTCTAAATAATATATTGGGAGACTTTTGGAGTGTGGGGTTTTTCTCTCGAAAGGGTTTTCCCCACATAAATCATTGTGTTGTGGTATGCATGATATTTATGTTTATTTATGTTTAAGTTTTTGTAACTGTTAAAGATCTGTAAAAATTTTACATTGTCCTCCTCTCAAGATTAGTGTAAGAAGTTATTCCGCTACCTTAGCTTCCTTACAATTTCTTAGTTGATACTTAAAAATCTATATGACATTTCTGTGTAACAACTCCAATTTATAGATTCATATAATTTTCTAGATTTCATTGTACTCTAAACCATGAATTTTAAAATAAAAGGGTTTTTACTCTAAACATAGATGACTTCAAGAATAGTTTATATATTTTATAAAGGGTTTGGGTTTGTTGTGGGGATTCCATTCTGAGACGACTACAAAACATGAATCATGTTGTCCTTAGGGAAAAAACTCATAAATGATGTCAAAACTAGAATTTTATGAGCAATTTTAGAGCATTTCAAGAGCAATCAAGGGCATTCAAGAGAAAATATATCAGAGTTTTATTATAGCATTCAAGATCCTTTCATCATGTCAAATTATTCTTACATCATGGATGTTTTTGGAGCTAACATTGTGATGTGGGTTTCATGATCAAGTCAAGCATTCAAAGTATCATTTCAAGCAAAATTCAAGTTCCAAGATCCACATCCAATTAATCCATCTCATGCAAGTTGCAAACCTCCTAAGATCTCCATTATCAAGGTTTCATTCAAGGTTTTGTTGAGTGGTAACATAGATTTGTTCATTCTTCATTCCCTCTTTCATGTTCCATTTCAATTCAAGGTTTGATTACCAAAACAGGGTTTGACCAAGGCTAGTGATAACTTTAAGAAATCCCCCTCAAAAACAGATATAAAATCTTAGTGAATCTTTCATTTTTTAGGAAAATTTATTAATTTCTATTGGCAAATTTTCCTTTTTCCAAAAAAAATATTAATTTTATTAGCGAATTTTTTACATCACTAAAATTTTGTAGAAAATTTTGGTGAATATTGAAAAATGATAGGAAAATGGATTAATTATGATGGCGAATCTATCCAATCAAAAAATGATTCTCATGGAAAAGTAGGGACTCGAGGGTGGAAATTATCAACGGGTTGAAGGGGTAAACTATAATATTAACTTTCCACTATTGTTTTAAAATATAATATAATGGCCCTCATTGTATTATGCAAGGTAAAATGTACCCATGATCTATAATTCTCATGGCACTCAAAATTACTTTTAGATCATTGACCTAATGACCCTCGTTGTACTTTGTACAATAAAATTTACCCACTATCTATAATGCTAATGAGACCCTAAATTGTGGGCCCCGTGAGCATTACAAATCATGGGTACATTTTACCTTGTGGAATACAACAAGGGACATTAGATTATATAATAAATCAATGGTGGAAACTAAAGATTAGAAATATGGTCATAAAGCAACTAATAATTATGATATATTAGTGGTGAATTAATATAGATTTCTACTATAATTTATTAAATTTAGGCGAAACTGATCTAATCATGTATCGAATTTTATGGCAATTTTTTGAGTTAAAATTTTTAATCAAATAAATTATTTGGTGATTTAAATAAGACTATAATAATTTTTTGTAAAAATGTTGTGATTAAAGTCATGTTGTAGCTCAAACTATTAGCCAATGTTGGATTCCCAAATTTCAACTATTAGCTAAGTGGCAAATATTAGCCACTAAAAAAATCACTGACCAAGGCAAACCCCTATTCACCCAAAAATATACATTTTTCTCTCTTGTATGTGTATTTGAAAATTTAGGTTGAATAAAACTTGAAGACCTTTTGAAGTTCAAGATTTATAAAGTTTTCAAAGTTGAAAATGTAGGTGGAAACCACCAAACCCAAAATCACCATCTGTAACAAAAAACCTTCACAATGCATGAGAGAAGCACATGCTATTTCACCAAAAGTGAATGTGAAGTGAGGTGTTGTAAAATACATAATGTACAACCTTTTAGAGGCATGCAGAAAGCAACAAATGAACAACCACCTAGTACGGACAAAACTAATTACCTTATGCTAAACTTAACACACTAGCACTCCCCTTAAGTGCAAACTTCAGGAGAATTATTATGCAAAATGAAGATGCAATATGGGTCCCTACTACCTAACCATGTTAGGTACCCATTTACAATTCAAAAAATAATCTCTCACAACTCGAGAAAAGGAGAAAAACCCTATGGGAAAAAACCCTCTCCAAAAGAGAGAAAAATAAAACAAGATGCATGGATGGAGGACTCAAGAACACCCCTCAAGGTCTACATACATCATGTATATACAATCAGTGATTCCCCCATAGGAAGGAAAAAAGGAGATATTATATCCCCCCATAATGAAGAAGCTCCAATGCCGATGAAATATGCCTAAAAATAAAAGATGATCCAATGCCTACAAGCAACTCCTCTCCCCTTAGGAAGAAACAAGTCCACCAAGTGATGAAGAAGCCACTCCATGTCCAACTGAAAAACAGGAAGGAAGTCTCCAAATAGAATAATCCACCACATACTCATGATAAAAAAACAACCAATAAATGTGACAAATCAAGTGAAGGATCATCAATATCAATCTTCAAAGACAATCTAGATGTATCAACAACCATGTTAAAAATGTCATCAAAGAGGAGAGAAATCCCCTCAAGTATGTCTCCTAAATCTGCAAGATGAGACTCCACAAACAAATATGAGATGCCTGCCAAATACTCATCTAATAAAACAAGATCTGAAAGATAAAAAATATCCTATTGTGTTAAAGAACCAACCTCTGAAGCAATAGGAGATGAATCAACATAGGTCTGAATAAATCCAAAGTTCAAATGACCAATCTCTCCTAAGGAATTGCTATCAAAACTAGAAAGAGGGGTGTGAGGATCATAATCATCATCATCAAATAAATGAGAGAAGGCATAGAGATGAGACTCGCGATCAACTTTACCAGCTGTAATGTCCCAAATTGAAATATTTTAAATAAGAAAGATATTCTTCAATTTGAGCAAATTGGGTATTGAGATTACTACTTCATATTGTGCCAAATCAACATAAGATGGTTTCCATATACTCTAATAACATTTTAATGTCTCTTGCTGGAAAATATTTCAGATTTTATTTAATAAATCATATCCCACTTAAATATTGCAAACCCTCAACAAACAATGAAATCGGGTATGAATTTATCTTCACCAATATGTGCAAATATAACTCAAAAATGTGAGTAGCTATCATGTGATGGTATATTAATGAAAATAACATGAAAATACATCATATTTTATTTCATACATAGCATCTCATAGAAAACTACAGCTGCAACAAAATACATAGAGAAACCTCACAAATGCAAGCCAAAATGCATGTACCAAACTGGAAAAGCAAACCCTCAACACACACCAAACTGAAATATACTGTTATGAGTAGAAATATATATAATGAATAAAATTACATATGCTGATATTTTCTATAACCTACAGCCCAACCAAAATTTGAAACCACAACACACTTCTACACTAGAAAACCCTTGCATGCAACTAGAAAACAAAGCTCTAACTGAATCTTTTTGGCACACTGGCAATCTCTTGATGAAATTGCTCTTGGAGACCCTTGGAACCACTACCTTTCAACCTAAATCCCCTTGGTTTACCAACCTTGGACATTATCCTTCCTTGGTTTCTTAGCCTTAGAAGAATTGTCACAACCTGGGAGAGAAAACATCTATAGAATCCATCCAAAAAGCAAGAAATTGCATTTTATATTTGTTGCCTTCTTCATGAAGCTTCTACTAAGTATTACATTCACATATAAATATTCCTCCCCAAATTTAGGCACTTACCAAAGTCATAAAATGCATTATAACACCTCTAAAATTAGCCTTTCATATTATACCACTTATAAGGCATCTTTTGACAACTCAAAATGCACTTTTTGAGACACTTACATGAGGTTAAAGTGTTTTTTATCCAAAACTCATGACCCACCTATGTTGGCACCACTAAATAATTAATATTTATTTTTCCAAAAAATAAATATTTCAATAGGACAATAAAAATATTAAATAAATAATATTTTTCAATATATTCGGCAACCCCTGACTTACTATTTCTAGATAGTGGAAACTTGCTATTTTTAGTCAGTGTTATTTTTGCAAAAAGGGACATGACAATTCCTCCCCTTCCAAAATTGATTGTACTCAATAAATTACAACCATAATTCTTAAGAATACTTATTCCAAAATGATAAAACAATTCAAATTGCATCACAAACCTTGACCTTGTACCTGTGAGGTGTTGCATCTTTTGCCAAGGGACATTGTGCAAGCTTGAAAACTCAGATTCTTGCATGAAAATTCTATAAAACCAATAGAAATATCCATGCAAATATTTGATACATTCACTCCAATTCCAAATTTGAACCACATCTTCAAAAATAAATTTTGCAAATTCACAAAATGCCTCCCACTATATATAAGCACTAACACATTGTGATGAATCAAACCTAAAATTCTTGCAACCTATCCCAATGATATAGATCTTATTTTTTCAGCCATTAGGACCATTAGAACATACATTGTATCCTCTTTAATATAAAGTACATCTTTTGGAAAAAACAACCACTTCTACCTTCAAAACAATGAAATCAATATGGCTGAAATGCACTCTAATTTGCTCAATTTTTACCTCAACATGAGAGATGATACATTCAGCTTCAAGGACTGATTTATAATAGTAATAGTTCAATAGAGGAGTGAAAAATAGCATCATAAAATAGTAACACATGCTCCATAATTCTCTAAAAACTGAACCTAAACTCCAACTCACACAATATTGCCAACATTGTTTCGCTCCCAACTGAAAGACTAAAACCACAACTTCTGAAGTTGTTATAAATGGAGAAAATAAAAATATAAAATGGTGTACATCAGCATCAAATTTTTCTACAACAACATCATACTCCATCATACACAACACCCACAACTTCAGTGGAAATTTGCAAACAATACACATGATGTAATAATTGAAAAAATGGCAAACATGTCCAACACTCATCCATGAAATCAATGAGAATTTGATGATTATCCATGTAAGGACTGAAAAAACTCCATTAGAAGTCACAAACTTAAAAACACTCTTCTCCATGACTAGAATTCCCACTATGCCATAGGCTGCAATATGCATGAATGTATACCAATCATCTCGTATGCAAGTGTGCATGGTTGCAATCAACCATTCAAGGTTATGAAACATTAAAATCATAAATTTCAAAAGGGTGGAACAATAGTAAATCAAAAATGTCTAAAATATGAAGGTAGTTAACCACACAATGATATCAAATCCCTCCACAAATATTTGTACACTTCTGAAACCCTTCAAAAACAATAGTCTAATCTTTCTCATTATAACTTGATCCAAGTAGGTGATGTTCATCTCTCCTATAGATACTTTGGAAAAAAGATCATGTTGCTGAAATACAATCCTAATTGCATCCAAATGCTCCCAAATAATTTTCCAACTCTTGTTGGAGATCAAAATATCATCATAATCACAGTCAAAATTTTTTACCTCCTCTTCCTTGATGGTTTCCACTTTCTAGATAATAATTGGAATCGGTGGTGCGGTGTGGTTCCAATCCAACTCCATACAACGGCAGTGTGGTTCCAACATTCGCCAGCCGTAGGGCGACGAGGTCCAACTTCATTATCACAGAGAATGCGGTGGTGTGGTTCCGGGGAGCATTCTTCATCTTCCTTCTAGGTTCTTCATACTAGATAAGGTAGTAAGTTGTTCGAATGAATAGCTGTATGTGTGATTCGGTCAATCAAGTTCCTTTCGAGAATGAGGAGTGATGCATCGGTTCTCCTGAACTGTGTTTGCAAGCCAGTTTAACCCCCTCCCTCTTTCTTAGGCTTCGAACTAATATAGGGGGGTGGGAGATATAGGGGCCTTAGGATCAACGGGCGGCAAAACCCAGCAATTAAATAAGTTGTTGACCTTTCTCGCCTGTTCAAAAGTAGGAGATACCAATGCAGTTTACTCGGATCCAGTCCCAGCTTCTCCAACTATAGATGGTAGGGTGGAAGATCTCACGCGAGACCATTGTAGCGTCGGTAAGGCCTCCCCAAGGTGCCTCTGCAGCCACAGGGATAGACTGGAGGAGCAAGCTCCCACCAACATGGATATAATGCGATCAAGCACTATCAGAGTGAAACACTTATGAATTTATCGTTGCTAGTCACCACTAAACACAACCTGATGCCTGAGAGCACGAGTCATTGGATGGTGGAAAAACACAAGAAATAATGCGGCGCATTCGCCTGTGGTTTTGCCCTTCATCGCGGTATATGATTCACCGATGAACAGCGTACTATTGTTATTGGTCTTTATGAGCTCCTGGTGATGGGCCACCTCTTTACGAACCCTGCCATTTAGCCCTGTCCTATTCACCTGCGATTGCTGCTTTAGATGTAGTGTACCATTCACCGCTGCTAAAACTCAATCTCGATCTACTGGAAGTCAATCTGCATATGGATATGAAACGGTGGAACTGAAACGAATGCTTCAACAGGTGTGGCGGTTCAACAGGTTCAAGGTAAACAACAGGAACTGGTGTTGGTTATGGATCAACGGTGCTGCTTTGCCGCTGATGGGCTGATTCTTCAACAGATGCTTATATCGAAGCGGCTATTTCCTCTACCCTTGCTTATGGATGCACCTGTCCCCTATGGTATGGGTCGAAGCAGCTTGGTGCAAAGCGGCTATTTTTTACCAGCTGTAATGTCCCAAATTGAAATATTTTAAATAAGAAAGATATTCTTCAATTTAAGCAAATCGGGTATTGAGATTACTACTTCAAATTGTGCCAAATCAACATAAGATGGTTTCCAGATATCATATGATACTCTAATACCATTGTAATGTCTCTTGCTAGAAAATATTTCAAATTTTATTTAATAAATCATATCCCACTTAAATATTGCAAGCCCTTAACAAACAATGAAATCAGGCATGAATTTATCTTCACCAATATGTGCAAATATAACTAAAAAATGTGAGCAGCTGTCATGTGATACTATATTAATGAAAATACTATGAAAATACATCATATTTTCTGTCATACATAGCAGCTAACAACAAACTATATCTGCAGCAAAATACATAGAGAAACCTCACAAATGCAAGCCATAATACATGTACCAAAATGGAAAAGCAAACCCTCAACACACACCAAATTGAAATATATTGTTATGAGAAGCAATATATATAATGAATAAAATTACATATGCTGATATTTACTGCAACCTATAGCCAAACCAAAATCTGAAACCACAACACACTTCTACACTAGAAAACCCCTGCATGCAACTGGAAAACAAAGCTCTAACTAAATCTTTTTGGCACATTGGCAATCTCTGGATGAAATTGTTCTTGGAGACCCTTGGACCCACTATCTTTCAGCCTCAATCCCCTTGGTTTACCAACCTTGGAGATTATCCTTCCTTGGTTTCTCAGCCTTAGAAGAATTGTCACAACCTATGAGAGAAAACATGCATAGAATCCATCCCAAAAGCAAGAAATTGCATTTTATATTTGTTGCCTTCTTCATGAAGCTTCTACCAAACATTGCATTCACGTCCAAATATTCCTCCCCAAATTTAGGCACTTAACAAAGTCATAAAATGCATTATAACACCTCTAAAATTAGCCTTTCATATTATACCACTTATAAGGCATCTTTTGACAACTCAAAATGCACTTTTTGAGGCACTTATATGAGGTTAAAGTGGCTTTTTTCCAAAACTCACAACCCACCTGTGTTGGCACCACTAAATAATTAATATTTATTTGTCCAAAAGATAAATATTTCACTAGGACAATAAAAATATTAAATAAATAATATTTTTCAATATATTTGACAACCCCTGACTTAAACTATTTTTGGATAGTGGAAACTTGCTATTTTTAGTAAGTGTTATTTCTGCAAAAAGGGACATGATACCAACAACAATGACTTTGCCAGTATCAATCTCTCTAATGAAAATATAATATACAGTGAAATCTACAGTCTTAGGTACCTCACCATGAGTAATTCGATAGATGGATAGCAAATTTGTATGCAAACCGAGAATACATAGTACATCTCTAAAACAACCATCACCAATCTCAACATTTCCTACCCTCACAACATCCAAAATCATACTATCTACCAACAAAATTTTGGAAGTATCAATAGGATGAAGACCCAAAAAAGGATAGGGAGTAAAACCCATGTGGTGAGATGTTCCTAAATCCAAAATCCATCTATCACGACCAAAATGAACTGCATAAATTACCAATGCATGTCCTTTACCCATGTAGAGTTTATCTTCTTTACCACTTGCAAATCCTACATTCCTTGACTATGTAGGTTTGGATGATGATGCATATGAAGATGTAGATGGAGATGGAGAGGTTGTAGAAGAAGGAGCCACATATGAGGGAAATTAAATATTGTTCTTCTGAAGAATATGTGAAAGCTCATCAATCTTCTTCATATAACAATGGTGTTCATCATGCCCTTTTTTCTTGCAATACACACAACTAAATTTCTCCTTCTTAGGCTTGTCCTCTTTTGAAGAGGTGGAGGACTCATGGGGCTATGTCTTAGCCTTAGGTTTCTTCTTCCCTTTGCTATGAGATCCTTGTGCAACTAATGCATGATTCATAGAGACCCCTTCTAATTGGGCAAGTTTGGTTTTCTCCCTTGTCAAACGATCACATAAAGTCTCAAAAGAAGGCATTTGGAATGCATTGCCCAAAGCATTCATGGTGGAGTAGAAGGTAGAAAAAAAGACTTGTTGATGGTCTGAGTGGCACAACAACATTTAAACATAATATTGCTATTATGTTTCTCTTGAAAGAGAAAGATGATCACATGGATATCTTAGCTCCCAAGGTCCTTGTATTTGGTTCTCAACTATGCTAATTTCACTCAGTGATTGATGTGAACTATAATGTTCAAGGGGCCTACTAGTATTGAGCTTCTAGATTGTCCTAAGATCAAGCATAAATTTAAAACCTAATTTAACCAGGGTTTTTAAAGAAACAAAAAAAGATGGATCAAAGCTTTGGAATTGACAAGAATGAGAATTTATCTAACTTAACTAGAATTGTTGTCTTTCAAGGAATTTGTTAACTAAAACTAAAGAAAAAAATTAACTTGTGATTAGCACACAACTTCCTTCATTCACAGTACTAATTCAAATATCAGATTGTAAGTTACCATCTAAACAGAGCTTAAAATAAGACTTGAATCCTTGAAAGCTTGCCAAATCAAATGATTAACTCCAGAAAAACACCACTCAGGAACACAATGTGAAGTAGATTAAAATATGATTGCTTCTACTATTAGTGAAATAGATAAGCAATATTTACAAAGCTGGCACAATCACCAGTGTACAGAAAATCTATGTCTTCAGACTGTCTTCACCTATACTAAGAGAACTTGGAAAATACATTGCAGTCTATGCTGAATCCAACTCCTAACCAAGAAGACAAAATAAAATCCCATCACAAAGAATCAGGATGTAGCTTCGTCTCCTCTATCCTTCAAAAAATTCCTACTCTTGAAAATCTATATCTAGAACTGTCTATTCTATTGTCTTTCTAACTTGTCTCTGTCTCTTCTAACTTCTAACCTCTTAACTCCTGATTTCTAAACCTTAACCAAGAGGAAAGAATGCCATATATACAGAGTGTACCTAAGAGAATGCAATGTCCCCTACCTTAGGGTTTTACAAAATATCTGCTTTCAAGAGGGTCGGCTTTCAGATCTTTCTGAAGAGAGTCAACGCTGCTTTAATTTGCATCCTCCGTGTCCACGTCAGTGAAAGATTGTCCTCAGGAGAAGTCTTCAGATCTTTTTGTAGCTACAACATTTACTCCATGTCTGCGTGTCTATCTTCCAAATCCTTCGGAGGGCTGCCTTGAATTCTCTAAAGTATCACCATTAATAGCGATCTGCCCCTTTTCTGCCAGTAGATTCCAGCTGTTCCTGAGACTCGTGGTTGTTTCTTTCCCTTGGCCTTCTTCATGCTCTAGACCCTTCCGCCCATTGACTGTCTTTTGGAGACAACATCAAGACTCCCTTTAGATCTGAATATCATCACCCAAGCCGATCCATTGCCTTTTGATCTCAGAACGAGTCCATGTCATTTGCATTCTACTGGTCTTCTTCAAGGTGGTAGTCAATCAGTCAATGGCCCACTTTTAGTTTTTTTTAATTGGTGGAACATAGGCCATGTAAGACTTTTAGGTAGTCAAAGGTGGTTTGAATGGCATAGCATATCGATGAGACACATATCATGTCTCCCCGATGTGATTATGTCTCTCCTAGCAGCCATCGGCATAGCATAAGACAGTCGGCAAGACCTTCTGTGAGTTGTGCAAGTCCTACCAATACCACAAAACCCATCGACAGGATAGTCGTTCATTGGCCAAAGGTCATGGCAAGTTCCCCTCTATCATACCAATATCCCTTTCTATCGGTGAATCCATCACTATCGATAGGAGATAAGACAGTCGTCAATACCTTATATTGAGCCCCTTCTTCTCTTGGCGAGCACACCCAAGTCGAGGAGACTCCTTCATGTCGGAAAGACCTCACATCAAGCTGTTCAAGTCATACCAATACCACAAAATCCATCAGTAGGATAGTCGTTCATCAGAAAGAGGGCATGGCAAGTTCCCCTCTGTCATACTGATATCCCTTTCTATTAGTGAATCCATCACTGTCGGCAAGAGATAAGACAGTCGTCATGACCTTATATCAAGCCCCTTCTTCTCTCGGTGAGCACACCCAAGTTGGGGAGACTTCTTCATTTCAGGAAGACCTTATCCTAACCTCATGGCATGTCGCTGAGAGCCTTTGTAGTCAGCCAAACTTCATGGCGAGAGCACAAACCTTATATCAATGACCTTACCCCCTTTAGGTGAGATATCACTTGGTCGCTAAGACGTCACGCCGAGTGAAAACTTCCCCCGGGCTCATCTTGTGTTGAGGAGATCTCCATTTGTCAGCGAGATGTTATGCCAAACATCAATCTTTGGCTCAGAGCTCCTATTGGCAAGAGTCTACCCCGTCGGTGAGACCCCATGTTGATCTCTTCTTTTCTCCCTGAGCTC
>VDFB02193867.1:373094594-373146984 GCA_007258455.2 Sequoia sempervirens
GAGAGAGAGGTTTAGAGTGTAAGGGATAAACAATGAGTCAGATAGAGAGAGAAAAATAATACAAATTGTTGATTACTAAAATTTGACCTAAGATTTCTTTTTTTTTCTAGATTTTACTATATAAATTTTTTACATCAACGTTTTAGATCACACTTCATGATCCATTATTAGGATGAATTTGTATTATAACTCCTAGAGATCTAAAACCACTCTCAAACATCCCGAAACTATATATACATGAAATTTGCATTATAAATATTTATTTAATGTATATAGTTCCCTTCAAAGATAAAAAGAAGAAAGAGAAAGAAAAGAGAAGAAATTTTTTTCAATGTAGACCAAAATGCAAGCACGTTATAAAAAATACATGTTTTTTGAAATTCAAACCATAATGCAAGCGTGTTATAACACGCTCATGTTCAGGCTTGGTAATAACTGAGCCTAGGCTTGGTCACTACCAACCCATAATGCAAGCACATTTTACTATAACACGATCATGTTTTTTCTATTTCAGGTTGAAAAAGTGAAGTGACCACTTTTTAGCACCCCATCTTTTTGCACTTGTATATTTGTATGAGTGTATATATGTATACATATAAAATGGAAGTAAAATAACATATACATATATGTATGATATATATTAAATGTTGATGTTATATATTATTGTTTTAACATTTAAAGTTGATAAATGTTATTGTTAATTTCAATGCTCGTCATTAGGCATGATAGCCTGCATCAATGGCTAAAGGGTTGTTAAAACAATATGTTAATAATGCCAATAAGGAGCAAGAGTTGAATGATACTGGCACCACCTTGTGGCTTAAATATAAATAATAACTTGAAATATATTTAAGTTGCATATAAATGATTTTTGATGTGCCTGATTAAGGCATGGATGACTCGACCTAAATAAATGGGGAGCATATAACTTAATAAAAATAGAGTTTTAGTTACTTATCAAGCTCGAGTTTTAAGCCATGATGTGGTTATGCATATAAGCTATAAAGGTGGCAGCATAGTAATTTTCCTTTAATTTGCTCACCATCATAGCAAAAGTTACACATGGAAAGGGCTTTAAACTATTATCTTAACCTACAAAATTGGTTGTGGGTTAGTGATGAATGTTTCTAGAAATCCATTTTCATAACAATCTTGAAACCAATTGATAACTACCTTATCATAGTGTTAAAGTAAGAGGAGGAGGGAGTTATTTTTGTTAGATGGGAAACCTAAGATAGGGAGAAAGTGAGGAGAGAAGAAGTTAGAAAAATCCTAATGGATAGTGGAAAAATATCATCTTTCATTCCAACTATGAATGGAAAAGAAAACAACAGGTGTAACATCCCTACACAAAGTATAAAGAAGTCTAATATCACACAATTGTGGAAATGAAGGGAAAAGTCAACGAGCCTTTAAGGGAAGTGTTAAATTATAAGAAAATTATTACTTCCATTCTTGTAGGTATATTGGAATGAGAATGGGTTGTGGAATAAGCTCCATAACCTATGGCTAAGTGTGTATTACTGGCAACTATATTTATCTAATAACTAGTAAAAATGCATGTAACCTCTTTGGTTCTTTATAATGGAATTAGTCATTCCTTGACTTTATATACATATTGGATGATATCAATTGGTTCTTTTAAAACTACTATGTTGAGGTGGTTCATCTCTTTTAGTTATTGGTAAGCCTCAATTCCTTTAAGACAAGTGAGGGGTATTCATGATTTTGAACTCTCTATGCAAAGATTTGACTTGAATGAATCAAGAATGCAGTCACCTTTGAATGTGAATCTTTCTTAAATTATTTTCTTGTTAGCTAAGAGTCTTAGTTGAATGAAAATGATTACAAATAGAGTTATGAAATGAACACAAGTTTGATATATACTAAAACACTAATCCTTGAGGGTTTAAACTGAGTTTTGCAAGGTTATGAGTTTGAGATGGAAAAGAGACTTAAGCTCAGCTTGAGACTAGTTGTAGTTTGAATGATTTTTGCTAAAGAATAATTTTTTATTGTTTACTATTTGGAAACATTTTGAGAAAGTGAGAGTTTCTTGCAATGAAGACCATACCTCGTTTGCTTGAGTAGTTAACCCTTATAGGGTTTCATACTAAGTGGAAAACCACCCAAATGGGGGTATTATTATGTATTAAGTTTCTTAACTATCTTGTGACTAGTTGGCTCAAGCTTATTACTTGTGTCAACAAGTGAATGCCAAGAAGACTAACTATGATTGAGTAGAAACTCTCATGTACTCTTTATAATTTGAACTAGTGGCAATTGCCAAGGCCTAGTATTTATGTTGAGTAACATGGAGGTTCGAGGAAAGTTTAAGACTAAACCAACTTAGTCGAGCTATGAATAGAAAGTCAAGTGATGTCGAGTTAGATTATTCTTTATATTGAACCATTAAATGAACAAAAAGTTTGAGCATCTTAGGTTAGAATCTTCTAAATGAATGTGTATATCCTGAAGATGACATAGTGTCATCAATATATTTAAGAAGCATAAGAATAGGTGAGAAGTTAAAACCTTTTGATTAGGGTTAGGTCTTCAATTAGTGGTAGTATCCTAGACCCTAGCTATTGCAAATACATAACAAGGGGATTTAATGCCTAAGGTATTTTACCAAACCAGTTATATCACAAACTTAGTGAGTAAGTGCTTATGTTATGCAAGTTTATTGTAAGATGGGACCAATTGGTCTACAATTATGTTTATCCTTAGTCAACAATATTTCACTAAAATGAATGAAGGACTAAAACCTAAAGGAATTTTTATTCTTAATGGAGATATAACCTTTACTGTGTAGACTTCGTCTATGTAATATTCATATTACATTATGACCAAGAAGGTCAAGAAGATATCCTTTCATGACAAGATTTTATTAAAGATTATATCATGAGAGTAGTCACTCTCAAGGGTTATGGTTAAGACTCGAGAAAGTGGTCATAGCCAAGACCCAAGTAGTTACATGAAATTAACTCGGGTGTTCGAGTCAAAATTAATCAATAACCTAGATGAGTTATTCACTTAGTGAATCTCCCCTTTTTGAGGAAAGACTCTATAACAAAACTAAAAAATTGATAATCTAAGAATATAATAAGGAGGGTTCTTTAGCTTAAGATGACTATATATTTATTAAATATGATCGAACATTTTATTAGTATTTTCACTTGTGACGAAGGGAATCTAGTCGTTGATAGTGTTTCATCAAAAATAACTATGTGCATAGAGAGGGAGATCAAATAATCTCTTGGTTAATACTAAAGACCTAGATAGGTGGCATTTTCCAAGTCCCAAAAAGTTATGTGAATGTAACATGGATATTTCAGGTCAAAAAATATCCTAGTTGTTTACCGACTTAGTAAATAAGGACTTGAACAAGCGGTAGTTGTCAAGGCCCAAGATATTACGAGAACATAAAATGGGTGTTCTAAGTTAAGAAATCATATCCAATCTAAATGAATTATGGCATTAATAAAGTTATCTCTTTTTAAAATGGAAATTGGTATGATCAGGTAACTATTGGTCAAATAGTAGAAGGTCAAATATGGTACTCCAAGTTGAATAGGGTGGGTGATCAAATGACTTCAATCATATGTAGAAATTATATATATTACAAATACTTTGGCAAAAGTGAGTGCAATATTCTCTACTTGCACTTGTCAGCTCATTGTGTTCCAGATACTTAACTAATCAAAGTTTCCATTCATAGTTGGAAGGTATCCATAGTTTTTTGATGGTATTGGTTAAGTAGGACACAACACCAAAGCTTAGATGGCAATTGCTAGAGGGTTATTAACTATATCCTTCATTGAAGGGTAGAGCCACTTCTAGTGAGGAAGTTGTGCAAGGGACTGCAGGTCCATGGTTGGAGGTTAAGAACTTGGATGATGCTGGTAAAAAACTTGGATGATGCTCTCCCGCTTGCAGATGGAATGTTGAGCCTTGGAAGACAAAATGTATCCATATATAAAGTTGATGACAAGACTAATTATGTGTTTTCTATTAAAAAATATGATTTATCACTAAGTCAATATGTTTCACCATTGCTTCTAATGTATTTGTAAGTTGTGCATAGTGAGAATTGGATTTCAATTGCCTCTATTTTTTAACTAGTCATGCAACTTGAGTTTGGTTTTCTCTAGTTTCCCTAATATATATTTTTGGCTTTATGGAGGGTCTATAGGAAATGTTGGAGAAGATTTAGGTGATAGAGGATTTTCTTCTAGAATTTCCTCTTCCACTTTAGACTCAAGGTTTGGATTCATATAGGTTGGTATGGAAAATAAAGAAAAAGTATATCTCTTCTACAAAATAAAAACTATGAAAAGTCTAATATGAAAACCTAAAAATACAAGAAACTTTCCTTTTCTTTGATGTGACATTGTGAAAATATAGAGAGGGAGCTTGCAAATGATCCTAATCTCCAAAATACACTCAAGGATTAAATATTATTTTGGTTTTAAGGATTTTCAATTCTTAGCTTATGTTCAACTCATAACTTGTATTTTGTTTTTATTTTTGATAATATCATGTTGTAACACATACACATTATAGCTTGGATATTGTCAATCCATAGTATATATGTTAAGAATTGTTTGCATTTTTTAAAATCACATATATGTTTAGCTAAAAGTGACAATTTTTTACCACCTTTTTATTGTTCATCTTAGTGCACACACCCCAAGAGAAGAGCATTAGTAATGATTTTTTTAGTATTATGAAAGGTAATTTTAGCTTCTAGAGTCTAATATACATTAGTATCTTTTTTCAACACACTATTAAGAGAATGAACAATATGTTGGAAAGAGACACTGTAGATGACTTTTTGTGTTGTCATTGATGGCAACCTAAGTCAATTCTAGGATTTGTAGATTGTTATATGCTCATACTGGCAGTTAGTGTTCAGAACAATATTTCTCTAGAATAGGAAATGAAAAACAAAGTATTTCATTTGCTCAGTGATCCACATGCCTATTGATCATTTTTTTGAGTTGTGGATCAAATGGAAGGTCTATCATGGTGTCTGCTATGTTATCTAAAAATCTCTATGGCTCATAGCATTCTGAGAAATTGTTTGGAGATCCGGTTGGTTTATTTTTCTGTTCATCAATTTTTAGAAGCCAACATAGTTGGTGTAGTGTGTTGTGGATGTACAAGGTATATTGGCATAATTATTTTTGTGCTCGAAGATTTTTTTTAGGTTCGAGCTAAGTGTAAGTTGAATTGCATGGCTGCACATCATGAATTATTATTGTTTTGAGCTGACCTATGAAGAATATTTTATTTATATGAATTTGATTTGAAGTAATCAAAAATATTTTGTTGCAGATATATAAAAAGGGTTTTTTGAGTGAAGAAATGATGAATATGTATGTGTGTGTGTATTCTTCCCAAAAGAGAGATTGAGTGAAATTATGCATAGTTTCTCTTGTGCATTATAAATTGTGTGAAGCGAAATAGTGCAGAGCATAATTGCAGTATTTGTTAGAGAGGCAGAAGATTGTAATTGAGCTTCATTGGAACTATAATCTAGCTTTTGAAGAAGCTATTCAGTCAGTTCATCTCTTGGATCTAATCCAAATTTCTGTAAGGCAGTGCACCTTCACATTTTGAGCAGTGAGCTCTAGGTAGTGAGCCTGAATGCATGTGCATATTACCTTATTGTATATTTTCATTTGAGTATACTCATATAATATTGTGGATTGGCCATCCATCATGGTTTTTCCCCTAACAGGGTTTCCACGTAAAAATCTTGGTGTTATGGTGTTGTGGATGTTTACATTCTGATCATGCATGTGTTTCTTTGAATGTATGCTTTAAGTGGATTAAGGATCAAAGTAATTAATTTAAATTTTGCACAACACTGATTCACCCCCTTCTCAGTGTAGCTTGTTTCCAACAATTGGTATCAGAGCTAGTTCCTCTGGAGAATTCTGACAGCTTGGGGAGATCTTGGAGATGGATACAAGTAGTCTTCAACAACTTATGGTGGCCTTGGATGATCTTTATCAATCTAAATATGAGAACTAGGATATGCAGGAAAGCCTTGCTAATGTAGAGAAATTCATTGAGTCCCTGAAAGAAAAGATCAATGAATCAAGGGAGAGAAGGAAAGAATTATGTGACCAAATCAAGAAGAACAAGAACATGGAAGACAAACAACTGAATGTTTCCCTAAATGAGAAAACAAAAGAATGTGACAAGATGTCCAGAGAGAATGTTTCCTTGAAGCATGAAATGGAATATGTCATAATGAGAATGACCAAAGAGATTGAAGATAGGAAGAAGAATGAAGAAAAGCTGGAACAGTCTCTGAAAGAAAAATATGAACAATGCAGCCGACTGGATGATGAATTGGAGCAATCTAAGAACCATGAAGAAGTTCTTGAAAAATAGCTTGACGAGCTCAGAGAACAACTTGTTGCTACAAATGAGTATAAGGAGAAATTCAAAGCAATTTCTACCAAACTTGATGAGCTAATTAAAAGACAAAGTACTGATGGTGACTAGAGAGGTCTTGGCTATGAAGAAGGAGAGAGTTCAAGGTCCAAATAAAGAAATTTTGACCAAAGGAATATTCTCACAAAGAAATTAAATGAATGGAACCAGAAGAAATCTGGTAAGACAACCAAATGCTTAGATATTTGATGGATATTGTTTTACCTGCAATAAATTCGGTCATATGGCTTCTCAGTGCAGAAGTAGGATGAATTCAAATAGACCATCATTCTCAGGTCAGTGCTTTAACTGTCATAAGTTTGGTCACAAGTCAAGTGAATGCAGAGTTGTGATGAATAACTTTTAGAGAGATGTCGGATGCTATGCATGCAACAAACCCAAACATATTGCAAATCAATGCAGATCAAGACAAAATTAGCAGAATAGGTGGTCTAGACATAAAAGCGTAGTGTGTTATAACTGTAATAAATTTGGTCACATTGCTCATTTATGCTAGAACAATAGAGGTTCGGTAAGACAAAATATGTATAAAGATGTCAAAGGAAAAGGGAAAATTACTGCAGATGAGATCAAGAGACAAATGCAGAAGCAAAGGGTAAAGAAAGATCCCTCTGCTAAAAGAAATGCGTCGGCACCTGAATCTGCTACTGGTAATTCATTAAGAAATTAGTTCCTGTCCTCTGGCCCTAGGGTAGCAGTAATGGAAAATCCTTCAAATCCCCAATAAAGGAAATACTAAGACACCTATGGATACTGATGTTCCTAAGGTAGTATTGTCTGAGGGAAAGGGGGAGCAGTTTGAAAAGGTGAAGGTAAAGGTTGAGACAATCTTAGAAGTACCCAAAGGTCAAGAAGGAGAAAATTAGGAGATTGGAATGGAAGCAAAAGACACTACCAAGGAAGCAAAGAGAACTCTGATGGAAGAAAAGGATGATTCTCATCTTGAGTTGGATGCGAATTCAATTAGTCTATCTACTTTTTCTCCCATACCGATGATGAAAGTTGCAAAGATTGCTCAAGCCAAAGCAAGCGAGAAAATTCTGCAATCACACAAAGAGGACAATGAGTTGTTACATCTTGCATCTGGTGTGTTACAAAGGTTAATTCCTACTCATCACATGCAACCATCCGACTCCTCTTCCGATAAATTGAAGAAGTTGTTAGATTTTGTAAGCAGACATTTTGAATCTTTTGAGAAATCAACCTTTATTAAATTGCAAAAGGAGTTTAGGGAAAACAGATTTGGCAATCTGAAAGAATTAATTGCTAGAGACAAGACTCTGCTATTTGACTACATAAAAGGTGCCCACAACTCTTTGTCTAAAGGAGAAAAAGTGTACAAGTCATGTTTAGTCCTATCAAAGTTCACTAAAGCAAATGAAAAGAAACTGAAGGACATTGAAAATCAGTTGGCTATAATCTCTGATGCTATTGATCCATTAGGTGGTGAAGTCTATAAGCAAGAGGATCAGGTGATGTCCTTTCTTGATTAAATAAATATTTTGAAACTAGAGAATGAAAAGATTAATGGGAGAGTGTGTGAGCTCAGAGGATAAATCAGTCCAAAGATTGAAGCATTGGCGAATATCATAAAGGAGGCAAGAGATGCTACTGTCACCCCTAACCCACTGAATCTAGAAACTATAGAAGCTCTATCCTATCTGTTGAGTGGTCACATTACCATTCTGATGAGTTACAAAGGTGTATGGAGCTCAAATTTAAATGTGTTCAAGAATGACTTTGCATATGTCTTCAAACTTCTGTGAGTCTCAGTATAGGTATGTACAATTTTGACATTTTGAAATTTTTCCATTGATGTCAAAGGGGGAGAAGAGTGCAGTGAAAAATTCCTTGAGATTCTAAGGGGGGGAAATGTTTTACATAGAATATATATTTTGGAATTTTGAATTTTGGCAATGAATCTATTAGTCTTGACACTTAGTCATTTTTCACTAAGTGTTGCCATCAATGCCAAAAGGGGAGATTGTTGGAAAGAGACACTATAGATGAATTTTTGTGTTGTCATTGATGGCAACCTAAGTCAATTCTGGGATCCACAGATTGTTATATGCTCATACCGACAGTTAGTGTTTAGAACAATATTTCACCAGAACATGAAATGAAGAACAAAGTATTTCATCTACTTACTGATCCGTATACCTATCAATCATCTTTTTGAGTTGTGGATCAAATGGAAGGTTTGTCATGGTGTCTTCTATGTTATTTGAAAACCTCTATGGCTCATATCATTCTAAATTTTTTTTTGGAGATCTAGTTGGTTTATTTTTCTATTCATCAATTTTTGGAAGCCGACATAGTTGGTGTAACATGTTGCGGATGTACAAGGTATATTGGCATAATATTTTTGTGCTCAAAGATTTTTTTTAGGTCTGAGCTAAGTGTAAGTTGACTTGCATGGGTGTGCATCATGAATTAATATTGTTTAGAGCTAACTTATGAAGAATATTTTATTTATATGAAGCCAACTTGAAGTAATCAAAAATCTTTTGTTGTAGATATATAAGAAGGGTTTTGTGAGCAAAGAAATGATGAATATGTATGTGTGTGTGTATTATGCTTGAAAGAGCGATATAGTGAAATTATGCATAGTTTCTCTTGTGCATTATCAATTGTGTGAAGCAAAATAGTGCAAAGCAAAAGTGCAGTATGTGTTAGAGAGGTAGAAGATTGTAATTGAGCTTCATTGGAGCTGTAATCTAGCTTTTGAAGAAGCTATTCCGTTAGTTCATCTCTTGGATCTAATCCAAATTTCTGTAAGGCAATGCACCTTCACATTTTGAGCAGTGAGCCTGAATGCATGTGCATTCCCTTATTGTATATTTTCATCTGAGTATACTCATATAATATTGTAGATTGGTCATCCACCGTGGTTTTTCCCCTAACAGGGTTTCCACATAAAAATCTCGATGTTATGGTGTTGTGGATGTTTACTTTCTGATCATGCATGTTTTCTTTGAATGTATGCTTTAAGTGGATTAAGGATCAGAGTAATTGATTTAAATTTTGCACAACACTGACTCACCTCCCCCTCTCAATGTAGCTTGTTTCCAACACAATATTTATGAACCCTAATCCAAACTTTCAAAAACAGTTTATCTTTCCAAAAAATGATCTTGCGCTTTCTTGCCTTTGTGAAGAGGAAACTTGAGAATAGTTTTGATTATGTCCAGGTCTATAGGAATACCCTTCTCAAATATGATATAGCCCAAGAGCTTATATTTTGTGACACAAAAGATACACTTCTTAAGATTTAGTGATATCACATAGTTTATGCACCTTTAACATCATTTTATTAGATCTTCTACATGGTTTGCTATATTTTTAGAAAATAAATTAAGAACATATTTGTGACTATAGACTCAACCCTATACAATGAAGAGGAATATTTTTATCTTAAGTTGAATATTAGTTTTAGGTTCTCTTTTATAGATCTCAAAGCACTTTAGATTGTTGAGCATTCACTCGAATCAATTCTTCAATAATCAAACTAAGTACCACTATTTTTTTTATATTTCCACATTAATTTTTTGTATTTTCTTTTTATTTATTTTCATATTCTGAAATACATATAGATCTTAAATTCCATTATACCAAATAAGATTATTAGTAAAAATCATTATGGCAAAAATTGCATACATGTTCCCTTTTTCTCTTATGTTTTAGATCGACATTGATTAGAGTGTCCCAAATGCAATGACCAATCTAAAAATAACATATCCTTATATGAATTCAACTCAAGAAAAACACCATATTTGTTAGATAGAAGCTATATAAAGAATTTAACTATCTAATATCATCAATTGTAAATATCAAATATTAGACTAGTCTTTAAACAAGGTCTCAATATTTTTTAAGGTAATTCAAACTGGATTAATCTATCTGTTAACTTTAATATTCCAACTCATATTTCTGAAAAAATTCTTTTTTTTTTTTTTTATTCAAGGGGTAAACGCTTTTGACCGGAGCTATGAACCGGAATACAACCATTCAACAATACTGCCCCAATGGGGTTTGAACCTTGGTGACAAGAACAATAATGCCACCTTTAAACCAACACACCATGCCAATGCCGGCAAACTCTGAAAAAATTCTTTTAACAAAGAAACATCTTTGCAATTAATGAAGATTATAGCTTATGAATCATACACTTTATGAAAGATTGCATAGTATTTGAATTATAGGAATAAATAAATAAGCAAGCCAACAATAAAATTGGATGTGTGGTCTCAAACGTCTCGATGAAGATAAACATGCAAATTCCTTCTTATCTATAGACGTCTTTATCCTGACCAAAACTCATTGAAGAAAATTACTTTTGTGGAAATTTGTCACTTGTGAATTGTTAGAAAGTAAATTTTAAATATTAAGACTGATACAAAAAATGAAGTGGCCTTGCTTGCACTTTATGCAATTTCGAAGGGGTAATTGAGATTTAACGCAAATCTATTTTGCATAGATATATCACATGGGTTTTGTTGATCATTTCAGTTGACATATACTCTTGTCATGTGAGCTTTGAAACAAAGTCAATTTGTGCAGAGAAAAACATATTTTCTTGGCTACTGACCCACTTTTTTTAACACCATTATTTGAAAGGAGATATTTGAGAATGTTAGAATGAAATTATTGGAGAGCAATATAAATAGTCTAGCAAAAGGCCAAAGTAATAGGACTATTCTAACATAAAAATAAAAAGTGGAAATAATGAGAATCAAACTCAACAAAATTTGATATATTTTTCTTTATTATTAAAAGTTAATTGTTATTTTCTTATGTTTTTAAATTTGTATTATTAAGTGTTAACACAAATGTAATAGATTATGTGTTTTCTATTTTAATACTTAATAATGAGAGTTGAGTTTGATTTTTGTTTGTGATATACATGTGTATACAAAGGAAAGTAGATGTGTAATAACACTAGTTCAAATTGCATAAAATGATAAGGATATATATATATATATATATATATATATATATATATATATATGCATCTACAAAATTTAGGAACCACTTGATTCAAGTTGAGGACTATTTGAAGAGGTTATAAATTAAATTTTATTAGTTTTGGAGCTCAATATTTACAAAGAAGTGTTGCGCTCAATTTGAAGAGGATCTCCTTGATGTTGAAGATTGCCATAAATCAACTTGTAATCATAACATAGTATGAAAAACTCCTATGCATATGAATAAATGAAAAGGTAAAATAGTAAATTGCATGTCACCTAACACCTATCCTAACACCTAATAATGAGAGTTAAGTTTTATACTTGGTTGTGATATACATGTGTATAAAAAAGCAAATAGGTGCATAAAAACACTAGTTTAGAAAGCATACAATTGTAAGGAAATAGATACATATGCACCTACAAAGATTAAGAATCACTACATTCAAGTTGAGGACTATTTGAAAAGATCACAAACCAAAATTATTATAGACCAACCTTTGATCATAACATAGTATGGAAAACTCCTTTAAATGTGAATAAAAAAACGTAAAATAACAAAATGTATGTCAAATTGAAAACTCTTTGTCTTATTTCAATTAAATTTTAGAAGAGTAAAAATCCAAATTCAAAACAAGAATATTCTTAAATAAACACAAGTTTACCATGGAGCTAGTTTCTCATCTTAATAATTCCCGCCTATCTTTAAACATATTTATCCAAAGTGCACCGAAAAAATTATAAGGACTGGATTGATGTTACCGCCTACTGTTTACTAATTTTATTTTTTCTTATAAAATTCAATGGGAGGGGAGAAATCACAGAATAAAATAACGTGGCTTGTTTAATGATGGTGCTTGTCACTCTCAAAAAAGTGAATTTTGAAAATGAAGAGGCCTTGTGTACAATTTTTTGGATTTGTTACCTCAATCTCATAGGCTGAAACCTCTGAGAAAGCATGGTCGCTGTGACATTCTTGTTGTCTGGCCGACTGGCAGTTTAACCTTGTGTATTGCTCATGTCACTGAGACAATACTTCTGTCTTTTCGAATGGACCTATCGCTATGACATGGAGACTCAGTGAGATCTCTTACCAATATTGAATGTATTGGCGACATAAGGGTTTGTTATTGGGTGCCTAGCGTATGTCGGTGTGACCTATGGTGACTGGATCATCGGGGTAACTCAAGCGTGTCGGTATGTGGTCCTAGTGACAGGGAGATGTCTCACCGATTGTAGTCATCGGGGTGACTTGAACATTCAGGAAGATCTCTTGGTGACTGGGAGATGTCTGGCCGATCGTATACACTCGGAGTAACTCAAGGGTCTCGATGAGAAGTCTTTCCAATGAGTATCCACTTGGAGTCTTCAGAGTGACATAAGGGTTTGCTATGAACTCTTGGTGATAGGGAGAAGTCACACCGATAAGATTTCACTTGGAGTCTTCGGGGTAACACGAAGGCATCACTATAAAGTCTTGGTGATGAGCATTTGTCTCACCGACAGTGTGGGATGTGTTTGGTATGACTCCTGGCGAAAGGTGGGCTTGGGGTAACTAGGAGACTTCAGCGTGAAGTCTTGGGGACAGTTGTTGGTCTCGCTGATGGCTGTGTGACTTCGGTGTAACATAAGAGGCTCGATGTAACCTCTTGGTGACAGCAGTATATCTGGCCGACAAAGCAACATGTCATCGAGTGTTTTTGGTGAGACTCCTAGTGAATGGAGTCATCAGAGAAACATGAGGACTTCAGTATGAACTCTTAGTGAATATGGAAAGTCTGGCTAAAGGTCTTCTTCGGTGTGACTCTTGGCGAACAGTGGTTTCGGGATAACATGGAAGGAATTGGTATTATGTCTTCACAAAGAGTGTTTGTCTCGCCAATGAGGTAGTCTGTTGTTGGTATGACTCTTGGCGACTGTTCGGTACTCGGTATGACTTGAAGACTTCAGAGTAACATCTCAGTGAAAGCGATATGTCTTGTTGACTGGGATGTTTCAGTATAACGTGAAGAGCTCATTATGAAGTCTTGGTGAAAGGCAATAGTCTTGTTGATGGGGTTGCTGAGGTCAATGTGACTCTTGAGCCTCGGTATGATGTCTCATTGAACAATGATGGTCATGGCGATAGCGATACAAGTGGTGATCATTGGTATGAGGTCTTGGCGACATGACGAAGTCTTAGTGATAGCTTTTTGGACTCAGTGTAACCTCTTGCCGATAGGGATGACTCTTGGCGATATCATTTGTCAAGTCTTGCGGCATCGGGGAGACACGGTTAGTGTCTCACCAACATGTGACACAAGTTGATCGTTGTTGACTAGGTGAAGATTGTCCGACATGGTGCATTTTGGACTAATCAGAGAAAGCAAGATGTGAACTATTTGCTGAACCGTTTCTATGTGGAAGTTGGAAAACTAAAACACAAGGAAGTGGAAACATCTAATGATGCTAGGCTGGATGATTCATTAGTTCTGATCTGAAAGTTGGAAAAGAACAATTTCATAGAGCTTGCAGAGAACGAATGTATATACGTATGCATTGGATGTTCTGAAGAGAGAGTTGATAAGCCAAGGAGCTAAAGAGCCGAGAGCGAGAGAGAGATCGATAAAGAGAGGACTGAGTGGCTGGCTGAAAGGCTAAGGGCATGAGGCTGGAATCTCTTCTGATCATGGATCATGATAGATATCTCTCGTGTTGATCTACACTATATATTGTGAGGGTATTGTAATAGTGCGAAGGTTGTATAGTCTGATGGGTTGATCTGTTGCATCTAGTTGTATCTAGAATGAACAAGATGTAATCTCTGAAAGGCTAAGAGCCTGAAACTATATTGTAACTTTTTGTTGCTGAATAATACAATGGATTGAACTTTGGAGAGTGGGGTTTTTTACCCAAAAGGGTTTTCCCCACGTAAAATATTTGTGTTCTATTTTTTGTAGTATCTTTCATCTATGTTATTGCTTGATGTTGAATTTACTTGTGTTTTTCTCAGAAGGATTGATGTGGGAAATAAATTGTGTCTATTTCCACTTTAAGACATAGTAGTGTGTGTCTTTGAGGCAACTTGATCAAAATTAAAGTTACCGAAGGCACTACTATTTGGAGTTTCTATTAGATGTGCTCCATTGATTTCCTTTCAAGTGGTATCAGAGCCTTCTTCTAGTCGTTGGTTCTAGATATTTCTCCTGTGAATATTTTTTAGCTTGAATAGGCTGGAAGAAATCTAGAGGAATGGACTGATGTATTGATCCTTTGATGAGTGGAAGCCTTGTGGTATTCTGAGACATCATGTAGCTTGAAGGATGGTCAAGATGGAAAAGGGAGTTATTCATGTTGTGATCTATGTCTCCTGGATGGTAGCGGTATAACCTTGGAGTATGAGGTGGATTTCTTTGCTCTGTGGTTGTGTAGCAGTAAAGCTTTCATATTGGGCATCTATGTGTCAAGCTCTTGGGTGATATGGAGAAGCCTAGGTTGTTTCTCAACCATGGAAGAGAGTGCTTATGCTAGGTGGTGTTTCCTGGTGTTGGAAGGCATGGTTTCATGTTAACCTCGAATACATAAAGGCTATGGAGTTAATCATCAGATGATTTGCAAGCTTCTGAAATAGCCTTTCTCTCTTTCTGGGATGCATGTACATGTTGGTGGTTCAGGTTTGGCCTGTAAGGGGCTTAGATTTCCTAAACTACTATTTTCTTTTGAAGGATGTTTTGCACTTGCATGGCTTTGTGATTTTGCAGGTTTTACATGATTAAGCAAAACTTGTGGTCTTCTGGAGTTGCTGTTAAGCTATTTTCTAGACATTGACTTTTTTGGGGTGGTGCTAGATGAGATAGTTACAGTTCCGTATGCATGCTTGGTGCATGGTTTGACGAGGCGTGTTTTCTTCTCTGCATGGGAGTGTTGGTACATGATTTGTCACTCAGCATTCCTGTGGTGGTGCTTGTGGGTTCCTTGATCATGGTGCTCATTGTGGACATGATTGGAAAATTAGATTTGGCATGATCTAGTGTTTGAGTCATGTTGTCTACGTGGTTATTCTCTTTGATATCTCAGTTTTGCATTTCCAATGCAATGATGGGTTTGCACGTTTCTGTTGAATGGATCTACGGGTTGTACAATGTTGTGGGCTATCTTTACCTACATGTTTTTTGTGAGAAAACTCATAAGTGGACTGTCTATATCAATGAGGTTGATTCATTGTTGGTGCAAACTTGTTAGCTGGCGTTGTCTGTGGTCACTTGTGCATTGGTGTGGTGTTTTGAGATGAGAGGATGGATACTATTGAATACCTGGATAGCCAGTTATGGGAACCCATAGCAGGTGGTCATGATGCTTGGAGAGCTCGGGTGTCACGTTTCAGTGGGAGCTTTAGCAGTGATTGTGGATTCATCACATGGTGGTGAATGGTCTTCTTTGGTGTTGCAGATGTTTCTAGGGAGAGCTTTTAGATCTTGTTGCTGCAGAAGGATTCTTTCGTATTTGCATGGACATCATTTGAAGATGTGCAACATCTTGGAACCATGGAGGATGCTTGGAGTCTTTGGCTGAGGTGTTGGTGGTGCTTGACAGGTGATGTTGGTTTTGAGTCTATTTGTTGTATGTCATGGTATACTCTTGTTTGCGCACTAGAGTTTTGGCATTGTGCATTGTACTTGAGACAATGGAGAAGTCACTTGAAGCATGGTATCTCCTAAGGGGATGTGTAGATCATGGTGTCATGATAAGTTCCTAATTCAGATGATTGGAGCTTTGACAGTGGTCTGAAAGTTCGAGAAGGCTACACCTTGGTTGAACGTGAGTTCAATAAGAGACCTATGAGGAGATTGCTCTTGGATTATTCATGATGACTTGTTTATCTTGAAGGAGTATTCTCATTCCCACTCTTGGTCTACTTGGCAGTTTATTTGAAAGGTATTTGGCCCATTATATTTTATAGATGTGTTTTATTAAGTTCACTTTCATGATATGGATCTTGAATTACTATTTAACATTTGGTTCTAGAGGATTCATAGTGGAAGTACAATTTGTTTTATCTCCTTGAGCTTTTGTGTTATGTCATTTACTGATGAGAATTGGTAGGAGATGATGTATGGGCTGATTTCCTAAAATGGGAAATGAATTAGCTTGATCTTCTTTGAGATGCTTACATCCATGAGTTTTTAAATTGGTTTGATCTTGGTGATTGAACGAATGGATGTTGTTAAGGCTTTTTTTTTGGGATGTGAAGAAGATCATTCTTGACACAGCTAGTTGTTAGAAGTGTATGTAGGAGGATGTTCTATAGGAAGATGATGTGCGGAGTTTCTCTCTGTGGCCGTGAAGGTTTGTGGTGAGAGAAATGTTTCTTGTAGCAATTTGTTGCAGGTTGTGCATGTTATTGTGGATATTTCCTTGGTACTACATGGCTACATTTTCTATGTCCTGTTATTGGTAGACTCGCGATGCCTTTTGATCTTTCAGATATGGATTACTCAGGTAGTGGGAGTTTCTGTATGTGTCTTGTTGTCTTAGACTGGTTGGCACTTGGAGCTTGTATTTACTATTGATGAGTTGGTTTTTATTTGGTATAAGTTTACTAATGTTGATACTTGTTGAGGTATGTGAGATTGGATGGTATAGCACGAGCTGTGGGTGCTATTTTCAGTCGCGTGGGTTTATCAGTTGGATGGAAGCAGTCAATCTAATTGTTGTTCTAGCTAATGCTTAGTATCTTGTTTCTGGATAATGACGTCACTGTTGTGTTCTGATTGAAGCTTTGAAGTTGATATTGGTTTTGTATAGTGTTTGAGCACAATGAAGTGGTAGCAATATCTTGTTGATGATATCACTGGGATCTTTTGCTTGTGTTTGTTGGAATGGTGCTTATACACCTTGGCTTTGTATCCTTCTTCCATAGGTGGCATTTTGGAAGATGACAGGATTGTTGCCTGAATGGTGAACATCTTGGATGTTGGAGCAGAATTCTTGATAGAGCATGAGAGCATGTTTGAGGTCTATGTGGTTTCCTAGAAAGCTGTGATTGGTTGCTTTGATAGAGAGTTGCAGTTGGATGCCTGGTCTCTGTTATAGATTGTCTAATGGACTATTATCAGTGGAATCATGTTGATTGGGTGTCTTGAGTATTATGGGGTTTGAGCTGGTGGAGCTCGTGTGATCTTAGTTCCTGGTTGCCTTGGAGGTGCCTGTGTGATCTTCGTCAAGTGGGAGATTTTTGGATTTTTTGCCTCAATCTAACAGGCCGAAACCTCTGAGAAAGCATGATCGTTGTGACAATCTTGTTGTCTGGCCGACTAGCAGTTTAACCTTGTGTATTGCTCATGTTTCTGAGATAATACTTTTGTCTTTCCGAATGGACCTATCACTATGACATGGAGACTTGGTGAGATCTCTTACTGATATTGAATGTCTTGGTGACATAAGGGTTTGTTATCGGGTTCCTAGCATATGTCGGTGTGACCTATGGCAACTAGATCATCGAGGTAACTCAAGTGTGTCAGTGTGTGGTCCTAGCGACAGGGAGATGTCTCGCCAATTGTAGTCATTGGGGTGACTTGAACATTTGGGAAGATCTCTTGGTGACTGGGAGATGTTTGGCCAACTTTATACACTCGGAGTAACTCAAGGGTATTGGTGAGAAGTCTTGGCGATATGTGAAGTCTTGTAGATGAGTATCCACTTGGAGTCTTTAGAGTGACATAAGGGTTCGCTATGAACTCTTGGCTACAGGGAAAAGTCACAGAGATAAGCTTTCACTTGGAGTCTTCAGGGTAACATGGAGGCATCGCTATGAAGTCTTGGCAATAGGCATTTGTCTCACCGATGGTGTGGGATGTGTTCGGCATGACTCCTGGTGAAAGGTGAGCTCGGGGTAACTTGGAGACTTCGACGTGAAGTCTTGGTGATAGGTGTTTGTCTCACCGGTGACTGTGTGACTTCGGTGTAACATAAGAGGTTCAGTGTAACCTCTTGGCGACAATAGTATGTCTGGCTGACAAAGAAACATGTGATCGAGTGTTTTTAGTGAGACTCCTAGCGAATGGAGTCATCGGAGAAACACAAGGACTTTGGTATGAAGTCTCAGTGAATGTGGAAAGTCTAGCCGATGATCTTCTTTGGTGTGACTCTTGGGGAATAGTGGTTTCAGGATAACATGGAAGACATCAGTATGATGTATTGGCGAAGAGTGTTTGTCTCACCAATGAGGTAGTCTGTTGTCGGTATGACTCTTGGCGACTGTTCGGTACTCGGTATGACTTGAAGACTTCAGAGTAACGTCTCAGCGAAAGCGATATGTCTTGCTGACTGGGATGTTTCGATATAACATGAAGAGCTCGTTATGAAGTCTTGGCGAAAGATGATAGTCTTTCCAATGGGGTTATTGAGGTTGATGTGACTCTTGAGCCTCGGTATGATGTCTCATCGAATAATGATGGTCTTGGCGATAGTGATACAAGTGGTGATCATCGATATGAGGTCTTGGTGACACAATGAAGTCTTAGCAATAGATTTCTAGACTCAGTGTAACCTCTTGCCGATAGGGATGACTCTTGGTGATATCGTTTGTCAAGTCTTTTGGCATCGGGGAGACATAGTTAGTGTCTCATCAACATGCGACACAAGTTGATCGTTGTTGACAGGGTGAAGACTGTCCGACATGGTGCATTTTGGACCAATCAGAGAAAGCAGGATGTGAACCATTTGCTGAACTGTTTCTGTGTGGAAGTTGGAAAACTAAAACACGAGGAAGTGGAAACATCTAATGATGTTGGGCTGGATGATTCATTAGTTCTGATCCGAGAATTAGAAAAGAATGATTTCATAGGGCTTGTAGAGAATGAATGCATATACATATACATTGGACATTCTGAGGAGAGAGTTGATAAGCCAAGGAGCTGAAGAGCCGAGAGCCAGAGAGAGAGTGATAAAGAGAGGACCGAGTGGTTGGCCGAAAGGCTGAGGGCATGAGGCTAGAATCTCTTCTGATCATGGATCATGATAGATATCTCTCGTGTTGATTTGCACTGTATACTGTGAGGGTATTGTAACAATGCGAAGGTTGTATAGTCTGATGGGTTGATCTGTTGCTTCCAGTTGTATCCAGAATGAACACGATGTAATCTATGAAAGGCTAAGAGCCTAAAACTGTATTGTAACTTTCTTTTGCTGAATAATACAATGACTCAAACTTTGGAGAGTTGGGTTTTTTACCCGAAAGGGTTTTCCCCACGTAAAATCTTTGTGTTATGTTTTCTGTAGTATCTTTCATTTGTGTTATTGCTTGTTTTTGAATTTACTTGTGTTTTTCTCAGGAGGATTGATGTGGGAAATAAATTGTGTTTTTTTTCTGCTTTAAGACATAGTAGTACGTGTCTTTGAGGGAACCTGATTGAAATTAAAGTTACTGAAGGCACTACTATTTGGAGTTTCTATTAGATGTGCTCCATTGATTTCCTTTCACAATTTACGCAATTTGGATGCTCTTTTGAAATTTGACAACGAGTTTGTGGGTTGTTTTTACATATAGGTAGGTACAGTTTGAAAATAAAAACTCACAAGAAAACTTGAAGTTTGAAAATGACAACTCGTACTGAAAATGAAGTGGCCTTGCTTACAATTTACGCAATTAACATGTAACCTATTAGTCATGATCATTTCAACATCTACTGTCATTTCATCATTAACAAAGCACTTTCCATGTGAGATCTGAAATGAAGTCAAGTCGTGTAGAGAAAAATATTCTTGACTGTGTTACAATGAATTATCAGAGAAATATCACCCATGCTTTAAAGCTATTAAAATTTCTCTAATTTTATCAAAGTATATTTTCTTCAAAGGGAAACAAAAAAAGGAGTAATTTCCAAGCTAAAGCAAATCCTTGAAGAAATTACAATGCAATGTAGTACAAATTTTCATAAGGAGCTCTATAGGAACTAGTGCCTTTAAAAACACCATGAAACCTTTAAACCTATTAGTTAAATTAAAAGCTTGCTTGACCTCTTGCCAACTAACTTAGTCAATGGAGGAAAAGTCCCAAAGGTCTCCAATATTTTGCAACCCTTAATTAACAAGATAATGAGATTGTCGAGGGAAGGTGACATCAAGAGGCTGACCATGATATTGAACAAGTTTATTCCACCAAATGGAAGAGATAACAAAGCTGAAGCTATGTTGCAAAGAGCCTTCTTTCCAATATAAAACTTTACAGACTTGTTGCCAAGCCTTCCATATGGATTGCAATGAAAAAGAAGCTTTCACACGAAAAAAAAAAGGAGCAAGTAGAATTTCATCCTGCCATCCCACATTCTGCTACCTGTTATTAGCCATAGTAAGAGCAATACGATGTCTTACCAAAATTCTTCATGGTTTGTTACTGTTGCCAAATTTTCGCCTTGGCTCAATTGGTGGAGCTGGCTACATGTTCTTTATCATAAGGTGGAATTGCACTTAAGTTCAAATGTTGTTTTTCCTTTTTATCATTATTCATTGAGTAACAGTTATACATTTTAGAGGAGAGATAGAGTTTCAGAAATGGAGTTTTCGAAATGCCATTCAAGTATTCCAAAAATGACAGAGATACAAAATTGAACAAATAAGCAAAATAGCATTTGGAATGCTTTCATTTATTTCATATAAAACTCATATTTTACAAGGCTTCATTTGATTTCAACAATCAAAATGATATTACAACATTGCATGTAGATGCATTTTCTTTTCAATTGAAAAGTAGAATTGAAATCAAAGATCCACACAAGCCGTGGATGTAACTATTAGAACACATTTCTAATAAACATTGCACTACTGGAGATGCAGAAAGTAAAATGCATCAGTGATGACATAATCATCATTGCCTGATTATTGACATTTGATGCTGAATGGTGCACCTTGTCTTCTTGAGCTCCGTCGACCTGTAAGAGGAAGAGAGGGGGAGTCAGTGGCTCCGATTATGATGTAACATATATGGAGCACCCACAATAGTACAACCTACTATTAACCATGCATTGAAACAATCAATCAAGTGTAGTACGAAAGAAATGAGCTGAAGGAGAGATAACAATATCACTGGAAATGAAAAACTACATGTTTTATATACTCTGAACCCTGACCCAAGAATAAAATTTCACTGGTACCTATTAATTCACACAAAGAGTTTATGTTGAATTGATAGAAACATTTCTTCGTTATTTGAAATAGGAACACCCTCATGGATGATTGAAAAATGATAAAATTTTGTATATTCTTTTGCATTTACTCTTAAGGGTTCGACTCAAATAACCAGTGATCTTTCTATGACAAGATGCTTACCTTGTGTATAGAAGCTAAAGATAGAACTTAAGCAAGCTTTCCCTCAAAGTTTCCAGATGAACACGAGCTCACAGGTCGGCCAAGCAAACAAAAGTCACAAGGAGTGCAAAGAAAATCAGAGAATAAACTCATACAGGCCGCAACCTTAATGTATTCTTGGTCCTTTGAAATAAAGGGAATTAACTTCAATGATATAAAATTAAGCTTACCCACTGAAGTTTCAGACGACTGATGAGCATGGAGAAGATTATCAGAGCATTCGAGCTCGAGTTCAACTCAGTCATGGTGGCGGAAAAAGAGTTTTGCTCCAAAGTGGAGTGTGCAAAATGAAGTGATAATTAGGGTTTGACCCTATTTTCTCATGCCCTAATTCGAACATCATCATCATCCAGAATATTTGATCAAAGAACATGTCAAATTTTGAATGGGGTCAAAGATTATAGTCTTTGCATTATGACTTATGAAAAATCTAAGTCTAAATGTATATGAGGGGGCCGAGTTTCTTTGTTAGGTCGAAGGTTAAGTCTTTAAGACTTATTCTGTCCTTAGTAATTTTGAAGGAATTGAATATAGAAAATCAATTAAGGGTGAGTTGTGAATACCCTATGACTTAGGGTCAATTATATTTTAGGGTTCTGACTTTAGTTGATTTTGGAGAAATCAATAAGATTTGAGATAAGGAGAGAAGATGATAATGATGTGTAATGTTTTTTATGATTTTGTGAGAAAATCAAAATATTGTGATGGAGAAATAAGGAGATTTTCTTTTTTTTGCAAAATATTTTCAATCTTTAATTGCAAAATAAGACAAATTGTGCAAATCTGCATCTTGTAAAGCAAAATCATAAGACAATCTTTTATAAATTGTTTGTGATTTCTTGCTAATTTTGGTAGATTTTTGTTGACTTTTCCTCTTGGTAGGATTTGAGACCTATCTTGGAGAGATAAGGTGTTTTTTGAGCTTTTAAAGCAAGATCAACCTATTTTTAGAGGCTTGACAGTGTGATCATAAAAGCATTGTGCTTTTTTCTGCTTTTAGGTAGTTTTTGAGACAGTTTGAGGCCTTTTTCCTTGAGATTTTTTTTGAGCTCGGATTAGGGTTTCTTGAGAGTTATGTTTTGAAAGACTTAGTCTTTTAGCTCTCCTCTCTCAGAGGAGATCAGAGTTCCTACTCTTATGATATTTTGGGAGTTGTGAACCTTTGTACTCAATTTTGACAGATTGACACTCTTTCAGTTTTAATAGAATAGCAGATTTCTCCTTCTTATTTTCTATCTCGCATTTTGTAATGGCAATCTGATCTACTTGTGTTTTCAAATCAGAATCCTTTTATGTCTTGCTGTTATAAGTTGTGTTTTAGAATTACATGTTTCAGGTTGCATGTTGTATTTGTTTTCCAGATCTTCATGCAAATCACTGATGGGATATGTGCCAATGAGATTGTGAGAATTACCATAATACAGAAGTTGTTATGAGTGGTTAAAGTCTAAATTTTCATAAGTTTGGTGAATTATCTATTAGTCATAGGATTTATTTTCAAGTTATCTTTTATCCCTTACCTTAGAGGTTATTTTAGAATAGAATTCATCATTTGGAGAACCAGCTAACTCTAGAGATTCCTCTTTCGTTTAGATCACCCACATCTGAAAAAGGTTTCCATGTTTCAGTAGGTTGCTGAATATTGCATTCAGTAGGGTGAAAATCTATTGACAACAATTTTTGGCATGCCCGATGGGACTTTGAAAGCTACTTTCAGAGAATATTTAATATTTTAGTTTGTTGTTTGGTGTATGCAACAGATTTTTCTAGCCTTCCAAAGGCTATCAAAATATACCTGGCAACTCCGATTTTGTTTTTGCATGCTAGTGAAGCCCGTGCATGAGAAAGATATAGACGAGATCAAGTTTTGCACCCTTCAAGTATCGAGAGTTATCCCCATCATTAAGAAGAGGTAGGACATGAAGGAGGCTTTTTGAAGCACCCTAGAGGTCGAAATCAACACCTCCAATTTTTTTAGTTCCTTGGTGTTATCACCAGGAGTTCCAGTCCCAATTTCACAAATAACACCAATGGCAGCACCATCGAGGCAGCACCCATTCACACCCTTTAATGGAGGCAGTCCATTAGATATTGCTCAACATGATGATATTCTAGTTGCAGCCCTTCGAGGACTACCATATTTCACTAGAGATGATTACACTACACCAGTCGAACACATCTGTGACGTAGCCACATTATGATCGGTGCATAATATCACTCAAGAGAACGCTGCTCTAAGGTTGTTAGTTGTGTCACTTAAGGGAAAAGCATTGTAGTGGTTCAGAGGCCTCAAAGCAAATTCAATCGTGATGTGGGATGCATTAGGTAATGGCTTGTACCAACATTTTGTTGATAAATCTGACAATTTATCTTTATTAGAGTAGTTGAGCACCATTCAAAGGGCCCCACATGAACATTTGGCGGATTTCAATTACAGATTTTAGAGGACCTAGGACAGAATTCTGGCAATAGTAAAGCCCTTACCGACACATTCATTTCTATTTTATTTAAAAGCTTTAAATAGCAAGATTATTGTTATGACTCAGTCTATGGGTGGTCTAACGCTTTCTAACGCTTATAATATTGCCATTAACGCTAAAAATTGCCTCATTCAAGCTGGAGACATAGCTCCTAGACCCCCTATGCCCTTGTTTCCAGAAATACAACCACCTATTCCTCCTACTGCTATACCTCCCTTGGCTACTATCCTGCCAGTTCCAGCAATAGGATATCATAATACAGCCCAAGAAGTCGCTGCTCCAGCCCAAAATCTGAAGATGCAAGAGATTAAAAGCATATTAAAGACTTTTGGGAATGATCTTGTGACTATTAAGAAGCAAGTTGGCCAAGAACACAAGCCTTATCAAGCCCATTATCAGCAAAATCAGCAAAGCAGGCCCGCCTTCCAAAATGATTATCAAGCCCAAAGAAGGAATTTTAACCCTTGGCCATTCCAGCCATACAATCCGAACGCAACCAACACATCAAAAGAACTTGTGCTGCAAAACAATGTTGCTCAAGATTGCGATTGGTGTTACCCATACAATCAACCCCACAACCAATCGGCCTATGCCAATGGAGTGAGAAATCAGGCTTTGATGGTGCAGAATGTATATGTTGTTTCAAAAAATGTTGCAGATCAGAATCAAGAGTAGCAAGATAATGTAGAGGTTGCCTTGCCGAACTGGAAGAGCTCTGAATTTTGTGGCATGAATGGCCAAGATTGGAAAAATTCTCCTATTTCAACTAATACCAGATCTAAAAAACAAGTTATTGATTTAGGACAAGCTGGAAGTTCACAGCAGCAGCCAGAAATCAGTAAACAATCTATTTTATCAGAAGTTAACATTGCTACATAGCCTAAGATGCAAATTATGCAAAGAGGGCAGGAGATACCTAATAAGGAGCTGTCAAAAATGCATTCTCAGCCTTTCAAGAAGCAAAATGAAGCTGTTGTCATAAAAAACTAACAAAAGGTAAATGCTTCATCATTTAATATTATTGAGCATCTCAAGAAAACTACTGTCAACATGTCGATACTAGACGCTTTACAGCTTCCAGGGCATAAAATTTTACTGGAGAATGCATTGGATGAATTGTCTATTTTTGACAATGCTAATCAAGGAGTGGCGAGGGTTGTGCTGGCTAATGACCTGGAGGAGAAAAGTGGGAAAAAAGTAAAAGAGGTAAAGCCCCCTCCGTTTTACTTAAGTCTGATCATAGGTGATAAAATTGTGCATAATTGTATGGTTGATTCTGGCGCTAGTAGTTTAGTCATGCCTAAGAGTTTAGCTGATAAATTAGGTCTTGTTTATGAGCCTAATCCTTAGAAAGGCATAGTGCAATTAGATGGGTCTATTGTTAAGACTGCTCGTATTATAAAAAATTTAGCCCTTACCTTGCACGCATCCTTAAGTTTCGCTATTCACCAGGATATTCATGTCATAGACTTACTGTCGCACTTCACCATTTGTCTATCAAGGGATTTTATAGCCAAGTTGGGTGGGTTTTTGTCTTCTGATTGGTCTCATCTATTTTTTAGAACAAGGTATGGTATGAAGGTGACCATTAAGTCTGAACCTCTAGCCAAAGACCATATCGAACCATACTCCCCAAACCTTATAAACGCTAATCTCTACACCACCTTTGCAATGGAGGAGCAAACCATGACCTTAGACTATAGCACCCAGGAAGACTACATCAATCTCGATGAATGGGCAACCGAAGATCACGAGCTAGATCCGTTTCGGAACACAGATGAGGTAGGATTAGGAGTTTATATGATTCACGAGTCTGATTGCAACATTCTTAATCTTTGTAAAGAGGATGAACCGTCTGCAGACAAGAATAATGAGCTTTGGAAGCTTTATTTCGATGGTTCGAGGAGCAGTGTTGGTGCCGGGGGTGGAGCTATGTTGATATCGCCCAAAGGAGATAAGTATTATTCAGATTTCAAATTTACTTTCAATAGTTCAAATAATACAACTGAGTACGAAGCATTGGTGCATGGCCTTGAGTGGGCCTGCAAACGAGGTATTAAATGCTTGCAAGTTTTTTGGTGATTCATAGTTGATTGTGAATCAAGTCAGAAATTTAAATATTGCTAAGAATGATTTGCTTAAGAGATACAAACAATGTGTATGGGATTTAATGGAATATTTTAATGCTTTTAATATCATGTCGATTCCTCGGAATCAAAATAAGCATACTGACAGGCTCTCTGCCATAGGAGCCCAGTTTGATATTCCCAAAGAGATTCATAAGGTAGAGGCACGTCCGTACATGAAGATAGTAGTCAGACCTTCTGTACCTGACAATAATGTGAGCTGGCAAGTTTTTGACAACGATGAGCAAATCGTGAATTTTCTAATTGCTGAAGCTAAGTTCGCAGATGGAAGTTAGCAAAAATGGCAGTAGCAGTATGAGGACCAAATTATGCAATTAAAGACCAATAAGCTGCTGAAGGGATTAGTGACATTAGAATCTATGTTTAACCTAGATGATCAAGTTCGAAGAGACAAGTGTAGCTTAACAGTTAAAGAAGAGAATTATGCAACCATCGAGATCTTCAAGGGCAAGCTTCTCAAGCTGGGAAAGGTACGTAGTCAGAAGGAACAACAAGCATTTATTCTGTTATGTCAAAAGTATAGTGATGTTTTTGCATGGGAATTATACAAGGATTTGAGAGGTTTTAACCCCGAACTAGCCTAGCATACTATCGAGCTTGAACCTGATGCAAAATCGGTAAGACAGAAGCAAATACTACTTAATCCCAAGTTGGAGCACCTTATGAAGGCTGAACTAAATAAACTAGTTGAGAGCGGTATTATTTTTCCTATCAAGCACACCTCTTGGGTGTCGAATTTAGTGCCAATCAGGAAGAAGAGTGGAGAAATTAGACTTTGTGTCGATTTTCGAGATCTGAATAAAGCATCATTGAAGGACCATTACCCACTCCCTTCCATGGAGCAAATTTTACAAGTAGTTTCTGGTTCTGACAGATTTTCTTTGTTAGATGGTTACTTAGGTTACAACCAGATTCTGGTTAAGCAAGAAGATCAGTTCAAAACAACATTTACAACCAAGTGGGGCACGATGGCCTACAAGAAGATGCCTTTCAGCTTATCAAATGCTGGAGAAACCTTCTAGTGTGCTATGGATATGGCCTTTCATGGCCTTATGAACAAGTTTGTTCTGGTATATTTAGATGATATTACTATTTTTTCCAGACATGCTAATGAACACTTGGGTCATTTGGAATAGATTTTTCAGAGGTGCAGAGAGTTCGAAGTGTCTCTCAATCCAAAGAAGTGTATATTTTCGGTGCACGAAGGTAAACTATTGGGACACATTGTCTCAAAGCATGGTATTTCAATTGATCCTGAAAGAGTTTCCGCAATTCTTGAATTGCCATTACTAGCTCATAAGAAAGGCTTGCAAAGCTTTCTTGGGAGGATAAATTTCACGAGGAGGTTCATACCGAATATTGCAGCCTTGCTGCAACCTCTCACTTCTATGCTGAAGAAGAATATGCCATTTAGTTGGACCAAGGAAGGCGAGAGGAGCTTCGAGCAGATCAAGGAAGTGCTCATAGCTGCTCCTACTCTTATTAATCCAAACTTTGACAAAGATTTTGTTCTATATGCTTTTGGAGGAGTAGATACAGTTTCAGCCATGTTATGCCAGCAAAATGATGAAGGCTTGGAGCGGCCTATAGCATTTTTCAGCCAAGTGTTGCATGATTACGAGGTAAAATATTCTTTTGTTGAGAAACATGTTTTTGCTATTGTAAGAAGTTTGAAGAAATTCAGACACATGTTGTCCAACAACAAGATTCATTTGTTGGTAGCTCATTCGACTGTTAAAGATTTTCTGCTTAACAAGGATATTAATGATAATCGTGCTAGTTGGATCACTAAAGTAATGGAGTTTGATGTTGATATCAAAGTAACCAAACTCATTAGAGGTAAGGGTTTGTGTGAACAAATTGCTAGAAATGAATACTTGACAGCTTAAAAGAAGCTGTAGATACAGGAATAGTATTAAGTAATGATGTTTTGAGTGCTGTTCAAGCACCTTCTGCTATGTGGTTGCAGTGAATGATACATTATCTGCAAACTAGTGAATGCCCTGAAAGCTTAGATAGAGCAAAAAGAGGGTAGTATAGATTACAAGCCATCCCTTATGCAATCATTGATGGCATTCTTTATAGGAGGGATTTCCAAGGTGTCTTATTACGTTGCATTCAGCCTAATCAAGGTGCTAGTAGAATTTCATGATGGACCTTCAGGAGGTCATTTTGCTACAAGAACAATAGTTGTGAAGACTATGCGAGCTGGTTATTACTTGCCAAATTTATTTAAAGATGCTATTGCATGGGTCAGAAAGTGTGAGAAATGTGCTTTATTTGCTGGTAAACAGAGGCTTGCACCACTGCCCCTGCATCTGATTCAGGTAGAACAACCCTTTCCTAAGTGGGGCTTGGATTTTGTTGGCCCTATCAACCCACCCTTGAGTGCAGGTCACAAATGGATTCTTACTACCACAAATTATTTTACAAAGTGGACTGAAGTTGTTGCTTTAAAGGAAGCAAACAAGACTTCAATGCATAATCTCTATCAAGATCTCATATCGAGATTTGGTGTTCCAGATTCAATCATTTCAGATAATGGTTTAGCTTTCACAAGACTGAAGATTTCAGATTGGTTTGTCAAAAATAACATCTATTTGAACACGTCATCAAATTATTATCCGCAAGGCAATGGACAGGCGGAATCCACAAATAAGAATCTAATTTGGATAATCAAGAAGACTATTGAGGCCAATCAAAGGACATGGCATGAAAAGCTAAAGCTAGCCCTTTGGGATGATAGAATAACTCCTAAAAGAGCTACTGGTGGTTCACCTTTTATTTTGACTTATGGCAGAGAGGCTAAGTTGCCTATTTCAATTGAATTACCAACATTGAGTTATTTTAAAGAACTGGAATTGCTAAATGAACAACCTCTTGAAGTGAGGTTTGCATAGCTGGTTGAGCTCAAAGAAACTAGAAAAGAAGCTCTAAGACAACTGGAAATACATCAAGCTCAAATGAAGAATACTTTTGACAAGAGGGTGAGCCCTCGTGATTTCATTGTTGGAGATCTAGTTTTCAAGTGGAATGAGTTTAAAACTAGACCTAGACGACATTCCAAGTTCGATGCAATGTGGGATGGGCCTTATGTGATCACGAAACACACAGAGCATAACACATTCCAACTTTCCAAGATGACTGGCGAGGTGATGTCTATCCCAATTAATGGGATCCACCTAAAACATTGCCTCTGAGATAAGTTATCTCACTATTAGTAGAGTAGATTGCAAATAAGTGTGTTTCACACATTTAATTTCAGTAGTTTGCTTTCTCTAAGCGCTGTTGCGCATTGTTCTGTTGGCCATCAGGGCCTTTTAGTTTTCTTTTAGTTCAATTTTGTTTTCTTGCTGCTATTTGGAGTGTTGCTATTCAAGTTTCTGAGTTTCAAGAAGGGGCAGAATTGACTCCGCACCCAATGAACTGTTTAAAGGCCACTGATCTATGCTTAGCAAGAAAGCATATAGCGGAAATCGCCAAAATGTTGCCAAATTTTTGCCTCGGCTCAATTGGTAGAGCCGGATGAATGTTATTTATCATAAGGTGGAATTGCATCTAAGTTCAAATGTTGTTTCGTATTTTATCATTATACATTGAGTAACAGTTATACATTTTTAAAAGGAGAAATAGAGTTTCAGAAATGGAGTTTTCATAATGCCATTCAGATGTTCTAGATATGACAGAAATACAGAATTGAACCAATGAGAAAAATAGCATTTGAAATGCTTTCATTTATTTCATAAAACTCATGTTTTTACAAGGCTTCATTTGATTTCAACAATTAGAATGATATTACAACATTGCATGAAAATGCATTTTCCTTTTCAATTGAAAAGCAAAATTGAAATCAAAGATCCACACAAGCTGTGGATGTAACTATTACAACACATTGCTAATAGCACATTGCACTATTGAAGATGCAGAAAGTAAAACACATAAGTGACGGCATAATCATCATTGCCTAATTATCGACATTTGATGCTGAATGGTGCACCTTTCCTTCTTGAGCTCTGTTGACCTATAAGAGGAAAAGAGGGGTGTCAGTGGCTTCGATTATGATGTAACTTATAAGGATCACCCACAATAGTACAGCCTACTATTAACCATGCATTGAAACAATCAATCTAGTGCAGTACAAAAGAAATGAGCTAAAGGAGAAATAACAATATCATGATCACCATGTTCTATTTTTTATGCTAACATTATTTGTTTCCTTGTGCAGGTATAGGTAAAATCACAAAGTTGAACATTATTGAAGACAAAGCATGTGGAGAAAAACGGGCTCCCACAAGGGTAGACCTCGACATGCTGCCCTATTCATTAAATGGGCTGATTTTAAAGATACATTATCATATTCATCAAATGAAATGAAGAACAACTGAAAGAGTAAAACATAATTTATCTATTAAGCAACTAAACCAACTGTGCATTCATAACGATCAGGTTTTTTTTCTGAAGGCTACAAGTGAATAGTGAATTTAGTTCACTAAATGAGTTCAACTGAGTATATCTCCATCAGGTATTGCTGATCAAGGATAGTGAACAGGCATAAATTATGCCTTAATAAAGAGTTTTGATTTTCATCATGAAAGAGAGCAGATTTTGAAAGAAGTTTATTAATAATAACATAAAAATGCATGAAGAGTGCCATGTTACAGCTGAGTATGAACACAAATAGTGTATTCAAGAGCTAAATGAATCACTAGTTCTAGTTGATTAATAAGTAGATACAACATTATGAATTGTAATAACAAGTGATCATTCTAGGATAATAAGGGAAGAGCAAGCAGTTTCTTTCTAGAAGGAGTTCTGAGTTGTTAGTCATGCATATGAGCTGGTGGGTAGCATGTAGTCATGATGTTACAATGTTTTAGTTTAGTTTCTCTACATAAAATCCAAGAGCAGAAAGCAATAGCAATGTTGCTATATGGTTAAAGTTGAGGAAATTTGGAAGAGCACTCTTATGCATATAGTGGACAAGTATGGAGACAGTATACATTAAGAGGTCATCCCTTCCACAACAAACAAACACAGAATCATGTTGGAAGTAAGAAGTTCAAATGCCTTAGAAGCCTAGTTTATCATGATAAAATGAAGATGTAGGAATTGGAGAGGAGTCAAAGTCAGCTTTAATAACAAATGCCAAGTATGAGTTTTTTGCAACTGAAGTGTAAAGCGTCACTTAATGGTTGAGTCCCTAAACTGAATATGGTTAAATGCATAGATTTTTGTTTCTCTCATAGGGATTTTTATTTCTGAGGATGAATGTCATGACAAATAGCATCAGTAATGCAACAGAGAAGCGTTCTTTTCTTTAAGTACAGAATGATAAAGAGGTTAAAAGTGAAAACAAATATTCAAGACATACTTTTGTTATAGAAATTCAGAAAGATCACTGGTTATTTGAGCAGAACCCTTAAGAGTAAATGCAAAGGAGTATACAAAATTTTATCATTTTCAATCATCCATAAGGGTTTTCCTTTTTTAAATAACAAAATAGTTTTTCTATCATTCCAGTTGAATTCTTTGTGTGAATTAACAAGTACCAGTGAAGTTGTATTCTTGGGTCAGGGCTCAGAGTATATGAAAACATGTAGTTTTCATTTCTATTGATACCCAGGTGAGGGTCTGTTAAATAAAAGGAAAGAATAAATGCAAGGAATGGGTGGTTGAGCTCTGCTAAGAAAATAAGAATATGTGCATTTTTCTTTGAAAATTTCCAATACTCATGTCATTATTTTGTTTCAAAGGTTCAGAATAAGCCACTGGCTCATTTGGGCCGAGCTCATATGTTATAGATCATAAATAGATTTGTAGTTTTGAATCTCAAATATCCATTTCCAAGGTTACTTTTAAAATAGAGAAAAGCAATAATCACGGTGGCCATGTGAAGATTTTTCCCAAGACAATAGTTGAGTCAAAATGCGAATTGTTGTGTTGAGCCAAGTTCCAAAAAACATAGTTCTCTTTAGAAATTTCAAATACCCTCATGTAGGTTTGTTTTCAAAGTGCAAGAAATACAATAATGGAGAGAACCCATATGGGTTTTACATAAAATAGCAATAGGAAACAATAAAAAGCAATTTTTGTGATGAATCAAGCAACAGAAGGGAGAAAGGACAATTTTATTCAAATTTCCATAATACCCACAAGTGGATTTGTTTTCAGAAAGACATAATGATCAATTTTTTGTTCTGGGTCGAGCCCAAAATCTATTAAACAAAGCTTTCTATGTGTGCATCTGGTGTGGCCTGACCATGGCCAAAATTCATAAACAAAAAGGAGATTCTTTAAGTCTCTGGAGAATAGATGTTTAGCAGAAGGAGATTACCAGTTCGAGGCTCAAAGTGAGCATCCTAGCCATAGGAAGAGCTTCACAAAACATCCAGAAGCTGAGAGTCGAGCTCTCAATAAAGGTCGAGCTCACACAATGGCAGGAAACACACATAAAATGCAAGACAAAGGCATTTAAAAGGTTGTGTTAGCCGCGGCTATAAAGCCATAATGAACAAAAGTAGGAAACGATGGAGTTGTGAGTAGATGGTTTACCTTATGCACAGTAGAAGAAAGCAAAAAAAACACAAGGCGATCTCTCTCATAGAGCCTTCGATGGAACCCAAGCTCATATGAGAAGACCAAGCAAGCTGAACTCACCGAAAGTGCAAAGAAAGGTCAGAAAAGAAGCATGGAAGGCTGCAACCTTATTTCCTTTTTTGGTATTCAATAATGAAGTGAAAGAACTTCAATACAAAGCAAGCAAAGCTTACCCCAGATGAGTTTCAGTTGACTAATGAGCATGGTGAATATTCCTAAGCATACAAGATGCAGATTCAACCATCATGGCGGCGTTATTCTTCCAGACAGAGTTTCTTTCCTTGCAAAGTCACGAGTGTGAAATGAAGTGATAATTAGGGTTTGACCCTATTTTCTCATGCCCTAATTCGAGCATTATCATCATCCAGAATGTTCAATCAAAGCACATGGTGAATTTCAAATGGAGGTCGAAATTATAATCTATGCATTATGACTTTATTAAAATATGAGTTTAATACTATATGTTTGGAGGCCGAAATTCAAATGCCTAGGTTGGTCGATATGATAAGTCTTTGAGACTTATTTTGTGCCTTAGTGAATTATGGAAATTTGGATACCTTATGTTATTGTTTTGTGAGAAAAAAATAAGGGTGTAATGGTGAATAATCGATGACCTAGAATTTTTTTTTATTGACTATCTATTTAGGGTTTTTGTTTTAATTGATTTTAAAGAAATCAATTGGAATTTTGATGAGGGGATAATTATTATATTGATATTTTTTATGATTTTTTGAGAAAATCAAAACACTGTAATGGGGAAATAAGGATATTTTATTTTTTGAAAAATATTTTCAATCTTTAATTGCAAAAATAAGATTAATTGTGCAAATTTGCATCTTGTAAAGCAGAATCATAAAGTGATATCCTATAAATTGCTTTGTGATTTCTTGCTAATTTTAGCAGATTTTTGTTGACTTTTCCTCTTGGTCGGATTTTAGACATATCTTGGAGAGATAAGGTGTTTTTTGAGCTTTTAAATCAAATCCAACCTATTTTTAGAGGCTTGACAGTGTGATCATAAAAGCATTGTGCTTTTTTCTGCTTTTTAGCAGTTTTTGAGATAGTTTGAGACCTTTTTCCTTGAGCTTTTTTATAAGCTCGGATTAGGGTTTCTAGAGAGTTATGTTTTGAAAGCCTTAGTCTTGAGCTCTCTCTCTCTGAGTTCAGATCAGAGTTCCTACTCAGACACAATTTTGAGTTTTTGAACACATTTTTGTACTCAGTTTCAGATTATGGCGTTCTCCTTTAGTTGAATAAAGACAACATTCCTACTTCTCATTTCTGTGTCCATTTACAGTTTCAGTTTGATTTTATCTTGTGATTTATGTTTACAGAGTCCTTGTTTTGTCCTTAAACTATAATTCTTAATGCGAAGAGTTCATAATATAGGTTGCATGTTGTGCTTCAAGTCAGGTCTTCATGCAAATTATTTATGTATCAATTGTTCATGAGAAGTTGTGAAATATTGCATCTTTCTAAAAGATGTTTGTGAGGAAGAGATCATAATCATCTTTAAATAATTATTAGGTTTTGAAATTCATCGTTAGAAATAGGTTTTATGTTTAGTAATAGTTTATCCCTTTCCTCGGTTGTTTTAGAATAGGATTTATCATTCGAGAACCAGCTCACTCGGAGATTCCTTCTTCGTTCAGATCACCCACATCGAAGAAGGTTTCCATGTTCATTGCTGAATATTGCATTCAGCAGGGTGCAAATCTATTGACGGTAACCTCCCCTCATTCAATTTTTTCTCGCAAATTCAATTGACTTTTCCAATTTGTTCCTTCACTATCTCACTCCACTACCTCCTTCACCAGGCACCCAGATTCCTCCACTCCCTATTTAATGTCAATTTTCCAATGTATTGAGGAGTTACAACATGCCAAGAATGGCCTCCTCCTTCCTGGGTGTGGGACTTTATGTAACTCCCACAATTCAAGGAATGACTATTTTCCAACACCTCCATCTCCAATTTGAATTAAATTCAAGTTCAATCTAATTGACTCCAATTTTGAGGAGCTAAGAGGAAAATAAAATTAAAAGAAAATCATGCTTGCAAAACACAACCAATAAGAAAAAATCAAAGGAAAAACATAGATTTCTTTTGGTACAGGATTGCTCATGCACCTGAATGCTCCTGCATCAATAGATGACCTAAAATCATTTTTGCATACTTGGCATATCTCATCAAAAGGAAATTGAGAAATATCCCATACTCCTATGAGGTTTAAGGCATCCATGTAGTCTTCATTTACTCCTCACAAAAATACTGGCCTTAATGACTATAAAGAGAGCCTATTGTGATGTGGCTTCTTCAGGAAGAATTGAAACCTTTCCACATAATCTTTAAGTGGTTCATCTTCCTTTTGTGATATCCTGAAGATGTCATATCATTTCATGTCTACTCCACGACAATAATTCTGGTATTTTTGCAAGAATTATTTTTTATTGATTCCCAATTTGGTATCGTATTCCTTCCTAACCACATGAACCACCACAAAGCAGCATCTTTCAATGTGGTTGGGAAGAGTTTTAATCTGTGGGCATCTATAGTGTAATCATAGCTTATTCACATCACATCAAACTCAAACAGCAATGTGTCTAGATCCTTTCTAATCAAACCATAGAAGTTGGGCAATACTGAGTGGGGTATATTCTTGAGGGTTACTACCCATTCTTGATTTGTAATTGGAAACTTGAATGTAATAGGCTATGTTGGATTGTCCACCGCTTCCTCTACTATAATGTTAAGTTGTCTTATGGGTTTTCTCCTTTTCTCTGAAGTAGGTATTGGTGTGAGGGGTGATTATATATCATTGATTCCCTTTGTTGGTCTTCACTTGCATCGGTATCTTCAAATTCTGCTTGAATTGAGGGGATAAATCTTCCCAAAGTGTCTCTTTGCCTCTACATATCTTGAGCTTTAAATAGCCTCTCCTACACACTGTTAATGAGTAGTTTGGGGTCATTTTGAAAATTTATCCTAATCCTAATTGTTGTAATTAAAACCTTCCTAATTTATGAAAGAAATGAAAATAAATTGAAACATAATTGGAATTATAAACTTAGCACCATCCTCAGCAACGATGCCAAAAAATTAGAGCTTCTCCTAATTTCTAATTAACTGATATAGATAGAACACAGACGACCTAACAGTCCTATCGATCCCATCCCAATTTAAGCAATTCATTGTTCAAAATGAGGCTTCATTAAATTGTGAACCAAGGAATCGTAGACTTGAGATGATGCTAGCACTATATGCAATTGAGAATCCTAGACTTTCTTAATTGACTAAGTATAGGTAATTGAACAAGAGTAAATTCATCTGAAAGCTTTGTAACTTAAAATAGCTCCTATTTAAAGAATAGCGTAAGTAATTACTAATTACTCTAAATGACCTTAGGAACACCTAAAGGTACTTATCTTTTCACATATTGTAACTAGCAACTCTCTATGTTGCAGCGTGACCTATTTCAACTAATTACTTAATAACATTGAACAAAATATAATTAGAAACTTCAATTCAAAAATCACAATATAACAGTCAATGTGATGTAAACTAGAAACTATAATTCAAAAAATACAATTCATAATCTAACTAACCATCTAAGTTAACGTGGATTATGTAGTACCGCAAGTGGCCCTTACTTGAGTTGTTGCAATCCACAATGTCTCTTTTCAAAGACTAACTCAAAAAATCATGCAATTGAAGTATCCTTCTTTTGTAATCTGAACATATATAGAGCTTTTGAACATAGTAGAAAAAATTGTTATTCAATCTAATTTCATGCAAAAATCTAGCTAGTCAATCTCCCACAAAAGTATCCCCCATATATAGGGTCTGTGAGAGTCCTGTTATTCAAAAATTATAAACAAACTATGAACAATTGTCAACTCCTCCAAGAAAACAGGAAGAGGACCAAGTCTTTAACTTAACAGAAATATAAAGTAGGTGGAAGTAGAAGTGTTAGAATCTAATAAAGACTCTACAACAATCAAGAAGAATATCATAACATAAACATGCTTAACATGACAGAGCTTTAATTCAAGCCACTAATCACTGTTAGAACAAGTCTCTTCTTACTCCCACGATATATCGAAGGGATGCAATGACACGTGGATATTCATGTCTGCATCCTAATACCATCATTCCTTATCATCTTCAAGACATTCACACATGTTGAAGTTGGTCATCTCCTCTAGTTGTGTTGAACCAGCATCCTTTTGTTGCGGGTTGAGAATCATTTTTGCTACGGGTTGACAGGTTCTTGATTACAAGGGGTTAGTCTTATTCCAAAGGCATTTTTCATTATTAAAAACTATAATTAATCATAAATTTCTACTAAATCCCATATATATTCAAATATCTTTCATTAATATATTATATCATCTTCAATGTTTCTTAAATACTTAAAGTATATAGAAAGATTTAGAAATGTATTTGAAACTTAGCAAAAATGAGATAAAAAGACATGAAACTATAGCAAGAAACTAGGTATTTTTAGGGCTCATCAAATGGTTTTCATCAAAATATCCCAATATATATTGAGGTTAATTAAATTATACGTCCTAGGAGGGAATCTTTTAGATAATGTTAGTTGTCACTAGATCTTATCTTATCTTTTGTCATTTAATGTTTGTGTCCTAAGTCATTTAATATTTGTTGAGGTAGTTATCTCATTATATAGGATTAAGGTGCATGTCAAGATCTTGTCTAATCCTATCTCATAACTTGCCTTTATAAGCAAGGCATCATATGTACATCATATATTCAATCTAGCAATCTTGCATCCATAATCAGAGCATGATATTTCTGCCATTTTTCTCTTGTAGAAGTTATTTTTGTCTTGCAAGTGATCCTAGGTGTTGAGGAGTTCATCATAAACTTCTACATGGTATCAGAGCTTCAGTGTTGCAAACTTCTTCCCATATTTGAGGGAACTATTTTGGATTGAATATTTTTTGGTTGTGATTTGGGATTTCAAGGACCTCACCGTTGAATCTAGGACATCAAAGAAAGTCAATTTTTACTTTTGTTTTGTCAAATTTTGTTATATTTTGTAGATCTACAAGGGTTTCAATTTGGGTGAAGGTTACAAATTTTGAGAGGTAGCTAAATTTGTCACTTTGGGCTAAAATTAACCCTGCTATTGCATCTAAAAGGCCTGAAAACCTAAGGATTGGTTGTCAATTCATCAAAAATGAACATTTTTTCTAGGGGCATAAAGAAAATTTTTGTCTAAAATATTATTTTCCGTACGATCATACTGATCTATACCTAGTCATACCGTACGAAGCAGCGTGTTGTAGTCATAGAATATTTATATACCATCAGCAACATATTCTTCTCTTCCCTATGTCACCTTTAGGTATGACAATCTGCAAACTTGCGTCACCTTTGTCTCATTACACACTACTTAGTAAAAAATTTGAATAAATTGCAAGTTTTATATTAATTAATATTTTCAATTTAAAAATTATTTTAAACATCAGCGGTTCATTTGTTTAGCCCATAGTATTAAACCCACAGTCCTACCTCCAACGTGAGGGGCTTATGCCTCGGGCGACACGGTCGATGCCCCGCCACCCCCCAACCACTCACCCCAATGGTGCTACCACCACTAGGCAATGGGAACTTTTTAAAAAACTTGTAGTTAAGCCATGGTCACATGGATGCCTAGGGGCTTAAAGTTGAGGGGCCCAAATTTTTCCCCTTGATGTCCGAATCGAACATTTTTTTTCAAAATGCCATAAATTTTCACCACAATGTCAAAATTTCAAAAATGAGATATGGTCAAAATTTTGGCTTTGTTTACTTCGTAGTGCAGGTGAAGGTATTTTTTTTCCAAATTCTGCTATTTGGTGCCAATATTTTCTTATTGAAATAATATCTTCATTTTTTGCTCCTGAGCTCATAACTTTTTGCCATGATCTCTAATTTTTCATGATTCTTGGTGTTCGAAAGGTATTGAGGAGCTTTATCATGCCACCCATGGACTTTTCAAGTTTAGCCCCAGGTATCTTTTATTTAGATTTTTGTGTATTCACATTCTAGTTTATCATTTGGACATACTATCACTTGGGAAGGTACAATTTTGATCCTTGTACTTCATTTCAGTTCTAGAACGATGTTTTATCTCTTATTGTTTCATTCGGATTCCAGGGTTGCTCCATATCGAGAGTGTTTCAGTATTCCTTGGAATCGAGACTATTGTTACTTTATAATAAGGTCAAAGTTGGTCCAACAATCAAGAGTTTTTAGTGTTTCTAGCATTAGAATCATATGTCCTTTGTTGCTTGGATTAAGGTTCTAGTGTTACTCTACCAGTGTGCTTCCAGTGTTTCTTTGTAGTAGGTTATCCCATTGGGGGGGTTGAATGGTCTCTCTTCTTCTCTCTTATGGGGGGGTCTTTTCCCTCATGTGGGGTTTTATCCTTCTCATTCTTCATGGAGAGTATTATTGTATCATTTCTCTCTTTTGGGGAGGAGTTTTTTTCCCACTGGGTTTTCTCCTTTTCTTCGTTTGTGAGAGATTGCATTTGTATTTGTACATGGGTACCTAACATGGTCTTGTAGCCAAAACCCATCTTTGCATAGTAATACTCTCTAACTTGTACTTAAAGAGGGTGTTGGTGTAAATAGGTGTTTTACCTATCTAGTCATAAGTGGGTCCTATTTACATGTTAAGTCCACTTAGGTCCTAGGAAGGAATCTTTCTAGATAGTGTTAGTTGTCACTAGATGTTATCTTTTGGCATTTAATGTTTGTGTCTTAAGTCGTTTAATTTTTGCTGAGGTAGTTGTCCCACTATACAGGATTAAGAAACATGTCAAGATCTTGTCTAACCCTATCTCACAACTTGCCTTTATAAGCAAGACATTATATGTACATCATATATTCAATCTAGCAATCTTGCATCCATAATAATAGCATGATATTCCTATCATTTCTCTCTTGTGGAAGTTATTTTTATCTTGCAGGATATCTTGGGGTGTTGAGAGTTCACCATAAACTCCTACAGGTGTGAAGGCCTTGTCTCTTGTGGTCTATTTTTGCCAAATTGATGTTCTAGTTGTGTTTGTCTTGTGTTTTATCTTTTTTAGAGCTCAAACTATTTGAACACTAACACTATATACAAACATCCAGGTGATGCACTAGTGTTCCATAACAATTTATTTTTTAGCAATTATTTTTAAGCATTTTGCCACTTGTCACCTTCCCAAGTCAGTGGCAACCATTCAGAATAAATCTAAACAACTTGCCAACCTCTTCCTCTTGCCTCTTTTTCTCATTTTTTATTCTTTGTTTTTTACACTCTTCTCTCACATATTGAAGCTCTCTTGCACTCACACAACTGTCTCAAGATCTCTATAGAGTTGTACAAGCTTTCTCTAGAATTGGTTTTTACTACAGCATTCTTCTTAAAGCATTTGTGTCTCCTTGGCTTCCTCAAGCTTTTGTAGGTGGTGTTGCTCTTGTTTTATTTATACTTCTCTTATTTATTTTCTTATTGCTATTGCAACATTTCTTTTGTTGTGTCCCTAAGCACCTTGGGACATTCATATCCTATCAATCTTTCATTTTAGTTATAATATCTTTATTGTCACAATTCTTATTTTCTAAATGCTCTTAGACTAAGAACACACTATTTTCAATCTCTCTATCTTGGTTCATGGAGGTTGAAAGACCAATAAAGAAGCTTGATCTAAAGTAAAGTTCCCAAACAATCCAAAATACTTTTCTTTGCATGTAGGTATTTTGAGAGCATCCAACCACATGAAGGTTTGCAAGTGATTTCTTGTTTATTATTCACTTATTTTCTCCATTAAAATGATGTAAATCTTGTCATTTGATATATTTCTTTACATTCCATTATCATTGGTATGCTCCATTTTCTAATTTTGTAGATTGAGTGAACAACTAGGTGAGATTTAAATTTCTTTGGGGGTTCCTTAGTATTCTAGGTTGTATAGACTACACCACTTGGCATGGACATCCTCACAATGCATTGGCATCTTAGACAATGGCATCCTCCATTTAGTGTCAGGTTTCTCTCTTCATTCTATTTTCTACCCTATAATCTATTTTTTTGAATAATTTTTTTCAGTTTTTAGCAAATAGCATTTTATCAATTTCCTTTACACTCTAGTTAAATAAAAAAATTATTTAGAGCATCTATGGGCTTGTAGAATTTATTTTTTTAAACAATAGAAAACTACTATAATCTGAATGTAAAGTGAGGAAAATCATTTAGCTAAACATCTTAGCTAAATCATATTTTTCCTCTTCTACAAGGGGCTTAGATCTAAGATTGGCGATAAAAGAAATTATGTTGATATTGTTCTAAGTCAATTTACTAGTCAGCGAACTTACTATCTTTGTTTGGTAGAAGTCTTGAAGTTTATACAATCTTATAAAACTCTATGGTTCGGTTTGCATTCTTGTGGGCTCAATTGCAACTATCACAAACTTTATTTGTTATGTAGGATTGATCTTGCCTCACATATTATTTGGTAGTATGTGCACCTAAAAATTTATTTTTGCCTTCACCTTCTAGATATCTAAATCTATCAAGGCCATGTTTATAAACAACTTTGACGAGCTTCTTGACTTGATAAGTGAACATGATCTCTTAAGTCAAATCCACAAGCAAGCTAAATTTATGAAAAAATAGCAAATATAGAAGATAACATTCACTAACATGCAAATGGGCTATATTCATATGTGATTCTTTTATCCCTTTAGAAATCAAATTACACTCTAGCAATTATCTTTTCCATGTGTGTCTAACATATCTTTAACTACAAAAATTAATGTCTTTAAATACTATGACATATAAACTATGGTCCCTTACATGTTGATCACCAGATTTTTTCAAACTCGATTTGTTGTGCGGGATTGATCTATGCCTCACACATGATATGATAGTATGTGCACCTAAAAACTTATTTTTGCCTTCACCTTCTAGGTGTCCAAATCTATCAAGGTCATGTTTATAAACACCTTTGAGGAGCTTCCTGACTTGATAAGTGAACATGATCTCTTAAGTCAAATTTATGGGCAAGCTAAATTTATGAAAAATGGCAATATAGAAGACAACATTCACTAACATGCAAATGGCCTATATTCATATGTGATTATTTTATCCCTTTAGAAATCAAAGTGCACTCTAGCAATTCTCTTTTCCATATGTGTCCAACATATCTTTAACTGAAAAAATTAATGTCTTTAAATACTAGGACATGTAAACTATGGTCCTTACATGTTGATCACCGAACTTTCTCAAACTTGATTTGTTGTGCGGGATTGATCTATGCCTCACATGATTTGATAGTATGTGCACCTAAAAACTTATTTTTGCCTTCACCTTCAAGGTGTCTAAATCTATCAAGGTCGTGTTTATAAACACCTTTGAGGAGCTTCTCAACTTGATAAGTGAACACATTCTCTTAAGCCAAATCCATGGGCAAGCCAAATTTATGAAAAATAGCAATATAGAAGACAACATTCACTAAGATGCAAATGGCCTATATTCATATGTGATTCTTTTATCCCTTTAGAAATCAAAGTGCACTCTAGCAATTATATTTTTCATGTGTGTCTAGCATATCTTTAACTGCAAAAATTAATGTCTTTAAATACTATAACATGTAAACTATGGCCCCTTACATGTTGATCACCAAATTCTTTCAAACTAAAGATTGATCAAACAACTAGAAAGTTTCAACAATCAATACTCAAGTTATCATTTGAATAATTCACCAAGAGAATAATGGCAAAAATGTTGAATCCAAGTTTGACTCAATCACCATCTAATTACCAAATGTTATAATCATGTCCATTAACTACCATCCATACATAACGCAATGGTGTGTACCTAGAATCCAAACACAAGTAACATATTTCTCATAGAAATGATGAAGACAGCCAAACTATTGCAGCCAAATGTGACCTGACCACTAAGTAGATTGTCAAATGTTCCTAGACATCTGCATGATCTCCAAAAGCCAACATGACTTGTTGATCCATGCTGAGAAAATTTGAAATGAAGCATAACTTCCAATTTGTGTAATACCACAACAAGCCTCTAACCAACATTGTGGTTACAAACAAACGATGAAGGCAATCCTATTTGAATTCATGACCTCTCGTATAATAAATAAACCAAACTTCTTTGGAAACATAACCTCCAACATCCTCCCAAACCAAATATAGGAAATATAGGAAGTGAAGATTAAATTCTTACATGGCTATACATGAACTTTTTTTAATTTAAAGCTAAAAATATTATGTAAGCTAAACTTCTTTTACTACAATAAAGTGATGTGATAGGACCCTTAAATAAATGGATCATTCTAAAATTCACAAGTAGGTAGGTTCATTGTATCTTGCCAATATTTTTTTAGGTAGCATTTGTTGGAAGCTATTAATTACATCATAAATAGCATTTTACCCCATGATTATCTAGTTTTTGTATCAATACAACTTCTATTTTGAGAGATATTTCCTCCATTATTTTTGGGAATTTTTTTGTGCAAACCATTTGCATGTGAAGAGTTGCAAGAGATTTACAGCATCTTACAGCTTGGCCCTAGTCATATAATTGATTTTATGGATTGGCCTAAGGATTAATTCCAAGTCAATCAATAGATAGATTAATTCCAAGTCAATCAATAGATATATCACAAAGAGCTTACTTGCAATGACCCTTATTGCGCTCTTGCCTATTGGTGCTATATTATTCAAACTACACCTTAAAACGGGAAAATGTATGGACATGCTCTCCATCTAATAGAATTACATTGAATTAGTAGGTTTAATTAATATCCATTATTTTGCTATTTCTTGCTATATATTATGATGTCATTGAACCTAGACAATAGCTATTGTCTTTGCCAAAAAGAACAGAGAGGATAATATGTCTCGTATAGTTGCAAACCTTCTTGGTTGACTGCAAGTCTTATATAATGAAAGGATTGCTTAGTATTCAATATGGTTTAGTTCAAAGCTCGGCATTATGAGGCCCCTGTAAACAAAGCATCCAGCAGAGCTACCTAATCTGATCATCCAACTTGTTTGCCCTACTCTTTCTTTGCATTGAACACAACAAATACCAAGTGACCTAAATTGCATACCACTAGCCTGGAAACATACCTTTTGATCCAAGGCAAGGCCATCATTGGAGGATTCATTTCATTGTTCATAACTCAAATATAATTTCACTCTATGCAAGGATAACAGATTCACAACCTTCACAGACGTGGTACTGGAGAAGCTCTTACGTGCACCAAGACTATTGGTATAGATGAGTGATATTGCTCTTCAATTCATTTCATACATCATACAAATTATTCATTGCGACTACTCCATGTTACTCACCTTCCTCACTGCAAGTGTGTCAACAGAGGCTCCACACATGTTAATGGTTTCATTTTACTGCAGAAGTATCTAACATTGACAACCTGGATTTGTCCAAACCAGATGTTGTCCACAATGTTTTACATTACATCAATGGCCCTGTTTCTACATGGATTATTTAGTCACTTGTTCCTTAAGACAAATCCTTGTTAATACAATACCCCTCGAGATTAACAATATTAATGCACCTGCTTTTCTATTCAAATTGAGTCTTTTGCTTTGATATATGACAGTATTCGATATCCAGTTAAAATGACCTAGGACATCAAGCTACCAAAAAAAGTGAACAAATTCAGAACAAGTCTTACGAGGGGTTGCAGGGGTGATCAAGTACCAGAATGTACCTTTAGTGTTTGCATGCACTTATTTACATTAAAATACAATAATAGGAGAAATGCTACACTCCATTCCTTTTAAAAGACGGGCAGAGAGAAGATAGAAATGTCCCAATGCAAACAAAAGACTGAGATTCCATCTTTCTGATGTACTGAAATTACTATATGGTTATGAAAAAGATATCCTGGGCAAATTTTCAATGAAAATGTTTGATCTTAATACATATTGCAAAGCATTGTACAAAAGGATGTGATGAATCAAATGCCAACAGCTTTAGGCTGAAAGTAAAATGTTTAAACAAAAGAGAAAACTGCCTTTTTATAGAAACAAAAACTACAAACAATGTATATGAGGCAGTGAAAACAAAAGCCCGAAGTACTATACAATGTTGACTTGGAGATGGTTATGGTGAAGAAAACGCTCCTCTTTGAAGATGCATGAGTCCCTTAACCAGGGTATATAAAGTTACAATATATCCTTTATGAGAGCAAAACTGCCAGCTCCAATAATTTAAATCTGTTTGTGAGAGTTCTAATATCAAACTTCAACCAACCAAAATGCCAGCACAAAATTCAGAATTGTAACATTACACTTCCACATATTTGCCCAATTGTTCCATCTAAATAATTATGTAAAATGCAAGTGATATAAGAACCAAGAGCACAGCTGTTGGATACAACTGGCATCAAAAGGGCTTCCAGCCATATGGCATATCACCAGTATCACCATTTCCTGCCAGACCATTTGAAATGCCATTATCTGTGAAGTCATGTGGAAGATCTTGAACGTCTTGTAAGTGGATGTCTTGCGGCTGAGCTACAGCACCCAAGTTGAGTCTTCCACCAAAACCACTGGATCCAATGCTGCCCACAGGTACAGGATTATTGGCTAAATTCCTAAAACTATTGCTTCTGCCTGGAATTAGATTGCCAGCTCCACCAAGATTGCCTCCTGTATTTCCAGCTATGTTAGAAATATTGTTGTTTCCATAACCCAACCCATTGCCTATCATGCTAGCACTTCTTACTGCATTAGATCCAATGCCAAGGCTTCCAGATCCATTTAAACCATTTAGCATGTTCCCTGCAATATTTCCATTTGAACCTTGTCCAACCAATGCCTGTTGTGGTGTCCCACCATTGTTCATCATTTCTTGTATAAGTTGTTGCAGTACATGATGTGAAATATGTGGACTGACCTGAGATGATTGTTGATGTGTTTGCTGCAGCAAGTTCGCGCCTACAGAATTTTGCTGAATGGAATTGGACAAACCAATAAGAGAAGCATTTTGTAGGGTTCCAGGCATTGAAGACAATGCACCCTGAAATGAAATAGAATGAGAAGGACTTTGCAAGGAATTGCACTGGGGGGTTTGACTTGGTCCGCCAAAAGAACAAGATGCTTCTTGCTGTAAATTATTCTGTGAAGTAGGCATCGAATTTTGGCGTAGAAGGTTTTGATAGTTACTCAGGGCTGCAGAATTGTGAGATGAATTATTGACACTTCCACCAAGGTGATTATTCATTTGGCCGTTCATATTTGCATGCATAGGATTTATTTTCATGTTGTTTTGATCTGGAGTTGATCCCTGGATATTTGTTACAGGGTCTCCTTGCTGCATCTGCTGACTTTGGAGTTTAGAAGCAGCAGTGTGCCGAGGGAAATTATTTAAACTTGCTGCAACCATAACACACAATAAACCACTGTGATATAAAAAAATAGCGCTATTCAGAAACAGATGTATGGAAGCAACAAGCAAATTCTCACGTATGTCCCACAATACTATTGCTAAAATGCATACACAAACATTCCAAAAACATTAAAAAACCAGCATAGACATCTGGGATGCACATATACATCAAACTACAGTATTTTAGTGTCAAATATCAACAGAAATTACAAAACCGGCATCAACCATTTCAAGGCAAGCATGGTTGAGTTCCAAGACAAATTTATTTGACAAGGATATACATGCACAACCACTTCAAACACCCACATTAGCGAAGTTATAAGCACAGCTGGGCAAGAAATGTATATGGATATGATGCCACATTTTATTAAAAACACAGATACACTGGCTCTCTAATGATCTTTAAATGAATTCTGCACATGATTCCAGATAATTCATTACAAACAGTCATAAAAAATTTCCTGAAATACATCAATTATTTTTACTACAAAGTTCTGACTGTCAAATACATGTCCGCGGTTTTTCCAGCATAGGGCAACCTCTGAAATAACTTCAAAAAAAAATGGATCAGGAAGCAAAATCAGGGAAACACAGGGACAGGTCCCCCCCCCTAAAATGCCCCATCCCTGTCCCCGGGACATCCCGGGTACATGGGGACCACTGGGGGACGGCAGGGGACCATCCCCTTCTTTTGCAAAAAATTAGAAAACCGTCCCCGAAACGGGGGGACACCATTGACCGAGATGGGGGACGGCTGACTGGTCCCGGGGACAGCCAGGGGACAGCTGAGCCATCCCTCGACCGGTCCCGGGGACAGCCGGCCATCCCCCACGTTTAAACAGCTTTTAAAGTCAAAAAAAATCAAATTACAGATCACCTGCAACTAAAGCTGGATGGGATGACAGTGCTGAGTGCACAGTTAATTGCATTTGAACTTAATTTTTACATTGCAGAAAGACTGTATAACTGAGATGTCCAAAACCCATATCAACATCTATTACATTAACCATCATGACAAAAACACAATTGGACATATATTAACACTGTTCAGATTCATGCGGTGACATTCAAACCAAATGTCTTGGATACATCCCGCTTCTTCAATGTATGCAAACTATTCAAATTCTTACAGGTTCAACTGGCACTCCTCCAAATAGCCACACTAATAGAATGAAGCTGATAAAATATGGATATATACAGATTGAAAGGGCAGATGCATGATGGAATTGTAAATTAAAAGTGCATATTCATCTACTTATTTAGTGTTGCTGATAATGACTCAGAAAATTTAATGAACAAATCTAAATAATACTTAATAAACATTCTACAGAAGTATAGAAAACTGAAGAATTAAAACTATATGGCAGCAATGTAGCCTTTGGGCATTTTGATATAAGTTTATAAATTATAACTTGGGGGTTGTTTCATGATTCGTGTATGTTAATTTTGAATGCGTATTGAGTATTGGCATAATGTTGAACACAAATATTATATGTTAAGGTTCTATAATGTATATTATGCATGCCTTATCTATGTTATCATATGAATATTTAAAATTTCCCTATATTTTTATATAGCCGTCCCCTGCCGTCCCCAAATTTGGCCTCAAAAATCGGAAACTTGGGGACTCGTCCCGCCGTCCCCCTGCCGTCCCGGAAACTTGGGGTAACACTGAGCAAAACTAGACGATCAGATACTAAACAATAGCTTTATGTTTGTCAGCATGACCTCCATCCCTGTACCTCAGAAGGAATATAAACTCTCCAACTCTAAGCATGTGTCCTGTCATCTCCATGTTAATTAATTGTTTTGCCTCGATCATTACTGCTACATAGTTTTGGCAAACATATTCCCTTATAGAACAAGCAATTATGTTAAAGTTCTTGACAGGTTCTGTGGATGCTTAAATAGAGGGTAATAGTACAATGATATCTTTTTTATTTTTGCTTTCTTTTACACCTGGAGACAAAGACAAATACAGAGCAAAGGCAGACTGAGCATTTTTGGTATAGGATTAAAGAGGGTATTTTGAAATTTTATTTGTTTTATTTTGAATAGATTTCTTTTAGAGGAAAATTTTTTAACCATAATGAAGGTTTAGGTTAAAACACAGTGCTGCCCCTAAAATAGTAGGCCATGTTTCATGACAGAACAACTTACTATTTTATGGCCATCCATATGCTTATTACATAAACCCTTTTAAGTAAAAGTCCTATGCTAATATTTATAATTAGCATTTTTATAATGTAAAACATCTGTTTTTTTGTATACACACTATACTCGGCATGAGATAACAAAATTAGTTTTTCTCTCTGTAATTATAACTTGTATATTAATATTAAGTTTCTGAGTTTTCCCCATTTTAAACCCAGGTAATTGAATTCCACTTGTATTTGTACAGCGCCATGTAAATGGAATTCTATCATGCATCTAATTGTACTAGGGTCATTCTAAGAATGCTCTTCCAACAACAAAAGACATCATGAAGGCCACAATCCAACCAAGAAACCAATCAAGCACTAATGCATAACCAGACTTTCAAGCAAGCATTAATTACTATTACTCTCAACAAAACAGTAAAATAGATACACAGAAACGATCAATTATAGGTCCGCAACAAAAAAGGAATTATTAATAACTAGCAAACATGCTTACCAATTGGGCCCATGTTATTTTCCCGACTGAAGTCAATCAGATCCTTCATGCTGTTCACCACCTCAGATATCTGTTCATGTGTCACAAGACATAAGCCATCATAGAATTTAAATATGGAAGCCCTAAGAATGAGAGCATGTATAATTAGCTCATAAAATACTGTACAAAAACAATTCAGTTAAAAACCTGCAAGCAGCGAACATATCTCTTGGAAAAGCCAAGGTCATTCAGTGACTGCAATTCTAGATTACGTGCCAGCTGCCGTCCAGTTGTCACAAACCTAAAACATCCATACAATCCACAAGACTAAAAATCTCACCATATAGTTTGCTCATACATTTCTTACAACCCCACTTACCCAAGATTGCATATATTTCTTAAAAAGCATTTGCCTCTGGGATGTTCTAACAACACAAATCAACTCTTTTGCATTGGATATTTCTCTAGACTTCTAAGTTCATAATTGAATCTCAATATGGTATTCAGTGAATACTACTATAAGATCTGAATTGGACCCCCAAAATGCAAGCACAAAAATAACTAGCACAAACTTTCTGACAAAGAAACCCACTCCGGCCCCAATTTCAATAGAGGTACAGCGTGGTAGCATAAGATATCAACATATTTAACTTTTTCAAATATTCTTTTCATTCCATATTAGGTGCTCCATTAAGCACCGCATCAAAATACATACACAAATGAGAACCTATCAAGCATCCTACCCAATGGCCTCAAAACCTTACCAAACTTGATCTGAAATCAAAAAATAAAGAATATCCATATAAAAACTCATATATTCAATTTGCTAGTGAAATAGTAAGGGGAGGGTTCCATGGTTTGGCTATACATAGAATACTTTCAAAACGTATCAGCTAGATGCCAGAAGAGAACTGTGTACCATACAAACATAACTAAGCCTTACCCTCACATCTGAGCACTCAAAGTTACTAACGGGTAGCTTTACTAGTTGACAACTTGGAATTTGTATTAGGTCTGCTCAAATGCAAAGTGTGTGTCATTATTTTTAAGATTTCCGCACATCCAGCATCTGAGATGCATGCCCCATGCACAACCAACAAAGGTAGGCGAGAAGCAAAGAACATTTATTATTATTTCATGTATATATACCTCATTATAACTAATATTACTCTATGATACGATGATTATCATAAGTAGAAACTACAGATTATTGTAAAATATTAGATATTAATACCACAAACAAGCAAAGTGCTGTTAGGTTATGCAGTGAGCTCCCGTTTTCAATTATTCTGTAATATTATTATTTAGTTATATGCTTATGATTCAGCAAATGCCTGTTTTTGTAAAAAATGCAATGCAGAGGCTTGCAGATTTTCTTGAATTTATGTACTTAAGTTCTATTTCATCTCTTACCATTTTGTTTGAAGAATTTTCCCAAGGTAAAACTATAAGAGAATTGATATTAACACTGTCCATATTAATGAAATAAAGAATGCTTCTGGATGTAACCATGTAAGTTTTTTACATCAATTTCTCGGATCAAACTCCATGGATCCATCATATCTCCACATTAGTGCAATCAGGAATGCTTCTGGAAGTAACCATGTAATTTTTCACATCAATGCTTCAGATCAAACTCCATGATCCATTGTCTGTTTGATCCAAAAATGTTGATGTTGAAAAATCTTATATGGTTACATCCAGAAGCATTCTTGATTTCAGGGTAAACCTAGTTCTTCAGGAATATGACTTAAGCACTTCCTCACTTTGTTGGTCACATTTTGACATTCCTTATTTAAAACCTTCGGTATAAGGAATTCAATTTGTATGTTATCTACTATTCTCTGCATAATTATATGATATCATGAAGCATGGGATCATCCTCAACAATTGAGCTTATGGCATTCGTTGAGAGCCAAAGCATTCCATACCAATAAACTTCAGCCTAAATTAAGCATCTACCTGATTCCAACCAATGCATTGTCATGCTAAAATCAGATAAATTTGTTATAGTGACTGTCACCAGCAACAACCATTGACTACACAAACTTCAGAATAATCTCACTCGAGAGTCTAAACTTATGTGATATATCTAACATCCAACCAGCCCGAAAAGTCAAACAATATTGCACACAAAGGAGCACAAAAATGCGGACAGTGCTGCAGAACAGCCATTGGAACAGGACAAGTAAAGATGATGTCTGATGCAAGAAGAAAAAACAGCATCAGCAACAAGAACAGAAACAAGGCATTGTGAAAAGAAAAAAGCTTCTCTGTTCTCCTAGAGATAAACTTGTTCCTCTTAAAAGAGTGAATAATTTGTATGTCGACCAATTTTTCTCAGCAACAAAAGAGCTAGAAATCTAAGAGGAGGCATTTGGCAAGCATATGCAGTAATCTTGGGGGACCATGTAGTCATCACCAGCTGACTAGCCTCCCTTATGCCATAGTTAGCCAGTCTATCATTGCTCGACTCCTTTTGCTATCAAGTTCATAAATCTGATTGAGTCAACTCTAATACTTAAGCTTTCTCTAGATTAAATTATAGGCCTTCACGAGGGCCCTAATTCACCTCCACAACATCAATGTTAACAATTCTACCTGGCCCCTCCATGTACCATTTTGTTACACCCTTAGCCCATCGTCTTTGTTATTTGTTAGTTCAAAAATTTAATATTTGTGGAGAAACCCAGCCTATGATAAGAGGTAGTAGTTAGATACTAGATATCTATTACAAATAGTGGCTCAATATCTAGTAGTTAGATACTAGATATCTGACACTTTGGGAAGCTTAATATTCAAAGTGGCTCAATCTAGCAATCAAGCATTTTACTCCCGTTTTGCAAATATTGTGTGCAACTACTCTTGTCTGCACATTTACTTTGGTACGATCCTTGCCATCTTGATGGTAAGTGATATATTGATACTATTCTGCCATTGTGATATGGTAATTTCTTTAAACATGTTGGATTCACTGCATATCTGGCCATGTGCAAAGACATGTTTTGGTTCTCCCACCTCCACTAAATGATGAGTGGAACATTCATGTGGTAGAACCCTAGGTTGGGGTCTCTCTCAGAAATGGAAAACTTCATCTGACCAAACATGTTATCAATATATTTAAGAAGGATAATAAAAGGGAGCTTTTAAGGGAGAATAATTAATATTATAAAAAACTGAAATTTAATAAAGTTTAGTTTTAATGAAAAGTCAAGAGGCATGTGAATGAAGAGTTGTCTGTTAAAGAAAGAGGGTATAAAAAGATCAATCAAGGAGAAAGGGACATGATTTGGTTAAGAATTTTGTATA
>VDFB02193867.1:373147084-373253053 GCA_007258455.2 Sequoia sempervirens
TTTTGGAGAAATCAATAAGATTTGAGATAAGGAGAGAAGATGATAATGATGTGTAATGTTTTTTATGATTTTGTGAGAAAATCAAAATATTGTGATGGAGAAATAAGGAGATTTTCTTTTTTTTGCAAAATATTTTCAATCTTTAATTGCAAAATAAGACAAATTGTGCAAATCTGCATCTTGTAAAGCAAAATCATAAGACAATCTTTTATAAATTGTTTGTGATTTCTTGCTAATTTTGGTAGATTTTTGTTGACTTTTCCTCTTGGTAGGATTTGAGACCTATCTTGGAGAGATAAGGTGTTTTTTGAGCTTTTAAAGCAAGATCAACCTATTTTTAGAGGCTTGACAGTGTGATCATAAAAGCATTGTGCTTTTTTCTGCTTTTAGGTAGTTTTTGAGACAGTTTGAGGCCTTTTTCCTTGAGATTTTTTTTGAGCTCGGATTAGGGTTTCTTGAGAGTTATGTTTTGAAAGACTTAGTCTTTTAGCTCTCCTCTCTCAGAGGAGATCAGAGTTCCTACTCTTATGATATTTTGGGAGTTGTGAACCTTTGTACTCAATTTTGACAGATTGACACTCTTTCAGTTTTAATAGAATAGCAGATTTCTCCTTCTTATTTTCTATCTCGCATTTTGTAATGGCAATCTGATCTACTTGTGTTTTCAAATCAGAATCCTTTTATGTCTTGCTGTTATAAGTTGTGTTTTAGAATTACATGTTTCAGGTTGCATGTTGTATTTGTTTTCCAGATCTTCATGCAAATCACTGATGGGATATGTGCCAATGAGATTGTGAGAATTACCATAATACAGAAGTTGTTATGAGTGGTTAAAGTCTAAATTTTCATAAGTTTGGTGAATTATCTATTAGTCATAGGATTTATTTTCAAGTTATCTTTTATCCCTTACCTTAGAGGTTATTTTAGAATAGAATTCATCATTTGGAGAACCAGCTAACTCTAGAGATTCCTCTTTCGTTTAGATCACCCACATCTGAAAAAGGTTTCCATGTTTCAGTAGGTTGCTGAATATTGCATTCAGTAGGGTGAAAATCTATTGACAACAATTTTTGGCATGCCCGATGGGACTTTGAAAGCTACTTTCAGAGAATATTTAATATTTTAGTTTGTTGTTTGGTGTATGCAACAGATTTTTCTAGCCTTCCAAAGGCTATCAAAATATACCTGGCAACTCCGATTTTGTTTTTGCATGCTAGTGAAGCCCGTGCATGAGAAAGATATAGACGAGATCAAGTTTTGCACCCTTCAAGTATCGAGAGTTATCCCCATCATTAAGAAGAGGTAGGACATGAAGGAGGCTTTTTGAAGCACCCTAGAGGTCGAAATCAACACCTCCAATTTTTTTAGTTCCTTGGTGTTATCACCAGGAGTTCCAGTCCCAATTTCACAAATAACACCAATGGCAGCACCATCGAGGCAGCACCCATTCACACCCTTTAATGGAGGCAGTCCATTAGATATTGCTCAACATGATGATATTCTAGTTGCAGCCCTTCGAGGACTACCATATTTCACTAGAGATGATTACACTACACCAGTCGAACACATCTGTGACGTAGCCACATTATGATCGGTGCATAATATCACTCAAGAGAACGCTGCTCTAAGGTTGTTAGTTGTGTCACTTAAGGGAAAAGCATTGTAGTGGTTCAGAGGCCTCAAAGCAAATTCAATCGTGATGTGGGATGCATTAGGTAATGGCTTGTACCAACATTTTGTTGATAAATCTGACAATTTATCTTTATTAGAGTAGTTGAGCACCATTCAAAGGGCCCCACATGAACATTTGGCGGATTTCAATTACAGATTTTAGAGGACCTAGGACAGAATTCTGGCAATAGTAAAGCCCTTACCGACACATTCATTTCTATTTTATTTAAAAGCTTTAAATAGCAAGATTATTGTTATGACTCAGTCTATGGGTGGTCTAACGCTTTCTAACGCTTATAATATTGCCATTAACGCTAAAAATTGCCTCATTCAAGCTGGAGACATAGCTCCTAGACCCCCTATGCCCTTGTTTCCAGAAATACAACCACCTATTCCTCCTACTGCTATACCTCCCTTGGCTACTATCCTGCCAGTTCCAGCAATAGGATATCATAATACAGCCCAAGAAGTCGCTGCTCCAGCCCAAAATCTGAAGATGCAAGAGATTAAAAGCATATTAAAGACTTTTGGGAATGATCTTGTGACTATTAAGAAGCAAGTTGGCCAAGAACACAAGCCTTATCAAGCCCATTATCAGCAAAATCAGCAAAGCAGGCCCGCCTTCCAAAATGATTATCAAGCCCAAAGAAGGAATTTTAACCCTTGGCCATTCCAGCCATACAATCCGAACGCAACCAACACATCAAAAGAACTTGTGCTGCAAAACAATGTTGCTCAAGATTGCGATTGGTGTTACCCATACAATCAACCCCACAACCAATCGGCCTATGCCAATGGAGTGAGAAATCAGGCTTTGATGGTGCAGAATGTATATGTTGTTTCAAAAAATGTTGCAGATCAGAATCAAGAGTAGCAAGATAATGTAGAGGTTGCCTTGCCGAACTGGAAGAGCTCTGAATTTTGTGGCATGAATGGCCAAGATTGGAAAAATTCTCCTATTTCAACTAATACCAGATCTAAAAAACAAGTTATTGATTTAGGACAAGCTGGAAGTTCACAGCAGCAGCCAGAAATCAGTAAACAATCTATTTTATCAGAAGTTAACATTGCTACATAGCCTAAGATGCAAATTATGCAAAGAGGGCAGGAGATACCTAATAAGGAGCTGTCAAAAATGCATTCTCAGCCTTTCAAGAAGCAAAATGAAGCTGTTGTCATAAAAAACTAACAAAAGGTAAATGCTTCATCATTTAATATTATTGAGCATCTCAAGAAAACTACTGTCAACATGTCGATACTAGACGCTTTACAGCTTCCAGGGCATAAAATTTTACTGGAGAATGCATTGGATGAATTGTCTATTTTTGACAATGCTAATCAAGGAGTGGCGAGGGTTGTGCTGGCTAATGACCTGGAGGAGAAAAGTGGGAAAAAAGTAAAAGAGGTAAAGCCCCCTCCGTTTTACTTAAGTCTGATCATAGGTGATAAAATTGTGCATAATTGTATGGTTGATTCTGGCGCTAGTAGTTTAGTCATGCCTAAGAGTTTAGCTGATAAATTAGGTCTTGTTTATGAGCCTAATCCTTAGAAAGGCATAGTGCAATTAGATGGGTCTATTGTTAAGACTGCTCGTATTATAAAAAATTTAGCCCTTACCTTGCACGCATCCTTAAGTTTCGCTATTCACCAGGATATTCATGTCATAGACTTACTGTCGCACTTCACCATTTGTCTATCAAGGGATTTTATAGCCAAGTTGGGTGGGTTTTTGTCTTCTGATTGGTCTCATCTATTTTTTAGAACAAGGTATGGTATGAAGGTGACCATTAAGTCTGAACCTCTAGCCAAAGACCATATCGAACCATACTCCCCAAACCTTATAAACGCTAATCTCTACACCACCTTTGCAATGGAGGAGCAAACCATGACCTTAGACTATAGCACCCAGGAAGACTACATCAATCTCGATGAATGGGCAACCGAAGATCACGAGCTAGATCCGTTTCGGAACACAGATGAGGTAGGATTAGGAGTTTATATGATTCACGAGTCTGATTGCAACATTCTTAATCTTTGTAAAGAGGATGAACCGTCTGCAGACAAGAATAATGAGCTTTGGAAGCTTTATTTCGATGGTTCGAGGAGCAGTGTTGGTGCCGGGGGTGGAGCTATGTTGATATCGCCCAAAGGAGATAAGTATTATTCAGATTTCAAATTTACTTTCAATAGTTCAAATAATACAACTGAGTACGAAGCATTGGTGCATGGCCTTGAGTGGGCCTGCAAACGAGGTATTAAATGCTTGCAAGTTTTTTGGTGATTCATAGTTGATTGTGAATCAAGTCAGAAATTTAAATATTGCTAAGAATGATTTGCTTAAGAGATACAAACAATGTGTATGGGATTTAATGGAATATTTTAATGCTTTTAATATCATGTCGATTCCTCGGAATCAAAATAAGCATACTGACAGGCTCTCTGCCATAGGAGCCCAGTTTGATATTCCCAAAGAGATTCATAAGGTAGAGGCACGTCCGTACATGAAGATAGTAGTCAGACCTTCTGTACCTGACAATAATGTGAGCTGGCAAGTTTTTGACAACGATGAGCAAATCGTGAATTTTCTAATTGCTGAAGCTAAGTTCGCAGATGGAAGTTAGCAAAAATGGCAGTAGCAGTATGAGGACCAAATTATGCAATTAAAGACCAATAAGCTGCTGAAGGGATTAGTGACATTAGAATCTATGTTTAACCTAGATGATCAAGTTCGAAGAGACAAGTGTAGCTTAACAGTTAAAGAAGAGAATTATGCAACCATCGAGATCTTCAAGGGCAAGCTTCTCAAGCTGGGAAAGGTACGTAGTCAGAAGGAACAACAAGCATTTATTCTGTTATGTCAAAAGTATAGTGATGTTTTTGCATGGGAATTATACAAGGATTTGAGAGGTTTTAACCCCGAACTAGCCTAGCATACTATCGAGCTTGAACCTGATGCAAAATCGGTAAGACAGAAGCAAATACTACTTAATCCCAAGTTGGAGCACCTTATGAAGGCTGAACTAAATAAACTAGTTGAGAGCGGTATTATTTTTCCTATCAAGCACACCTCTTGGGTGTCGAATTTAGTGCCAATCAGGAAGAAGAGTGGAGAAATTAGACTTTGTGTCGATTTTCGAGATCTGAATAAAGCATCATTGAAGGACCATTACCCACTCCCTTCCATGGAGCAAATTTTACAAGTAGTTTCTGGTTCTGACAGATTTTCTTTGTTAGATGGTTACTTAGGTTACAACCAGATTCTGGTTAAGCAAGAAGATCAGTTCAAAACAACATTTACAACCAAGTGGGGCACGATGGCCTACAAGAAGATGCCTTTCAGCTTATCAAATGCTGGAGAAACCTTCTAGTGTGCTATGGATATGGCCTTTCATGGCCTTATGAACAAGTTTGTTCTGGTATATTTAGATGATATTACTATTTTTTCCAGACATGCTAATGAACACTTGGGTCATTTGGAATAGATTTTTCAGAGGTGCAGAGAGTTCGAAGTGTCTCTCAATCCAAAGAAGTGTATATTTTCGGTGCACGAAGGTAAACTATTGGGACACATTGTCTCAAAGCATGGTATTTCAATTGATCCTGAAAGAGTTTCCGCAATTCTTGAATTGCCATTACTAGCTCATAAGAAAGGCTTGCAAAGCTTTCTTGGGAGGATAAATTTCACGAGGAGGTTCATACCGAATATTGCAGCCTTGCTGCAACCTCTCACTTCTATGCTGAAGAAGAATATGCCATTTAGTTGGACCAAGGAAGGCGAGAGGAGCTTCGAGCAGATCAAGGAAGTGCTCATAGCTGCTCCTACTCTTATTAATCCAAACTTTGACAAAGATTTTGTTCTATATGCTTTTGGAGGAGTAGATACAGTTTCAGCCATGTTATGCCAGCAAAATGATGAAGGCTTGGAGCGGCCTATAGCATTTTTCAGCCAAGTGTTGCATGATTACGAGGTAAAATATTCTTTTGTTGAGAAACATGTTTTTGCTATTGTAAGAAGTTTGAAGAAATTCAGACACATGTTGTCCAACAACAAGATTCATTTGTTGGTAGCTCATTCGACTGTTAAAGATTTTCTGCTTAACAAGGATATTAATGATAATCGTGCTAGTTGGATCACTAAAGTAATGGAGTTTGATGTTGATATCAAAGTAACCAAACTCATTAGAGGTAAGGGTTTGTGTGAACAAATTGCTAGAAATGAATACTTGACAGCTTAAAAGAAGCTGTAGATACAGGAATAGTATTAAGTAATGATGTTTTGAGTGCTGTTCAAGCACCTTCTGCTATGTGGTTGCAGTGAATGATACATTATCTGCAAACTAGTGAATGCCCTGAAAGCTTAGATAGAGCAAAAAGAGGGTAGTATAGATTACAAGCCATCCCTTATGCAATCATTGATGGCATTCTTTATAGGAGGGATTTCCAAGGTGTCTTATTACGTTGCATTCAGCCTAATCAAGGTGCTAGTAGAATTTCATGATGGACCTTCAGGAGGTCATTTTGCTACAAGAACAATAGTTGTGAAGACTATGCGAGCTGGTTATTACTTGCCAAATTTATTTAAAGATGCTATTGCATGGGTCAGAAAGTGTGAGAAATGTGCTTTATTTGCTGGTAAACAGAGGCTTGCACCACTGCCCCTGCATCTGATTCAGGTAGAACAACCCTTTCCTAAGTGGGGCTTGGATTTTGTTGGCCCTATCAACCCACCCTTGAGTGCAGGTCACAAATGGATTCTTACTACCACAAATTATTTTACAAAGTGGACTGAAGTTGTTGCTTTAAAGGAAGCAAACAAGACTTCAATGCATAATCTCTATCAAGATCTCATATCGAGATTTGGTGTTCCAGATTCAATCATTTCAGATAATGGTTTAGCTTTCACAAGACTGAAGATTTCAGATTGGTTTGTCAAAAATAACATCTATTTGAACACGTCATCAAATTATTATCCGCAAGGCAATGGACAGGCGGAATCCACAAATAAGAATCTAATTTGGATAATCAAGAAGACTATTGAGGCCAATCAAAGGACATGGCATGAAAAGCTAAAGCTAGCCCTTTGGGATGATAGAATAACTCCTAAAAGAGCTACTGGTGGTTCACCTTTTATTTTGACTTATGGCAGAGAGGCTAAGTTGCCTATTTCAATTGAATTACCAACATTGAGTTATTTTAAAGAACTGGAATTGCTAAATGAACAACCTCTTGAAGTGAGGTTTGCATAGCTGGTTGAGCTCAAAGAAACTAGAAAAGAAGCTCTAAGACAACTGGAAATACATCAAGCTCAAATGAAGAATACTTTTGACAAGAGGGTGAGCCCTCGTGATTTCATTGTTGGAGATCTAGTTTTCAAGTGGAATGAGTTTAAAACTAGACCTAGACGACATTCCAAGTTCGATGCAATGTGGGATGGGCCTTATGTGATCACGAAACACACAGAGCATAACACATTCCAACTTTCCAAGATGACTGGCGAGGTGATGTCTATCCCAATTAATGGGATCCACCTAAAACATTGCCTCTGAGATAAGTTATCTCACTATTAGTAGAGTAGATTGCAAATAAGTGTGTTTCACACATTTAATTTCAGTAGTTTGCTTTCTCTAAGCGCTGTTGCGCATTGTTCTGTTGGCCATCAGGGCCTTTTAGTTTTCTTTTAGTTCAATTTTGTTTTCTTGCTGCTATTTGGAGTGTTGCTATTCAAGTTTCTGAGTTTCAAGAAGGGGCAGAATTGACTCCGCACCCAATGAACTGTTTAAAGGCCACTGATCTATGCTTAGCAAGAAAGCATATAGCGGAAATCGCCAAAATGTTGCCAAATTTTTGCCTCGGCTCAATTGGTGGAGCCGACTACATGTTCTTTATCATAAGGTGGAATTGCACTTAGGTTCAAATGTTGTTTTGCATTTTTATCATTATTCATTGAGTAATAGTTATACATTTTAGAGGAGAGATAGAGTTTTAGAAATGGAGTTTTCGAAATGCCATTCAAGTATTCCAGAAATGATAGAGATACAGAATTGAACAAATAAGCAAAATAGCATTTGGAATGCTTTCATTTATTTCATATAAAACTCATATTTTACAAGGCTTCATTTGATTTCAACAATTAGAATGATATTACAACATTGCATGTAGATGCATTTTCTTTTCAATTGAAAAGGAGAATTAAAATCAAAGATCCACACAAGCTGTGGATGTAACTGTTAAAACACATTGCTAATAGCACATTGCACTACTGGAGATGCAGAAAGTAAAACACATAAGTGACGACATAATCATCATTTCCTGATTATCGATGTTTGACGCTGAATGGTGCACCTTGTCTTCTTGATCTTCGTCGACCTGTAAGAGGAAAAGAGGGGGTGTCAGTGGCTCCAATTATGACGTAACTTATATGGAGCACCCTCAATAGTACAACCTACTATTAACCATGCATTGAAACAATCAATCAAGTGTAGTACGAAAGAAATGAGTTGAAGGAGAGATAACAATATCATGATCATCATATTCTATTTTTATGCTAACATTGTTTGTTTCCTTGTGCAAGTATAGGTAAAATCATGAAGCTAAACTTTATTTGAAGACCAAGCATGTGGAGTAAAACGGGCTCCCACAAGGGTAGAGCTTGACATGCTGCCCTATTCATTAAATGGGCTGATTTTAAAGATACATTATCATATCCATCAAATGAAATGAAGAACAACTGAAAGAGTGAAACAACGTTATCCATCAAGCAACTTAACCAACTGTGCATTCATAACAATCAGGTTTGTTTTCTGATGGCTACAGGTGAACAGTGAGTTTAGTTCACTAAATGAATTCAACTGAGTACATTTACATCAGATATTGCTGAATAAGTTCATGTTCTGTGCTTATCGTAATCATTTATGTCATGCAAGTTTCAGTGTATCAATTCATTCTATTCACAGTTAAGGATAGTGAACAGGCATACATTATGCCTTAATAAGGAGTTTTGATTTTCATCATGAAAGAGAGTAGATTTGAAGGAAGTTTATTAAGTGAAACATAAAAATGCTTGAGGAGTACCATGTTGCTCAAGAGTACAAAGGACAACCATTTAATTTTTGGTTGGGACAATGCTTCAAACAAGATCATGTATCAGTGTTTGAGGGGGGATAGCAATCAAATATGATGTGCATTCAAATTGTTTCCAGTGAGTTACATGAACAAAATTGTCAAAACCAGACTATGGAAGCACGAGAGTTCAAACATGGCATGTCAATGATGCCTGAAAATAAACAGAAGTTCAAGAGGAACCTTTTTTAAACAAATATGTAAGTTTTTGGCAATGGGAGAACGAAAGAATATCAAGTTTTCAATGCAATGCAACATTAGAAGAATGCCATATGGAATAGTCTTTTCAGAATGATGGAGAAACATGAGGCACAACAAAGGTGTTAATTATGTATCAAGGGAAAATCAAGTAGTGTGTGGTCGTGATGTTGCAATGTTTTAATTTAAATTCTCTACATGAAGTCCAGGAGTCAAAAGACACTATTGTGCGTACAAAATATAAGCATGGAGATCCTTCTCTTCACAATGGACAAATACAGAAGCATGCTCAAGCTATTAATGAGAGCTATAGGAATGCTGAAATAGAATACCGAGTAATATGAGTCAATGAATTAACTACAAAGAAACCTACAGATTCTTATTATTCTCACCATGAGTTTTCATTTCTGAAGTGATGCATAGAAGATGCTTCTTTTTGAGAGGTGCATAATGCCAAGGAGATTAAATGAATATACAAATATTCAAGTCATTCTTTCGTTACAGAAGTTCAGAAAGATCATTGGTTATTTGAGTCGAACCCTTAAGAGTAAATGAAAAAGAATATACCAAATTTTATCATTTTTCAATCATCCATGAGGGTGTTCCTATTTCAAATAACGAAGCAGTGTTTCTATCAATTCAGCTGAAACTCTTTGTGTGAATTAATAGGTACCAGTGAAATTTTATTCTTGGGTCAGGGTTCACAGTATATAAAACATGTAGTTTTTCATTTCTAGTGATACCCAAGAGAGGGCTTGTTAAGTAAATGTCAAGAATAAATGTAAAGAATGGGTGGTCAAGCTCTGCCAGAAAAATAAGAACATATGCATTTTTCTTTGAAAATTTCCAATACCCATGTCATTATTTTGTTTCAGAAGTTTGGAATAAGCCACTGTTTGTTTTGGGTTGATCCCATATGAAAAAAATCATACAAATAAATTTGTAGTTTTGAATCTCAGATACCCATTTTTAGGGTTCTATTTAAAATAAAGAAAAAAGCAATAATCATGATAACCCATATGAGTTTTACATAAAAGCAGTAGAATTAAAAATGCAAATTTTTGTGTTGAATTGAGCTTCAGAGGAAAAGAAAAATACAGTTTTCTTTAGTGATTTCAAGCACCCACATTCGGTTTTGTTTTAAGAATATAGAAAATTCAATTACAGTGATAGCCCATGAAAAGAGACAGCAAGGAGATACAGAAATGCAAGTTTCTTGAGGTGGGTCAAGCATCAAAATGAGGAAAACACAGTTTTATTCTATCTTTCATAATACCCATATGCAGAAATGCTTTCAGTTAGACATAATTATCATTCTTTTGTTCTAGGTCGAGCCCAAAACTCAAATACATTGCTTTCTACAATACACATCTGGTTTGCCCTGAACGTGGCAATAAATTCTTGATTAAAGAAGAAACTCTTTAAGTTTCCAGAGAGAAAATGTTTAGCAGAAGAAGTTACCAGTCCATGTTGCTAATGGAGTACTGTAGCCACGACCAAAGGTTTTAGATAGCTCCAAATGCCAAGGGTTTGAGCCTGTAAGAATAGCCAAGTTTTAATAGTAAGAATGGAGCATCGAAATAATGGATATGAGCACAGAAAATGCAAGATAAAGAGATATTAGAGTGTGTTATCCGCGAATATCAATCCATAAAGAACAAGAGTGAGAAGTCGTGGAACTACGACAGGATGCTTACCTTGTGTATAAAAGCTTAAGACAGAACTTAAGCAAGCTTTCCCACAAAGTTTCTAGATGAACACGAGCTCACAAGTTGGCCAAGCAAACAAAAGTCACAAGGAGTGCAAAGAAAATTAGAGAATAAACTCATACAGGCCGCAACCTTAATGTATTCTTGGTACTTTGAAATAAAGGGAATTAACTTCAATGATATAAAAGTAAGCTTACCCACTGAAGTTTCAAACGACTGATGAGCATGGAGAAGATTATCAGAGCATTCGAGCTCGAGTTCAACTCAGTCATGGTGGTAGCGGTAGAGTTTTGCTCCAAAGTGGAGTGTGCAAAATGAAGTGATAATTAGGGTTTGACCCTATTTTCTCATGCCCTAATTCGAACATCATCATCATCCAGAATATTCGATCAAAGCACATGTCAAATTTTGAATGGGGTCAAAGATTATAGTCTTTGCATTATGACTTATGAAAAATCTAAGTCTAAATGTATATGAGGGGGCCGAGTTTCTTTGTTAGGTCGAAGGTTAAGTCTTTAAGACTTATTCTTTCCGTAGTAATTTTGAAGGATTTGAATATAGAAAATCAATTAAGGGTGAGTTGTGAATACCCATGAATTAGGGTCAATTATATTTTAGGGTTCTAACTTTAGTTGATTTTGGAGAAATCAATAAGATTTGAGATAAGGAGAGAAGAGGATAATGATGTGTAATGTTTTTTATGATTTTGTGAGAAAATCAAAATATTGTGATGGAGAAATAAGGAGATTTTCTTTTTTTTGCAAAAGATTTTCAATCTTTAATTGCAAAATAAGACAAATTGTGCAAATCTGCATCTTGTAAAGCAAAATCATAAAACAGTCTTTTATAAATTGTTTATGATTTCTTGCTAATTTTAGCATATTTTTGTTGACTTTTCCTCTTGGTAGGATTTGAGACCTATCTTGGAGAGATAAGGTGTTTTTTGAGCTTTTAAAGCAAGATCAGCCTATTTTTAGAGGCTTGACAGTGTGATCATAAAATCATTGTGCTTTTTTCTACTTTTAGGCAATTTTTGAGACAGTTTGAGGCCTTTTTCCTTGAGCTTTTTTTTGAGCTTAGATTAGGGTTTCTTGAGAGTTATGTTTTGAAAGACTTAGTATTTTAGCTCTCCTCTCTCAGTGGAGATCATAGTTCCTGCTCTTATGATATTTTGGGAGTTGTGAACCTTTGTACTCAGTTTTGAAAGATTGACAATCTCTTCAGTTTTAATAGAACAATAGATTTCTCCTTATTTTCTATCTCGCATTTTGTAATGGCAATCTGATGTACTTGTGTTTTCAAATTAGAATCCTTTTATGTCTTGCTGTTATAGGTTGTGTTTCAGAATTATATGTTTCAGGTTGCATGTTGTATTTGTTTTCTAGATCTTCATGCAAATCACTGATGGGATATGTGCCAATGAGATTTTGAGAATTACCGTAATACAAAAGCTGTTATGAGTGGTTAAAGTCTAAATTTTAATAAGTTTGGTGAATCATCTATTAGTCATAGGCTTTATTTTCAAGTTATCTTTTATCCCTTACCTTAGAGGTTATTTTAGAATAGAATTCATCATTCGGAGAACCATCTCACTTTGGAGATTCCTCTTTCGTTCAGATCACCCACATCTGAAAGAGGTTTCCATGTTTCAGTAGGTTGCTGAATATTGCATTCAACAAGGTGCAAATCTATTGACAACAGTTACCAAACATAACTCTTATTATCCATTTAGTAAACAAGCACACCTCTTGAGTTCTAGGATCCAAGAAGCCCAAACCTCCCTTGCTCTTTGGTTGTATACAGTGCAGCCATGAAGAGGCCCTAAAAACCCTTTTCACATCCCAATTAGTCCATAAAAACCAGCGTCAAATGAGTTTAACCAAATCTTCATAGCCTTTCCTAGACGACATCCAACACGAAGAATAGTAGACATGGGGCATCAAAAATATTCAATTTATCACCTATATTTTGCCTGCTAATGAGAAGAATTTATTCCCCCAGTTAAATATTTTGTTCTTCAATTTTTTGAGGAACCAATTCCACATATCATGAAGCGTAACCCCTAATCCAAAAGGAAAACCAAGATATCTAGTTATCTAGCTATGTTTAATCTATTTCCAATATCTAGGAATCAATTTAGGAACTGGATCAAATTGAAGCATTATAAATTAATTTTTATGATGAGCCAGTTTTGACCCTGAAACCTCGCAATACAAATCTAAAACCTCCATAACATTCTTAATTTATAATTCATAATTTTGAATAAAGAGAAAATTGTCATCAAGAAAATGTGAATTAATAACAACCGCATTGTTGGGCATAGAGATACCTTTTATAAAATTCATTTGATTATATTTATGAAGAAGATACCTAAAAGCATCAATTGTTAGAACATAAAGGAATGGTGATAAAGGACACCCTTGTCTAATTGAACGTTCAAGGAAAAAAATATTAAACAAAGTACAATTAATCACTAGCTAAGCATTTGCATCAATAAAAATCATATTAACATGTTTAAATATCTTAGGACCGAATCCCAACCACTGCAACATCTTGATAATAAACCCCCACCATATCCTATCATAAGCTTTATCAAAATCAAGTTTAACCAACAAAGCATTCTGATTTGATTGATGAGCCCGTTTTCTTGTCTCCCAGGAAAGAATTAAATTGTCAAGTATAAATCTGTCACCAAGAAACCCAATTTTCTCAGGTCTAACTATCTCTTTAACCATTGGTTTGATCCTAGTGTCTAAGGCTTTAGCAATAATTTTATAGGAAGTATTGAGTAGAGTAATCGACCACCATCTAGAAATGAGATCTGAATTCTTCCCTTTTAGAAGGAACTTAATTAAACTTAATAGCTAGCCCCAATGAACGTTGACTCACAACTTCCAAATAAACTTGGTAAAAATCTTCTTTATATGTTACCACAAGGTTTAATAAAATTATATTGATAACCCATCAATCCCTGGACTTTCGTTATGAGCCATAGAGAAAACATGTTCTAAATCCTCAATGGATAGGTCTCGATCAAGGAAACAACTGTACTATGGTTCTATCTTCCTAGGAATGCATCCTTGAATGATGTCCTCTAAAATAAATTGAACATCTTGCCAATGGGAATCTTCTCTAAAAAGTTGCTTATAAAATTTTTGAAACATGTATTTTATCTCATTTGGGTTTGTACAAATCCTTCCATTCGCATCTTGTATTGATCCAATATATTCCTTTTCATGTTGGTAGTTTAAATAATTTAAGAAATATTTAGAGCCTCAGTTTCTTTCCTTGAACCGATGCAATCTAGCCCTGATTTTAGCCCCTTTCCCCTTATGCATATCAAGTTTGTGAAGTTGAGCTTCAATATTAGCTATGGAAGTTTGAATAGAAATACTTTCAGTGTTTGAAATCAACATCTTCCTATTCAACTCAAGCTTCCCTTGAAGGGATTTTTTCTTTACGTTTTCATTGTCATGCCAATCTCTTACCAAACTTACATAAGAAATCAACACATTGAGTAATAGTGGACTGCCACCACATCTTGTAAGATTCCCCTTCTTTTGGCTTAGGAATAGAATTCCAAATTACAACTAGGGCATCAACACAAGAAGGAATTTTGAGGTGTGAGCTATTAAGTTTAAAAGGAAATTGGGAGTCCACATCTCTAAGTTCTCAGGTTGTAAAAACACAAATAGTTGGAAAATGGTCGGATAAAGTAGTAGAATAATCTACTTTCACATAATTCCCCATAGAATCTTGAACTAATTGCAGATTGGGAGAGATATAAAGCCTATCTAACCTACTTAACTTCCTATCAACTCTCATCCTATAGTTAGTTCAAGTGTAACAATTATACTAATGACTTACTTTTTTTTAATAATAGGATCTAAAATACCCATAAAGTTTCTACAAAATATCCATTTGTCAAACTCTTCATTGCTTAATTTAACATGATCAACCCAAATGCGATCAGAATCATGCTCTACCAAATTAAAATCTCCTCCAATGACCCAATTAGCCTAAGGAAGATTATTGGACATCCATTCCCATAATTCACATTTTTCTTTTACAATGTTGGGAGCATAAATAGAATATAAACCAATAGGTTTTCCATTGATAACAACAAGAACCCAAACACAACTATGTGAAGGTTCCTCCCCATTATCAATGACAAACCTATTAATCCTAGAATGAAGACCAATAACAACCCCCCTTCCTTCTCTATGCAACATATGAAAGAAAACATCTCTCCATACGTTGGATAGAGAAGAGAGGAGATGATTTCCATTAATCTTGACTTCTTGCAGGAACTCAATATTTTGCTTCCATTTGAAAATAGCATCCTTTACCTTAAATTTATGGTGAGGTAAAGATAACCCTCTAACATTCCAAGAAAGAGTTCTGAAATTCATAGTTAAACAAAGTTTTGGAGGTTGTCTACTCGAGGTAGAACTTCAAAGTGATTGGCTAGCATAATCGATTGATTAGAATGCCTGTCTTCCTTTACCGCTGAAGGAGACCAAGATCTCGGTCTTGTAGGAAGAGAAAGGGAGACATGTCTGTTATGGGGAGAGTGAACCCTTTGACTTTCAGACTATATTGGTGAAGCTCTCTCTAGATTTTTCTCAATGGATTGTAATGAGTTGTCATAGTTTTGTGAAGATAATTTCCCATTATGGATTTCAAGGGACCTGGAAGGATCGTTTCTTTTCCCAACCATCCTCCATCCGTTAGAAATAACAACATATTTATAGGTGGGAGACATGTCACTCATGGTATGTTCTTCTGGATTGATATTTTCATGTTGGTTCACATTATGGGTTGGACCAAGCATAACGGTAGGCTGGGTAGAATTTTGCTTCACATTAGAGACTGGATTATGCATAGCAATAGGCTAAGAAAGGCTTTGCAATTTTTGTGAATTAGATGGGATTGTTCTATTGTCTTGCATGTATCTATTTCTCCTAAAAGGACAATCTCTGAGCAAGTGACCATCTTGTCAACAAAAAAAGCATGCATTGGATTTGTTCAGATAAACTATAGGATGAAAAATTTATATCAAACCCTAACCTAATTAATTTAATGTTTTCAAGTAATTGACAAGTTAAGTCCATTTCCACACAGGCCCTTAGGTACACCTTTAGGCTGGAAAATTTATCTATAGAATTATTACACTAGAGTACTCTTCCTAGCTGTGTAACAATCTCTCTTATAAATTGTCTGAAAGCAAAGCTTAAAAAAGGAATCTATATCCACATAGGGTACTTGGATTTTGAGGGACCCTCTGGGTGAAAATCTAAAGTCCAATCCTGTAGGTAACAAATCTGTATACAAATAATCCAAGTACCATATTGTAAGACAACTTGGGCATGATTTGCTGATTTGAACTTGCAAGCAACATAATTTTTTCCAAGCCCTCTCAATGCTTCTATTTCCCATCCCATATTTTCCCAGTTTGTTTTAGCCCATTTAAATAAATTAGGTTCAGATGGTATGCCTCTTAAAAAGAATAAGATAATATATCTATGCTGACATTCCACTATGCTATCAACCACATCATCAGGGAGTAGATATTCAAGAGTTTTACCTTAATCATCGTAGGCTTGCTCCATCTGGTTTTCATGTCTTTCCACCACAAAAACTCACTTACCACTTCCTCCTATCGACCTTGCAAGCTTTAGTGACCTCCAAGTTAGGTTTTTTTCCTTCTTTATGTATTTCTTGGCTATACATTTAATGTTTTCATTTATAAATTATGGTTTACATTTAATATTTTTCTAATTAAAACCCTAATTGCAACAACCATTTCCATTCATTTGCAACAACCCTAATTTTCCTATCTAATTTCAACCCAACACAAATATTATCATTTCAAAAAAAGAAAAATTGTTTCTAGTGAAAAACCTAGTCTCACAAGTGTATTTCATAGTATTAACTTAAGAGAAGCATTACAATAAATTGATAACATCTTGCAAATAATGTAGCCTATATTTTAAAACTTCCACACCATGTTGATAATTAACCTAAACTAGAAAACATTGAATACCTACAATACCATACAAACTAATATAGAACCAAAATATTAGGGCTTGTATTTATAGAGATTTTTTATTTGGGAAAACACATGGTTTCACCAAAACTATGAGATCCCAAATGAGGCATCAAAGTGATGTTCATTATGACTAGTAAAACCCATGGATGCAACTGAAACTCCTTGTTTTTCTAGTCAATTAGTTAAACTAGAAACTCCAATTGAAAAGATGAAAGTTCTCTTCTACAAAGATGCTTTTGCACACTACCTAAAATAGACAGTCCAAGATTATATTTCAATTAAACTTTATCCATCCATGTCTAATTCTCTTTTACACCTATCATAATATTTTTGGAAAGTGTTAAAGTATACCTTACATGGAATCTTGGGATTCCCTCCATGTGTGGCATCTAATAGATTAATCATTTTTTAAAAAAACATAGCCTCTTACTAAAAAAACTCTATACCTAGGTTAAAAACTAGCTCATAAAGCGAGATGATCTCAAATTTACTAATCGATATGACCTATCACACTAACTTGATACCTTCAACTACATCTTTGAATCAAAAGTTAACTTGGTACCTTCCTATGTGTTTAACTAGCTATCACTTTTTATCCATCTAGAAAAATATTAATTGTGTATATTATAATCAAATAATTACCTAAAACTATTAGGTTAGTCATAATCTAGATTCTATTGACACTTAATTGACGCAAGGGTTTGTAGTTGGTCAAGTAGTTCACTTGGTTTAGAACTAGTTAAATGGGATTAGTTAAGTGACACTTCATTCCTTGATGGGTGAACAATAGATCAAATGGTAGTTCATATAAACATGGAACTCTAAATTATAACAAGTTAGTGACTAAATCTGGATGGATCAAATTTGTTTCAAGTTTTATAAAAAAAAAGGTCAGTTTAGGTGATTGAATAACTTGACTACAACACCTCTAATGAAGTAGTCCATATTAATTAGATCTCATTTATATGGTTATAATTTTTTATTTTTGATGATAATAGAAGTGAACTTGATTTGTGTGAGGTAGTATGTGCTAGACAACTATTAATCATTTATTTTGAAAAATACATTTAACTCACTATCTAGAGCAACTTGACCTAGGTTAGGACCTAGCTCCTAAATTGAGTTGTTGTCAATTTTACTAATCAATATGGCATATCACACTAAATTGATACCTTGAACTACATGTTTGAATTACAAGTTAACTTGGCATATTTTTGCATGTTTGACTAGTTGCAACTTTATACCCATCTTGACAAATATTAATTGTGTATATTATAAGCATACATTTTATGAAAGATTGCATTGTATTTGAATTATAAGAATAAATAAATAAACAAGCCAACAATAAAATTGAATGTGTGGACTCAAACATCTCGATGAAGATAAACATGTAGATTCCTTCTTATCTGTAAACGTCTTTATCCTGCCCAAAACTCATTGAAGAAAATTCCTTTGTGGAAATTTTTCACTTGTGAACTGTTAGAAAGTAAATTTTAAAAATTAATACTTGTACAGAAAATGAAGTGGCCTTTCTTGCAATTTATGCAACTTGGAAGGGGCAATTGAGATTTAACGTGGCTCTATTTTGCATAGATATATCACATGGGTGATTTCTATCATTTCAACATATACTCTTGTCATGTGAGCTTCAAAACAAAGTCAATTCATGTAGAGAAAAACATATTTTCTTGGCTACCAACCCAATTTTCTTAACACCATTATTCGAAAGGAGATATTTGAGAATGTTAGAATGAAATTATTAGAGAGCAATATAAATAGTCTAGCAAAAGGCCAAAGTAATAGGACTATTCTAACACATAAAAATAAAAAATTGGAAATAATGAGAATCAAAGTCAACAAAATTTGATATATTTTTTCTTTAATCTTAAACGTTAGTTGTTATTTTCTTATGTTCTTAAAATTTTATTGTTAATTATTAACATAAATGTAATAGATTACGTGTTTTCCATTTTAATACTTAATAATGATAGTTGAGTTTGATATTTGTTTGTGATATACATGTGTATACAAAGGAAAGTAGATGTGTAATAAGACTAGTTTAGAAAGCATAAAATAATAAGGAAATTAATACATATGCATCTACAAAATTTAGGAACCACTTGATTCAAGTAGAGGTTATAAATCAAATTTCATTAGTTTTGGAAGCTCAATATTTACTGCAAAGAAGTGTTGTGCTCAATTTGAAGAAGACTTCCTTAATGTCTTGAAGATTGTCATAAATCAACTTGTAATCATAACATAGTATGAAAAAAACCCGTGCATATGAATAAAAGAAAAGATAAAATAGTAAACTGTATTTCACCTAACACCTATCCTAACACCTAATGACGAGAGTTAAGTTTTATACTTGGGTTGTGATATACATGTGTATACAAAGGAAAATAAGTGCATAATAACACTAGTTTAGAAAGCAAAAAATTCTAAGGAAATGAATAATACGCACCTACAAAGATTAGGAACCACTAGATTCAAGTTGAGGACTATTTGAAAAAACTAGAAACCAAAAATATCATAGACCAACCTTTGATCATAACATCGTATGGAAAACTCCTTTAAATGTGAATTAAAGAAAAAGGAAAATAACAAAATGTATGTCAAATTGAAAACTCTTTGTCTTATTGTTAGAAGAGTAAAAATCCAAATTTAGAACAAGAATCTTGGTAAATAAACACAAGTTTACCATGGAGCTAGTTTCTCATCTTAATAATTCCTACCTAACTTTATCCAGAGTGCACCGACAAAATTATAAGGACTGATGTTACCACCTACTGTTTAATAATTTTGTTTTTTCTTATAAAATTCAATGGGAGGGGAGAAACCATAGAATAAAATAATGTGGTCTATTTAACGATGGTGCTTGTCACTCGCAAAAAAGTGAATTTGGATGCACTAATTGAAATTTGACAGCGTGTCTGTGGGCTGTTTTAACATATGGTAGGTACAGTTTGAAAATGAAAACTCACAAGAAAGTGAAGTTTGAAAATGACAACTCGTATTGAAAAACTATTAAAGAGATCAAAATTTAAATATTTAAAATATCAAAAGACTAACATAATATAGTTATTTAAATAGATATCAATATTAAATTATTATATTTATTCAAGTGTTATCAGTACTATTGCAATGAGTTAATTAATTATGAAATGAACTTAAATACATTCTTTCTTGATTTATTATCTTTCAAATTAAAATTTAAAGATTGACTTTTTTTATCAAAACTTATAATATCAAATTACATTAAATACATCAAAATCTCAATATTTAAATTAAATTAATAGAAATGGTTTTTAAAAGATTTTAATATTTTATTTTATATTAAATTTAAATATTTTTATTTTCTATCTTATTTTAAATGTTGTGTGTACATTTATTCAATAAATGTTAGTATAAAAATAAATTAATTTAAAATATTGAATAAAATTTTATTCAAAATATTAATATAATTTAAAATTATAATTATTTAGTATAATTTATTTTAGTATAAAGAATTATTAAATTTTATTAAAATTTAATAACTAACATTTTAAGTATTTTTATAATATTATTCTTTTAATAAAAATTTAATTACATACAAATAAAATGAATATAAATTAATCTTATCAATCTTACCTTTTAATTTCTTTCATTTTTTACTCTTTCATTGTTTACTCCCTCATTTTTTCGAATACGTTGTACTAATGTACTAAACACCAACGACAACCTATAATGCAAAAAATGTTAGAATTTGCACGAGAGTTTTATGACGAGAAAATCAACACACTGTGGGAGGCATCCATGCCATGCATCCATGTGGATGCAAATTGTCACCTCTATAGACAGTGCCAAAATGAAGTGGCCTCACTTACAATTTACGCAATACAACTATAACACATCAGTGATGATTATTTCAACATCTATTGTCAGTGTGTCCCTTCATTTAATCATTAACAGACCACTTGCCATGTGAAATCTGAAATGAATTCAAGTCTTCGAGAGAAAAATATACTTGACCGTGTTAAAGTGAATTATCAGAGAAACATCACCCCTACTTTAAAGCTTTTAAATTTCCTCTACTTTTATCAATGTCTAGATCAATCTGAGTTATATTTTCCATCCCTCTTTCTTTGCACTTAGACTTCATGGCATCTTCCTCCTCATCTCACAAGCGTTCTTTCAGTGATTTGATTTTCAAAGGGAAACTACGATTGTATCTAGAAAAATATATGATGTATTCATCAACCATCAAGGCCCTGATGTCAAACAAACTATGGCTTTTGCACTTTACGATTCTCACTGGAGGAAAAGGAATGTTGGACATTTCTTGATGATCAAGAATTACAATTGGGAGAGGTACAGAGAATTGTGAAAGGGTATTTAGATTAACTAATTGATAGTTTTTTGTGGTTAAGATAAATTTATATTAATTTAAAAAATTAAGATGAAATTATATATCGAATAGAGACCTTTATGTTTGGTAAAAATTTATGTTCGCTAGAAAATAGTAAAAATATTTAGTAAATAAATATATATATTAAAAATATACATTTTGGAAAATTTACTCGAGAGTCATAATCTTACAAAATATCATGTCATGGTGATTGTGGTTGATAGTCCAACCCTTGCTTTGAAATCCAAAATTCTTTTAAAAACTATGTGAGTAATAGTAGGATGGAATCAAAAGGACTTTTAAATGAAGGTACCACCTTTATTCAAATACCCATAAAGGATTTTTAAACATAAAAAATCTAAGAATAAAAAAATGATTTCATTTGAAGGTCATGCATTAATGGAAAGCTTTGGCATGTGTATTGGGTAGGGTTTTTATACTTTATTGATGCATTTCAATACTTACTTTACTCTTGTGCTTTGGAATGTTTGTGCATAGTGTGTATGTGTGTTCTAGCATTGCATTTGGTGATTTTATCTCCAAGGTTTTTCTTTGGTTTTCACTTTTTATGTTGGTGTTTGTGTTTGTACTTTTTCCTATGCTTGTATTCATTGGTGCCTCCCCTGCATTGTTCTTGCCTTTTCCATGGATTCTAGGAATGGTTTCATGCCTTCACTTTGGGTTAATGAAGTTATTTTTGTTGCATGTGGCTTGGTCCTTGTTGAATTTTATTCTTTTTGTTGCCTTTGTTTCATGTCTTGTGTTAAAATTCTTATTTTTCCTTCTAGGTTCAATTTGGCCTGCTATATTGTTTTTGCTTATTTAATTTTTTTTTCTTATTTTTGTTTTTGATTTGGACCTTGTCGAATCCTCTTTGATCCCAATGCACCAACTGATATATTGTTTGTGGCTATGTCACTATACATCATCAAAGCATCAAACCATTTAATGACTCAATGCTAATTGAAAATACATTTTAAGTTATGACCTAATCCTCGATCTCCTAATTCCTTACATTCAAAAGCTCCCTAAGTCCTTAATAGTGGATCCTTCTCGGTCCCTAATCTTTGACACCTTTCTCTAAGATTTGAAGTGTTTTGGGCATCAATAATTTGGTTCACACCCTCACATTTACCTATTTTCATAGAATGTGCTAAGAGATATTGTCCCCAAAATTCATTATCATCAACAAGATTGAAGCAATAGGACCAATCGCTAACTCTCAATATCCTATGGCAAATAAACATTAGGTTGGCATGGAATTTTGTGCCAACTAGTTTGTCAAGTATGAGCCATAAGGTATTCTTGATTCTTGATCTCCAATTAATAACATCGTCTATTACTATATGGAATAAAGGCATCAAGAGTCTTCTATATAAGTTCTTTGTCAATGTTGAATATTTCTTACAGAGGGTACACACAGGATATAGGACTAACTTGGCTCAAGCCTTGACAATGTCAAAGATTGGTGGAAGCAACTACAGTGTTAGTGCAATCACCAAAGCTAGTTCTAATATGCTCCCAACATTATAATAAATAAAACAAAGGAATATATTTTTCCCATCATAGGAAGTGGTATTAGATATTATTTTTGAGATGAGGGCATTTGTAAGAAGTTGGGTCCACAAAGAGGGAAAGTTTTGTGTAAAGAGAAAATTTCAACAAGAATAAGTACCCATTTAGGAACGTGTATCTCAGTCTCTAGTCAAAACATGTACTTCTTATGCTTTGGGATACCATTGTAAATGGGTATCCATTTCTTAAAAATATGTATTTTTAAAAAAATGACTATGGGTCATTTTTCCTAGTAGTGGCAAGTGAACAACGATGAACAAGAATAGGTACCAGCATTTGCACATCTCGCCACCACCAAAACTCACCTACCACCTCCTCCTATCGACCTTGCAAGCTTTAGTGACCTCCAAGTTAGGTTTTTCACCTTCTTTATGTGTTTTTGGCTGTACATTTAATGTTTTCATTTATAAATTATGGTTTATATATATATTTTTTATAATTAAAACCCTAATTGCAACCATTGTCATTCATATGCAACAACCCTAATTTTCATATCTAATTTCAACCCAACACAAATTTTACCATTTCAAAAAAACAAAAGCCATTTTGAGTGAAAAACCTAGCCTCAAATGTGTATTTCATAGTATTAACTTAAGAAAATCATTATAATATATTGATAACATCCTGCAAATAATGTAGCGTTTATTTTATAGCTTCCAGACCATGTTGACAATTAACCTCAACTAGAAAATATTGAATACCTACAATACCATACAAACTAATATAGACCCAAAATATTAGGGCTTGTATTTATAGATTTTTTCTATTTGGGAAAACACATGGTTTCACCAAAACTATGGGATCCCAAATGAGGCATCAAAGTGATGGTAATTATGACTAATCAAACCCATGGATGCAAATGAAACTCCTTGTTTCACTCTAGGTCAGCTAGTTAAACTAGACACTCCTTGATTTAAAAGATGAAAGTTCTCTTCTTCCAAGTGATTAGTTGAAAAATGGGTGTTCTTATTGTTTTGGACAAAGAACATCACTTTTCTCCAACTAACATTCAAGGATGCCCTAGAGATCTTCAACCCAAGAATGGAATAGAGGCAAGAGATCTACTAAGGGACTGTCCTAGGGTATGAATTCATATTAGAAGAGGGGTTCACCACCAAGTTTAGACTTGGAAAAGATAATGCAATGCAATTTGTAAAACAAAACCCTAGTTGAATGTAAACTTGACTTAAATGACCTAGAAATGCAACAAGAACAAAATAGAAAGCTACATAATAGAATGTGTGCACCTGGAAATGTGTTGAAGATTGGAAACAACTTTTAAATTCTTGAATTGCTGAATTTTTGACCTAGTGGGACTCATTCACCATTCTGGATGAATCAGTCCTAGTTCTGGATTTCTACACAGAAGTAGGTTTCAGGAAAATGGGTATCCAAATCTGCAAAAATATTTGAAAAAAAACTCAGTGGGACTCATTCACCACTTGTGGTGAATGAGTCCAGTTTGGCTTTTTTGGAAATTCAAAGTTTTGATCTGCACCTCTCAGTCTGCTCTTTTTGTTTCTCCAGGTTCCCGGATTTGAAACTCTATTCTCACTTTGACTTGATTCACCTAAGGGTTGATAATCAATTCATTATGTGGATTTCATTTCCTAATGAAATAGTGAGTAATAGGTCCCTCATTGTTCATCAATTCATTTTGGTGAACCTACCTATTTTTTGGTGTTTCAGTAGGTAGAGAGAGGGATTGGTAGATAGTGAGTAGATAGGGAAGAAGAGAGGAAGACAGAAGTATGGAGGGAGAGAGAGAGAGAGAGTTGATATAGAGAGAAATAGAGAGAGTGGTAGGGAGTGATGGAGGAAGAAGTAAGTAGAGAGAGGAAGAGGGGAGATAGAGAGAAGTAGATATGGAAGGATAGAGAGAGAGTAGATAAAGATAGTTAGAGAGAGAAAGATAGGTATAGAGAGATAGATAGAAGTAGAGAGGGAATGGGGGAGGGATGGAGCTAAGTGAGATAGAGAGGTGTAGAGAGAGTGGTAGGGAGTGATGGATGGAGAGGTGTGGATGGAAAGAGTGGGAGGTGAGATAAAGAACAATAGATAGAGAGTGGTAGGCAGTGATGGATGGAGAAGCGAGATATAGATAAGTAGAGAGGGAGGGAGAGGTAGGTAGGGTGAGAGAGGTGAGATAGAGAGAAATGGAGAGAGTGATGGAGGGAAAGGTAGGTAGAGAGATGGAGAGAGGAGATAAAGATAAGTAGAGAGGGAATGAGAGGTAGAGAGAGGGAGAGAGGAGATAAAGTAAAGAGGGAAGGAGAGGTAGAGAGAGAGGAGAGATATAGAGTAGAGAGAGAATGAGGGAGGGAGGGAGAAGTAGGGAGGGAGAGAAAGCTGAGATAGAGAGGTGTAGAGAGAGAGAGAGTGGTGGGGTGTGATGGATGGATAAGTAGGTAGAGAGAGGGATTGGGAGATACATATGGTAAATAGGGAAGAAGAGGGAGAGAGAATTATGGAGGGAGAGAGAGGGAGGTGAGAGAGGGGTGAGATAGAGAGAAATAGAGAGAGTGGTAGGGAGTGATAGAGGGAGGGGTAGGTAGAGAGAGGGAGAGGGGAGATAGACAGAAGTAGAGAGAGAGAGGGGGGAGAGAGAAGTGAGATAGAGAGAATTAGAGAGGGAAGGAGGGAGGGAGATAGAGATAAGTAGAGAGGGAAGGAGGGAAGGAGAGAGAGGGAGAGAGAAGTGATAGATAGAATTAGAGGGGGAAGTGGAGAGAGAGTGAGAGATAGTTCTCGAGCTTAAGGGAGAGAGTCAGATAAAGGGTGAGAGAGAGGTTTAGAGTGTAAGGGATAAACAATGAGAGAGAGAGAGTACAAATTGTTGATTACTAAAATTTGACATGTTGACTATTGAAATTTGACTAAGTCTATTTTTTTGTAAGATCTTCCAAAAACTAGAATTTGCATTATAACTCCTAGAGATCCAAAACCACTCTCAAACATCCTGAAACTATATATATATGAAATTTTCATTATAAATGTGCATTTCATGTATATAGTTTCCCAGAAAGAGAAAAAGAAGAAAGAGAAAAATAAGAGAAGAAACAAATTTCAATGTAGACCAAAACATGAGCGCATTATAAAAATACACATTTTTAAAAATTCAAACCATAATGTGAGCGTGTTATAACATGCTCACATTTTGGCTTGGTAATGACTGAGCCTAGGCTCAGTCACTACCAATCCATGATGTGAGCACGTTTTACTATAACACAATCATGTTTTTGTTATTTCGGGCTGAAAAAGTGAAGTGGCCACTTTTTAGGCCCCCATCTTTTTGCACTTACCCATGTATATTCATATGAGTGTATATATGTATACATATAAAATGGAAGTAAAATAACACATTCATATATACATCTATGTATGATATATATTAAATGTCAATATTATATGTTATTGTTTTAACATTTAAAGTTGATAAATGTTATTGTTAATTTCAATGCTCATCATTAGGCAGGATAGCCTTCATTGATGGCTAAAAGGTCGTTAAAATATTATGCTAATAATGCCAATAAGATAACAAGAGTTGAATGATAGTGGCACCACGTTGTGGCTTAAATACAAATAATAAGTTGAAATATATATAAGTTGCATATAAATGATTTTTGATGTGGCTGATTAAGGCAAGGATGGCTCGACCTAAATAAATGGGGAGCATATAACTTAATGAAAATAGAGTTTTAGTTACTTATCAAGCTCGGGTTTTAAGCCATGTTGTGGCTGTGCATATAAGCCATAAAGGTGGCAGCGCAGTAATTATCCTTTAATCTGTCCGTCATCATGGAAAAAGATACACATGGAAAGGGCTTTAAACTATTATCTTAACCTACAAAACTGGTTGTGGGTTAGTGCTGAATGTTTCTAGAAATCTGTTTTCATAACTATCTTGAAACCGACTAATAACTACCTTATCATGGTGCTAAATCAAGAGGAGGTGGGAGTTAATTTGGTTAGATGGGGAGAGAGGAAGTTAGAAAAATCCTGAGGGATAGTGGAAAGATATCATCGTTCATTCCAGCTGCGAATGGAAAAGAAAACAACAGGTGTAACGTCCCTACGCAGAGTATAAAGAAGTCTATTATCACACAATTGTGGCAATGAAAGGCAGAGTCAACGAGCCTTTAAGGGAAGTGTTAACTTATAAGAATGTTATTACTTCCATTCTTGCCTATATTAGAATGAGAATGAGTTGTGGAATAAGCTCCATAACCTGTGGTTGAGTGTGTATTACTGGCAACTGTATTAACTAGTAAAAAGGCATGTAACCTCTTTGATTCTTTATAATGGAGTTAGTCATTCCTTGATTTTATATACATATTGGATGATATTGGTTCTTTTAAAACTACTATGTTGAGGTGATTCATCTCTTTGAGTTATTGGTAAGCCTCAATCCTTCAAGACAAGTGAGGGGTATTCATGCTTTTGAACTCTCTTTGCAAAGATTTGACTTGACTTGACTGAATCAAGATGTAGTCACCTTGAATGTGAAACTTTCTTAAATTGTTTTCTTGTCAGCTAAGAGTCTTAGTTGTATGCAAATGATTACAAATAGAGTTCTGAAATGAACACAAGTTTGATATATGATAAAACACTATTCCTTGCGGGTTTAAACTAATTTTCGCAAGGTTATGAGTTTGAAATAGAAAAGAGACTTAAGCTTAGCTTGAGACTAGTTGTATTTTGAATGATTTTCGATAAAGAATGATTTTTTCTTCTTTCCCCTTTGGAAATATTTTGAGAATGTGAAAGTTTCTTGCAATGAAGACCATACCTTGTTGGCTTGAGTAGTTATAGGATTTCATACTAAGTGGAAAACCACCCAAATGGGGGTATTATTGTGTATTAAGTTTCTTAACTATCTTGTGACTAGTTGGGTCAAGGTAACTACCCGTGTCGGCAAGTAAATGCCAAGAAGACTAACTATGAACGAGTAGAAACTCTCATGTACATTTTATAATTTGAACTAGTGGTAGTTTCATGTACATTTTATAATTCAAACTAGTGGCAGTTGCCAAGACCTAGTAGTTATGTTGAGTAACACGAGGATTTGAGGAAAGTTTAAGACTAAACCAACTTAGCCGAGCTATGACTAGAAAGTCAAGTGATGTCAAGTTAAATTCTTCTTTATATTTAACCATTGGATGAGCAACAAATTTGAGCATCTGTAAAGGTTAGAATCTTCTAAATGACTATGTGTATATCCTGAAGATGGCATTGTGTCATCAATATTGTTAAGAAGCCTAAAATAGGTGAGAAGTTAAAACCTTTTGATTGGGGTTAAGGCTTGAATTAGTGGCAGTATCCTAGATCCTAGCTGTTGTAGATATGTAACAAGGGGATTTAATGCCTAAGGTATTTCACCAAGCCAGACATATCACAAACTTAGTGAATAAGCACTTATGTTATGCAAATTTATTGTAAGATGGGACCAATTGGTCTACAATTATGTTTATCTTTAGTCAACAAAATTTCACTAAAATGCATGAAGGACTAAAACCTAAAGGAAGTTGTATTCTTAATGGAGATCTAACCTTTAGGGTGTAGACTTCATCTATGTAATATCCATGTTACACTATGACCAAGAAGGTCAAGAAGATATCCTTTCATGACAATATTTTCTTAAAGGTTATATAATGAGAGTAGTCACTGTCAAGGGTTATGGTTAAGACTCAAGCAAGTGGTCGTAGCCAAGACCCAGGTAGTTACATGAAAGTAACTCAGGTGTTCAATTCAGAAATAACCAACAACCCAGATGAGTTATTTGAACACTTAGTGAATCTCCACTTTTTGAGGAAAAACTCTATAACAAAACTAAATAATTGATAATCTGAGAATATAATACTTAAGAAGGGTTCTTTAGCTTAAGATGAATATCTATTTATTAAATATGATTGAACATTTTATTAGTATTTTCAATTGTGACGAAGGGAAACCAGTCAATGACAGTGTGTCATCAGAAATAACTGTGTGCATAGAGAGGGAGATCAAATACTCTCTTGGTTAATACTAAAGACCTAGATAAGTGGCAGTTTCCAAGCCCCAAGAAGTTATGTGAACGTAACATGGATATTTCGGGTCAAAAAATATCTTAGTTGTTTACCGCCTTAGTAAATAAGGACTTGAACAAGTGGTAGTTGTCAAGGCCCACGTCATTACGAGAATGTAAAACATGAGTGTTCTAAGTCAAGAAATTGTATCCAATCTAAATGAATTATGACATTAATAAAGTTATACCTTCTTCTTTTTTAAATGGAAATTGGTATGATCGGGTAACTATTGGTCAAATAGTAGATGGTCAAATATGGTACTCCAATTCAAGTAGGGTGGGTGATCAAACGACTTCGCTCGTATGTAGCAATTATATATATTGGAAATAATTTGGCCAAAGTAAGTGCAATAGTCTATGCTTGCACTTGTCGGTTCACTGTGTTCCATATACTTAACTAATTAGAGTTGTCATCCATAGTTGGAAGGTATCCATAGTTGTTTGATTGTATTGGTTAAGTAGGACACAACACCAGAGCTCATAAGACATTACTAGAGGGTTCTTAACTATACCCTTCATTGAAGGGCAGGGCCACTTCCAGTGAGGAAGGTGTGCAGGGGATTGCAGGTCCGTGGTTGGAGGTAAAGCACCTAGATGATGCTCTGCCTCTTGTAGATGACATGTTGAGTCTTGGAAGAAAAAATGTATCCAAATTATATGGGATCTCTGACCTTGTACCTTTATGATATTGTATATCTTGTTTAATTGAAATCATCCATGTTCAAGTGCAAAAAGTTAGAAGATGTTTAATTGTTTTTAGTTTGAAAAGCATGATTAGACAATATAATATATAATTTATGTGTAATCAATTATGTAGTTGCATATTCCATTTTAAAAGAAAAACTTCATACCTCATTTACTTATGATGTTAGTTATTAACTACTTGGTAAATAAATCTTATTAATTCCTTTTTAGAAAGAGATGGTTGTTACACTCATCCTCACCATTTACTAGGGCATCATGCCAGTAGTTCTCATCCCTTTCCTATCCATTGTTTTATTTTTCTTTGAAATGATGTTACTTCTTTTAGTCACACCATCATCTCAAAGAAGGGAAAAATGTACATAGCTAAAATTTGACCTTACTCAACCACACCTCATTTTAACCTATCCTAAGAAATTAATTAATTAATTAATTAATATTTATTTATTTAATCCATCATCTTTGTTCCTCTTTTTTATTAAATAAATTTTATATTTATTTAATTAAGTCTAATCTTTATCCCCAAATCCTCTAACTAAATTAATTAATTAATTTAGGCTAATTAATTCTCGTCACCTTTTAGATTCCATTATTTAATTCCACTTTATCCTTCAACCCTTATCCATCTAATCCTAGAAATTGATTTCATTCACATGGATCACAATTTAAACTTGTTATCATGTGACAAGTGTCCCTTTCACATGTCTAACTAAGACCTTGTCTAGATTCGTTGAATCTACACACTTCCCAAAAATTAAACTAACTTTCCATCTCATCCATTCATCTCATATAAACCTCTTAATCCTAGCCATTCACATAAGGATATGCCCTAATGCACATCCTAAACCTAGCCATTATCCCTCATGTGACACTTGTCACATGACTACAACCTTTGATCCAAGCCTAATCCTCATTAAATCCTAGCCATACATTAATCAATCCATCTTGGCCCTTGATTTCTCTCATAGAAATTCTATAAATGAGAGGCCTTCCACCCCATTTGAATATTCTCTTCTCATGCTACTCTTATGCTACCCAAATTTTTATTGAATCATTTTGATCACACCATCATGTTGTTTGAATCATGAGAAACCACATCCAAGCTATCAATACATTAAAATACTACACTTGATCTTCTTGAGGTTTGCATGTATTTGATTTGGTCTAGGCTAGATTTGATGCACAATTCATTTATATCATTTGCATGCATACAACACCTATAATAGAAGTGTTCCAACAACAACATAATAACTAGATGGTCCTACTACATGAGCATCCTCTAAATTATGAAAATATGAAATTTACATTCCATGTTGTATAATGTTGTTGTGATCTAGTAATAATGTCATGAGGGGTCTACATCTCCATAGTCTCCTTGATGACTGATGCTGCAAGCACATGGTGAATAAGTTGTTTGGCTATTGGTCTTGGTTGATTGTTTGGCACTCAATAAGCTTCCTCTATATCTTAGGCAAATTCTTTGACTCTACCTTGAAAATATTTAATATCAAAATAATTGAGAATTTTATGTAGTACAAATTCATAGTAGAATTTTTAAAAGAAATATAAGGGTACCTCATGATTATTACAAGAACCACTCAAGAACATCTACCATGTATTTTAGAAATTATTTTTTATGTTATTTTTATTGCACTAATGGATAGAAAATATATTATAATTTAGTGTAAGGGGTGTAGCAATTTTTTGATCTATTTAAAGAACATAAGTTTTATATTTTTCATCCCATCCTTTTCATTTTTCATCATATTAGGATAACTGTGTCATATATATTTAGTTGATGGCATGAATCCTTATGTATTTTCTATTAATAATTATGATTTATCACTATGTCAATATGATTCATCATTGCTTCTAATGTATTCATAAGTTGTGCATGGTGAGAATTGGATTTTAGTGCCCTCTATTTTTTAACTACTCATGCAATTTGAGTTTGGTTTGCTCTAGTTTCCCTAATATATATTTTTGGCTTTATGGAGGGTCTATAGGAAATGTTGGAGAAGATTTAGGTTATAGAGGATTTTCTTCTAGAATTTCCTCTTCCACTTTAGACTCAAGGTCCAAATTCATATAGGTTGGTATGAAAAATAAATAAATAAATATATCTATTCTACAAAATAAAAACTATGAAAAGTCTAATCTAAAAACCTAAAAATACAAGAAATTTTCCTTTTCTTTGATGTGACATCAAGTGAACATATAGAGAGGGAGCTTGCAAATGATCTTAATCTCCAAAATACACTTGAGGATTAAACTTTTTTTTTGTTTTAAGGATTTTCAAGTCTCAGCTTATGTTCAACTCACAACTTGTATTTTGTTTTTATTTTTCATAATATCATGTTGTAACGCATACACATTAAAGCTTGGCTATTGTCAATTGATCCATAGTATGTATATGTTAAGAATTTTTTGCATTTTTTTAAATCATCTATACGTTTAGCCAAAAGTGACAATTTTTTACCACCTTTTTATTCTTCATCTTAGTGCACACACCCCAAGAGAATAGCATTAGTAATGATTTTTTTAATATTATGAAAGATAATTTTAGCTTCTAGAGTCTAATATACAGTAGTATCTTTTTTCAACACACTATTGAGAGAATGAGCAATATTTATGAATCCTAATACAAACTTTGAAACAAAGTTTATTTTTCCAAAAAATGATCTTGCACTTTCTTGCCTTTGCGAAGAGGAAATTTGAGAATAGTTTTGATTATGTCCAGGTCTATAGGAATACCCTTCTCAAATATGATATAGCCCAAGAGCTTGTCTTTGGTGACACAAAAGATACACTTCTTAAGATTTAGTGATTCACATACTTTATGCACCTCTAACATCATTTTAATAGATCTTCTAGACATGGTTTGCTTTATTTTAGAATAGAAATTAAGAACATATTTGTGACTATAGACTTGACCCTATACAATGAAAGAGGAATATTTTGATCTTAAGTTGGATATTAGTTTTAGGTTTTCTTTTATAGATCTCAAAGCACTTTAGATTGTTGAGCATTCACTTGAATCAATTCTTCAATAATCAAACTAAGTACCATTATTTTTATTTTTATTTCCACATTAATTATTTTATATTTTTTAAAATTTATTTTTATTGATATTTTCATATTCTAAAATACATATAGATCTTAAATCACATTATACCAACTAAGATTATTAGTAAACATTATTATGGTGAAAATTGCATACATGTTCCCTTTTTCTCTAATGTTTTAGATTGACTTCGATTAGAGTGTCCCAAATGCAATGACCAATCTACAAATAACATATCCTTATATGAATTCAACTCCGGGAAAACACCATATTTGTTAGATAGAAACTATACAAAGTCTTTAACTAGCTAATATCATCAATTTTAAATACCAAATATTAGACTAGTCTTTAAACAAGGTCTCAATATTTATTTTTAACGTCTTTAAACAAAGTCAATTCGTACAGAGAAAAACATATTTTCCTGACTACTGACCCACTTTTCTTAACACAATTATTCGAAAGGAGATATTGAGAATGTTAGAATGAAATTATTGGAGGGCAATATAAATAGTCCAGCAAAAGGCCAAAGTAATAGGACTATTCTAACACATAAAAATAAAAAGTGGATTTATAATGAGAATCAAACTCACCAAATTTGATATATTTTTCTTTATTCTTAAAAGTTAATTGTTATTTTCTTATGTTTTTAAATTTGTATTATTGTGTTAACGTAAATGTGATAGATTACACATTTTTTATTTTAATACTTAATAATGAGAGTTGAGTTTGATATTTGTTTGTGATATAAATGTGTATACAAAGGAAACTAGATGTTGAATAACACTAGTTTAGAAAGCATAAAATAGTAAAGAAATTAATACATATGCATCTACAAAATTTAGGAACCACTTGATTCAAGTTGAGGACTATTTGTAGAGGTTATAAATTAAATTTCATTAGTTTTGGAGCTCAATATTTAGCTACTACAAAAAAGTGTTATGCTCAATTTGAAGAAGACTTCCTTGATGTCTTGAAGATTGTCATAAATCAACTTCTAATCATAACATAGTAAGAAAAACTCCTGTGCATATGAATAAAAGAAAAAGTAAAATAGTAAACTGTATGTCCTAGGATAACAAGAGTTAAGTTTTATACTTGGTTGTGATATACATATGTATACAAAAGAAAATAGGTGCATAATAACACTAGTTTAGAAAGCATAAATTTGTAAGGAAATGAATACCTATGCACATGCACCTACAAAAATTAGGAACCATTAGATTCAAGTTAAGAACTATTTGAAAAAATTAGAAACCAAAAATATCATAGATCAATCATAACAGAGTATGTAAAACTCCCATAAATGTGAAAAAGAAAGAGGTAAAATAATAAAATGTAAGCCAAATTGAAAACTCTTGTCTGATTCCAATTAAATTCAAAACAAGAATCTTCATATATAAACACATGTGAGCTTTTATTCCAATAAAAATATATATATAAACACATGTTTACCATGGGCTAGTTTCTCATCGTAATAAATCCTGCATATCATTAAAATGTAAGCCAAATTGAAAACTCTTGTCTGATTCCAATTAAATTTTGGAAGAATCTTCATATATAAACACATGTTTACCATGGAGCTAGTTTCTCATCTTAATAATTCCCGCCTATCTTTATCCAGAGTGCACCGACAAAATTATAAGGACTGGACTGATGTTACCACCTACTTTTTAATAATTTTGTATTTTCTTATAAAATTCAATGGGAGGAGAGAAACCGCAGAATAAAATAATGCGGGCTCTTTAATGATGGTGCTTGCCACTCGCAAAAAAGTGAATTTTGAAAATGAAGAGACCTTGCGTACAATTTATGCAATTTGGATGCATTAATCTATGGGTTGTTTTAACATATGGTAGGTACAGTTTGAAAATGAAAACTCACAAAGAAAGGGAAGTTTGAAAATGACAACTCGTACTAAAAATGAAGTGGCGTTGCTTACAATTTACGCAATACAGCTGTAACCCATCAGTCATGATCATTTTAGCATCTACTTTCAATGGGTGAGGGTCCCTTCATTTCATTATTAGCAGACCACTTACCATGTGAGCTCTGAAACCATTACACCTCATTGAGGTGCATTGATGTGCAAGCGCTAGTAATATGTGTGTGAAATTGACAACTCTTTATCTTATAAATATCCAAAATCAAGAGAAGAATCTTCATATATAAACACATGTTTACCATGGGCTAGTTTCTCATCTTAATAATTCCAGACTATCTTTAAACATCTCTATCCAAAGCGTATAGACAAAATTATAAAGAGTGATGTTACTGCCTCTTGGTTAATAATTTTGTTTTCTCTTATAAAATTCAATGGGAGTGGAAAAACCGTAGAATAAAATACTGTGGCTTCTTTAATGATGGTGCTTGTCACTGAAAAAAAAAGTGAATTTTTTAAACGAAGAGGTCTTGTGTACAATTTATAGTGCGTTTGTGAACTGTTTTACATATAGGTAAGTACAGTTTGAAAATGAAAACTCACAAGAAAGTGAAGTTTGAAAATGACAAATCCTACTGAAAATGAGTGGCGTTGCTTACAATTTACACAATACAGCTGTAACAATCAGTCATGATCATTTCAGCATCTACTGTCAGTTTGAAAATGACAACTCCTACTGAAAATGAAGTGGCGTTCCTTACTATTTACGCAATACAGTTGTAACCCATCAATGATATGATCATTTCAGCATTTACTTGAGTGGCTATGGGTCCCTCATTTCATCATTTACATACCACTTCCCATGTGACTTATGAAACACAATCTGAGTTCGTGCTTTTAACCATGCTTTTTCCCATGATAGCATCTAATCTATTTTGGATTAAGGTTATAAGTCATCCCTAACTCCCCATCCTCGATGTCTTGACCCATACTTAATTAAGTATTTTGGACATCAACGATCGAGAGTCCACCTTATCATGGAGACACTAGTGGCATGAATATCGGATCCTTCTCGGTCCCTAATATTTCATGATAGCATCTAACATATTTTGGATTAAGGTTATAAGTCATCCCTAACCCCATCCTCGATATCTTGACCCATATTTAAGTATTTTGGATATCAATGATGTAGAGTCCACCTTATTATGGGGCCACTAATGGCATGAATATCATTTCATTCTTGGTCCCAATATTTGACACCTTTCTCTAAGAGTTGAATTGTTTTGGGCATCGATAATTTGGCTCACACCCTCATGTTTACCTATTTCATACAATGTGCTAAGAGATATTCCCAAAGCCTGATCCTTGACATGTCTTGGTATTAAGTGATATTCTCCCAAAATTTGTTATCATCAACAAGAATGAAGCAATAGGATCAATCCCTAACTCTCAATATCCTATGCCAAATAAACATTGGGTTGGCATGGAATGTTGTGCCAACTAGTTTGTCAGGTATGAGCCATAAGGTATTCTTGATTCTTGATCTCCAATTAATAACATTGTTTATTATATATGGAATTGAGGCATCAAGACTGTTTTATCTATTTTTATTTTTGGTATTAAATGAAGTTGAAGATACAAAAAAAGTGTTTTATCTAAATTCTTTGTGAGATATGTGATAAGTGTTACACCCAAAACTTGATCCCTAACAAGATCGTTTGAATTTTCTTAATTATGGATTCTGAGCTTTTGACATCAATTGACATAAGATTGGCTAATTCCTGAAACCCGATAATGAAGCTTATTTGAATTTTTATTAAGTATCGACTTTAAGTGAGATTTTTATGGACTTTTATGCCTCTCTTTGACAAAACCTAATGGTGACATGTGTTTATATTTTAGGAAATATGCAAGGTGAGCAAGTAAAAATGAAGTACGAGTTTAAAGACTATCACCCTCTTAAAATATTATATCCAACAATGAGATTGGAGAAACTTATTTGGGACACATGTGAATTTTGAATAACTCTTACAGAGGGTACAAGAGAAGGATATAGGACTAACTTGGCTCAAGCCTTGACAATGTCAAGATTGGTGGAAGCAGCTACAGTGTTAGTGCAATCATCAGAGCTAGTTCTAACATGTGGCCAACATTATAATAAAAAATAAAAGAATATATTTGGTCTATTCAGAAGAAGTGGTATTAGATATTATTTTTGAGATGAGGGCACCCTGTAAGAAGTTGGGTCCAAAAAGAGGGGAAGTTTTGTGCAAAGGGAAAATTTTGACAAGAACGAGTACCCATTTAGGAATGTGTATCTCGATCTTTAGTTAGAACATTTACTTGCTATGCTTTGGGATACCATCCTAAATGGGTACCCATGATTTATTTAAAATATTTATTTTGAAAAAATCACTATGGATCATTTTTCCCAGCAATGGTAAGTGAACAACGATGAACAAGAACAGGCACCTGCATTTGCACATCCTTCCACCACCAAAACTCACCTGCCACCTCCTCCTATCGACCTTGCAAGCTTTAGTGACCTCCATGTTAGGTTTTCTGCCTTTTTAAAGTTTTTTTGGTTGTGCATTTAATGTTTTCATTTATAAATTATGGTTTACATTTAGTTTTTTTTCTAATTAAAAACCTAATTGCAAGAACCATTGGCATTCATATGCAACAACCCTAATTTTCATATCTAATTTCAACCCAACACAAATTTTACCATTTCAAAAAAAAGAAAAACCATTTTGAGTGAAAAACCTAGCCACAAATGTTATTTCATAGTATTAACTTAAGACAAGTACTATAATATATCGATAACATCCTGCAAATAATGTAGCCTCTATTTTAAAACTTCCACATCATGTTGATAATTAACCTCAACTAGAAAACATTAAATACCTACAATACCATACAAACTAATATAGACCCAAAATATTAGGGCTTGTATTTATAAAGTTTTTCTATTTGGGAAACACATGGTTTCACCAAAACTATGGGATCCCAAATGAGGCATCAAATTGATGGTCATTATGACTAGTCAAACCCATGGATGCAAATGAAACTCCTTGTTTGACTAGTCAACTAGTTAAACTAGACACTAAAATTTAAAAGATGAAAGTTATCTTCTTCCAAGATGCTCTTGCACACTACCTAAAATAAATAGTCCAAGATTATAGTTCAATTAAACTTTATTCATCCACATATAATTCTCTTTTACATCTATCATAATATGTTTGGAAAGTGTTAATGTATGCCTTACATGGAATCTTGGGATCCCCTCCATGTGTGGCATCTAATAGATTAATCATTTCTTTTAAAAACATAGCCTCCTGAGGGAAAGGAAGGGAAGGTGTATGAGCTCTGCTAGGGTTTTGTGCTGTCTACGGTCATTCTTGGACCCTCTTGCATCATATTGCATTGTTAGCGTAGGAAACTCCTCTTTTCCTATGTGTATGACCACATTTAATGTTATTTTTGTGTTTTAATATGCCTTCAACCAGCTCTAACTCGACAGTTCATGTTAGTGTTAGCGGTTCGTTGGCTTTGCTCAATGGCTCCTCCTCTGAACAAATGTCCCTGGAAATTTGTTCTAAAAATATTTCATGAGGTAAGTGTTCTGATTCACCAGCTGATGTGGTTTTTCCTTTACCATATTTTGATACTGCTTGTCAATGGCTTGAGCAACACACCCTTGTCGGGTATTTTGTTGGGAGAACCCCCTCTGAAAGTGTGCTTAAAGAGTGGGCCAGCAAGGCCTGGGTCCCTCATGGGGTCTGCCTTGGCATGGTCCAAAATTTAACCAAGGGTTTCTTTTTGTTCCGCTTTGTGGAGGTCAATCATGTCTAGGCTATCTTAGCCCATGGTCCTTGGTATGTCCGGTCTTCTTTGTTAGTTTTCCAGGCATGGACCCGGGACTTTGTTGTCTCGAATGACACCAAGTTGTGGGTTCTAGTATGGATTGAATTTCCTAGTTTACCCTTTCCTTGTGTGCCTTTCTTAAATCATATTGCATCGTTACTAGGGAGGATTATTTGCATTGAGCCAGATAGGTTCTTTCAAGCTTGACCCCAGAAAAGGGTTTGTGTGGAAGTGGACCTTTCCAGACTCCATTGATATCCAAATTGGATGTCTCCGGCATACCCAAAAGGTTACTTATTTTAATCTTCCCAACATGTGTTATAGGTTTCAGTCCACAAACCACAAGATCAAGGACTGCCCTTTGGCAATGCCTCGTACACCTCCTCCACCACTAGATGTTGAAAAGCCTCATCTGGGGATGCTTCTACTGCCAAACTTGATGAGAAATGGACTATGGGTACAAACTGCAAGAATAAGTCCATTGGTTCTGTCAGCCCCCAATGCCTTCGAACCAGCGAAAGTTGTTTCAAACCCCTCAATGAAGGTGAAGGAAGCTTCTGTTGGGTCTGATTATGTTCCATCGTAGCCTAGGCCAAAGGAAACACCTCAGCCTGATGTTGTCATGATAGCACAACCGAATGTTTCTCCTCCCATGACGGGAGCTCAAAGGTGGTCTTGTGACCCTTCTCCTCCTAGGGAAGAAGGGGAATATGTTCAAGAAAAGTGGAGGTTTTCCTCTCCTTCTATTTAGATTGGGTCAATTCCGCCAAAATTTTTGCAGAATCGTTCTCTTCTCTGAATGAAGAGGAACTAGACTTCAATAATATGGAGGAGTTTCATTCATGAATTTCCTCTCATAGAATGTTCAAGGTCTGAAATACCTCTCCAAAAAGTATTTTGTTAGGGATACCTTGCTTAAATATTTTGGTATTGAAGTACTTTGTCTCCAAGAAGTTAAAATTTCTGGTTTTTTGCTTGTTGTGGCTTGTCGCTCTATTTGGCCAACCAATAAAATGTTTTTTACTACTCATGATGTTGGGCATGGCAGAGCTACCACCCTTTTGTCCCCATGGTGGCACTCTTGTGTGGTCGACCATGGGTCTAATCCCACTCATTAGCTCATTTGGATCCTTCTCAACATTGATAATCATTCCTTTAGGATTATTAATGTCTATGCTTCTAATGATGTTGTGGAACATTTTTTGCTTTGGCACTGGATTGTTGATTCATTGCCAATTGCTACTTGGTTACTGTGTGGGGATTTCAATATGGTTGAGATGGCATATGACAAAGATGACACCTTTCCATTCAGATGGGTAGCTGGTGAAAGGGAGGCATGGTTTTACATGCGCAATAAATTGGGGCTCTTTGATCCCAACATTGGTCGCCGCAATTCTCATTCTCTCTAGCACACTTGGTGTAATTACAAGGCCGGTTCTGGCAGAATATTTAAGCGCCTTGATCGTGCCATGATCTCGGCTCAATATTTTTTCTCTTTTGATAACTCTTCTCTCCCGGTTAAGCCATTAGTGGATGTGACTTTGTCAGACCACTTCCCCATTTCTTTTCGCATTGAATGGGAGACTTGACAACCTCACACATGTAAAACTCATTTTTTTCTAAACACGTCTTTACTCTGCCACAAGCCTACCTTGGCCCACATTTGCAAAGTCTGGAATATGGAGAGCAGGCCAACTTATCCTATAGGCTGGATTACTTGGTGGAATGATGCTATCACTCGCACGACTATATTTCTATGCATTTATGGGCACCAGCTAGCTATCTTTCATCAGTGGTCTTATGAGGCTACCATCGCTGACCTCCGCTCAGCTACTAAGGCTTTGGCGACCAACCCTATTTCTCCATCATTGCAAGTTAGGGTGGCGAATTAAGGCATAAAAAGTAAGTTGCAGACAACTATGCTGCTAGAGGTGCGCAAATCAAAGCCTGGTTACATTAGTTAAAAATTGGTGATCGTGCCTCTAAAGAGTTTTTTTTGGCTCTACATGCCAAGCACTCATCCCTAAGCATTAAAAAAATTGAAGATGGTGTTCAGGTGATTTTTGAGCTTCCTGACATTCTCCAAGCCCTTGTGTGTCATTATGAGCACGTTTTCATTGCATAGGAACCCATGCCTGTGCAACAACAAGCCCTTCAGGATTATCTTGATGTGGTTCCAAATAGGTTTTCCTTAGCCTAGAAAACTTTTTGTGATCAATTGTTAACAATTGATGATCTCAAAGAGGCTATCCATTCCATGGCTAATGAAAAAGCCTTGGGGATTGATGGTTTCCCTTGTGAATTCTACAAGGCCCTATGGGATTGTGTTGGGAAAGATCTGCATCCTATTTACTTAGAGGATTTTCATGCTAATTCTCTAGGTAACCTAATAAACAAAGGCAATATAAAATTCATACCTAAGTCTGGTGACTTGGAAGATATTTGCAATTGGAGACCTATCACTCTTCTCAATGTCTCCTACAAGATCATTGCCGAGGCTTTGGCTTTGAAGATATGCCATCTTTTACCTCATATTGTGCACCTAGAGCAAACTAGGTTTATCAAATCCAAGTTTATTTTGGACAATATCATTATTGTTTGGGAAGTCATGGAATGGGCCAGGCATTCAAACCAGAAAGCCATGTTTATCAAAATTGACTTTGTGAAGGCCTATGACCGTATTGAATGGCCTTTTATTCTTGTTATGCTGCAAGCTTTGGGTTTTGGGCATAACTTCATTCAGAATGTTCAAATGCTCTTTGTGGATTCATCTGCTTGCATCACCATTAATGGTTGTAAATCCTCTACCTTTGGACTCTTTCATTCCATTCGGCAAGGGTTCCCACTTGCCCCCTCTCTGTATGTGCTTGTTGTTGAGGGTTTTGGCTACCTTTTGGCCAATACAGTTTTCCAACAGCGTGTCTAGGGAATTTCTCTACTCAACTCTTAGGCTCGGCTGGTTAATGGCCATTTTGTTGATGACTCTTTCCTCACTCTCCTAGAGGAAAAAGATACTATTAAAGCAACCCTAGATTGTCTTAACATCTTTGGTCTTACTTCTGGTTCTGCCATTCAGTGGCACAAAACTTTGTGCTACAAACAATCTATCTTTCCTTCTCCTCCTTGGTTGCAGTAGTATGGTTGGAAGTGGATTGGGCCAGGAGAGATTTTTTGATTTATGGGAATTCCCTTTGCTTTCCAGGCATCCTCGGCTAAGCTATGGCAAGTTGTGCTCTCCAAAGTCGAGGAGAAGCTTGCTTACTAGATTACCAAGCCCCTCTCTTTGGCGGGGAAATTTCAGGTGTACTCCAAAGTTCTGGTAGCTACCCATGTCTACTATTCTTCTTGTTGGGCCCCTTCCAAAGCTACCTATGGCAAGCTTGAAAAATTACTCTAAGATTTTCTTTGGGCCTCCTCTGAATCCCACAGAGGGTTTCATCGTGTTGGTTGGGAATTTTGCTACCTTCCTAGACATTCTGGAGGACTTGGGTTGCTCTCCACTCAACGACAAGGGACTGCTTTATGTGTTAAATGGATTATTTGTGCCCTTACTGGGGATGAGGCTTGGAAAATTCTTCTTAGGCATTGTATTCAATCAGGATTTCCTATCCATAGACCCTCCTGAAAGGGGATTGGCTTTCAAACCCTTCTAGTCATAGAGGAACCAATCCAAATTGTTGGGATTTTTGTGGCCAAAAGTATCTGGCATGCTTGGGAGGCTATCAAGCCTTGGCTCCGTTGGGCTAGCTCTAGTTTTTGTGATGGGATTTTACTCAACCAGTAGAATATTTGGTGGTCGCCTCTTTTTTCTTGCAATGGTCAACCGTTGGCTAAGTTGCCTTGGCTTAAGGCGCTTAGATTCCACAAGAAGGGTATCCAAACCCTACAATAGTTATTTCATAGACCCACAATACGTATCATGTCGTGGGAAGATTTTCATGCCCTGTACAGGCTTCATAACCAGGACCGTGCTACTTATGATGGTCTAGTGAATGCTATTCCTATAGAAATGCTTCATAAGGTTGGAATTCATGGGACCAAACCCTAGTGGAAAGACTAGAAGTGGTATCCAGACACCCCTTTCAGGAATTACAAGCCTCAGCTTGGTTACATGTGGCTTTCACCACACTTTCCCATGATTTAGAGTCTGAACTAGAGGTAGCTTCTTCAATCTCCCGCTCATGTCTGGTGTAAGAGATTTGCTGCCACTTGGTTTGCAAGTGTTGAGCCGAAACTTGCCCACTTTGCTTAGTGTATTCTTTTCCAAGGCTTTCCTGTGGGTTGTTGACTTGCTCACCTGGGGGTCCAAGACCCTCGTTGCCCTTTTGTGGGAAAGATGAGACTTTTAAGCATCTTTTTTGGTTTTGTCCTAGAGCTCAACAACTTTGGACTTGGATTCATGACTTCTTTTGGCCCTTTAGGCTAGAGCCTTTCTCTTGGTATATGGTTCTGCTAGGAGATTCTCCCAGAATTCCTGCGAAATTCACCCAGCTTTGGCACACTTTCAGGGTGGAAATTTTTTTCAATATCTAGAAAGGCATAAATGCTTGCATATTTTCTCATTCTTAAATGGATATTAATGTATCTTTATATGCTAAAGCTATTAGTTGTTCTAATGTGCTTTTATAGATTCAAGTGTAAGCTAAAAAAGTTGCACTTGAAGTTGCTCACTTGCAAGTGCTACTGGATCATTGGGGCAATGCCTCATGTACTGTTGCTCGGGTGCTTGCTTTGCCCAGCTCTTCCCACAGCAGGTCGCCCTCTCAAGGCCGACAATAGAGTGGTTCTACACGTCCCCACTCTCAGCCTCCGCTTCAGTGGGATTCTCACACTCCTTGGAAAATCCACTCTCCTCCGTCGCTAGCTAGCTAGGGGTGGCCTTATGGCAGTGCTTCGGGGAGTGGCAGTGGCGGTTTCGAGTGGCCCTTTGATGACCCTCCTGCTTCTGGCTCTAGTTGGCCAGATAATAGTAAAATTTTTGCCTTTAAAGTCAACTGCTCAGATTTCAATGATTTTATAGGTGATCTTAGGGTTTATGGGACTTCTGAGCACGATAGTAATGTCTGTTTAGGCTCAAAACACACCAAAATAATTAACTAACCTTCAGATCTGGAGACAAAGTAACTACTTCAAAACCTTGTAGATTTGGTGTTTGGAGTCAAAATCAAGCGAAAAAAAAAGCCAAATTTGACTTTCTCGACAACTCTGGATCCAACGACGAGGTCCTTTTTACACAAAAATGCTTCAAAAAAATGCCCACCTCCAAAATTTGCAAAAAATAAAAGGGGATTAAGATTTGAAGCCTGCAACCTTTGTTGAAGAAGAAAACCTCATAAATTGAGAAGGGTTTCGTTGAATCCATGCTCTAATACCATGTTAGAATTGTGAAGCAAGCACAAAACCACGAGCCATAGGATCAAATAATAAACAAGTACACCTTCGATGGAAGAGATCTGCAAACAAAAATTGCTAAATTCATCAACAAGGAAAAGTTACAGAAGAAGCTTTTAAGAAGATATGAAATCCATGATATTTCCCATGAATGATATCCGAGAGTTATTTACAATAAGGGTTGAATTCTTATAAGAGAAAATCCCTAAATGAGAAAGAATCAGATCATGACAAGTGTGAACATCACATGAGATGAGACATGATGATCTAATAATAGCTCAACTAATAAAGCATTCCTAAGTTTAGCTAAAGTGTGTGAGAATAAATTAGACTAATAATCAATTAAAGATTAATTAATTATTAGCTAATGTAAGATAACTCTAACAAAATATGTTGATGATGGTTGGGGTCCTCCTCCTGACGTCACTCCAAACCCCGCTAATGTATGGGGGAAGAACATGGATGCCATAGACCCTCCTGGCTCTATTGGTATTGCTTTGGTCGCTTAATGACCCTCTTTTTTTATGTTTTGTAATCTTGGACTTCTGGGCTCGGCCAATGTGATCTTTTGGTTTTTCTACATGTTTCCCATATGACTCTCAGGGTGTGCCTTCTTACAACCCATCCTTTTTTGTGAATATGTATCTTTATCTTAATTTAATATAGATAGTTTCCTATTCATCAAAAAGAAAATATAGCCTCTTACTAGAACAACTCTTGACTTAGGTTAAAACCTATTGAGCATAAAGTGAGTTGATCTCAAATTTACAAATCGATATGACATATCACACTAACTTAATACCTTGAACTACATGTTTAAATCACAAGTTAACTTAGTACCTTCCTACGTGTTTGACTAGTTGCAACTTTTTAACAATCTAAACAAATATTAATTATGTATATTATAATCAAATAATTACCTTAAACTATTAGGTTAGTCATCATCTAGATTATAGTGACACATAATTGATGCAAGGGTTTGTAGTTGGTCAAGTAGTTCACTTGGTTTAGAATTGGTAAAATGAGATTAGTGAAGTGAGACTTGATCTTGTGATGGTTGAACATTAGATCAAATGATACTTCATATCAACATGGAACTCTAAATTATAACAAGTTAGTGACTAGATCTAGATGGATAAAGTTTGTTTAAAGTTTTATAAAACAAGGTCAATTTAAGTGATTGAATAACTTGACTACAACACCTCTAATGAAGTAATCCATATTAATTAGATCTAGTTTATATGGTTATATTTTTTTTATTTTTGATGATAATATATAAGTGAACTTGATTTGTGTGAGGTAGTATGTGCTAGATAACTATTAATCATTTCTTTTGAAAAAAATATAACTTACTAGAGAAACTTGACCTAGGTTACAACCTAGCTCATAAATTGAGTTGTTCTCAATTTTACTAATCAATGTGACCCACTAGATTGATACCTTGAACTACATGTTTGATTTGCAAGTTAACTTGGCACCTTTTTACATGTTTGAATAGTTGAAAATTTGTACTTGACAAATATTAATTATGTATATTATAGTCAAAGAATTGGCTTAAAACTATTAGGTTAGTCATAATCTAGATCAAGACTAGTGATACTTGATTGATGTAAGGGTTTGTAGTTGGCCAACTAGTTCACTTGGTTTAGAATTGATAAAATGGGATTGGTGAAGTGGCACTTGATTACTTGATGAGTGGAAATTAGATTAAATGATATTTTCAGATTGAATAGAAAGAAAAATGAGCATGGGGGAGGAATGCCCACCTATTTTCCTTAGGTCAGTCAACTATGTCCTAAGAACCCTAATAGGATTGACTATCAACCTCACAAGGTGAGTCAATTCTCAATTAGGAGGACCTAGGAAGGGAGTTATTTAAACTTTTAGGGGTTCACCACCAAGCAAATTCTTGGAAAAGACAAATAAGCATTCAACCTACAAAACCTAGTTATGTAAGCTAAATGAAGGATGCAAATGATGAAATTATGTAACAAAAAGATAGGATATGTGTACCTGGGAAGTTTGGAGATGTAATGAGGATTTTGGAAATGCAAAGAAGCTGTTAAAATATGTCAGAGAGGAAAAAGACACCCTTACTGTTGTCTTAGTCTCACTGCTATTTTTCAGGGCAGATGCAGAATCTTTGGTTCTCAGAACAAAATCTCCAAGAATATCTAAAAAATAACCTTGGGAGGACCAAGATGCCATAGGTGGCATATTAGTCTTGTTATGGATTTCTAAAAACTTTGAATGTGATCCTGGACTCCAAGGTCTACATTTGCTTCTTCTCAGATCTTAAGTTCTAAAACTTTCGAATTTGACCAGTAGATGAGTTTCCGTGAAGATGACAACTTTGTGATGCAACTTTGCAACTTTGAAATCTTGCACTCTAAATGATCTTCAAGTCTTCACCCTAAATATGTAATCACAAGCATGCAAGAGAGGAAAAACTTGTTGATTGTTAGTAAATGGGGGTTTTCCTTGGTCAAACCCCTTGTTGGTAATTAAACCTTGAAATGAAATGAAATAGTGGAGGGAAATGATGAATGAACAACATGAAATGTTACAACTCACCAAACCCTTGTTGTGAAGTCTAAAAACTTGTGTGAATTGGATATCTTGATTGCAGATCTTGAATCAATGGAATGATTTGATAGATCTTGCTTGATTGAATCAAAACCCTACATCACAAATGTTAGCACAAAAACACACATGATGTAAGAATCTCCTTTGAAATGATGCTTCAATCTTGATGATGACTCCAAAATTCTTGAAGAACTACTCTTGAATTATCTTGAGTGAATATTTGAATGCTTGATTGCTTATATATCTTGCTTGTTATGAAAATGAGTGAATGAACCTTGTATTTATACTTATCTATGCTTAATATCCGAAATTACATCACACCAATCCAACATAGGAAAACATTAATTAAAGGAGGCTAAATCCCACTAGAATTTGAAATTAAATCCTAAAAATAAGCCAAGGAGGACTAAGATTCCCTAGGTGGCGTCTTAGTCCCGAGGCTCAAATCTCGGGGCAAAAACTCCAAAAAGGGACCTTTTTAAGGTGCATTGAAAATCAAGGTCCCAAGACCCTTAGGGGACTAAGATTCCCTAGGTGGCATTTTAGTCCCAACCCAAAAATTAGGGACACTTAGACAAAATCATTAAATGATCATTTTTCCTTTGATGATTGTCGAGATTAGCTAGAAAAATATGTAGTTTATTAGGCTTTTGGATGTAAAATAAGACCAATTAAGACATAAAGAAGGATAAATAAAGCAAGGTGGGCCCAAAAAAGTGTTAAAATGAAAGGGTATGCATTTTTCTACACTAAATATAGCCCCCACTTTACTGAGAGGGTGAATTTGCTTCAAACTCACACTAAAGTAGCCAACCATGCAATCAAGAGGGGTTCCAATGTACAAATGCTAGTGAGATAGGATGAAAATAACCAAGAGGGTAGCCAATCCTCCAAGATCAAGATCCTACAGAAAACCAACATAGGAATAAGAGAACACACATGTGGATGATATATGAAACCATAATTAAATCGTAAACATACACCATCAACGAAAATTAAAAATAAAGAAAAATAAAGAAAAAGGAAAATGCAACGAATCAAGATTCGACTAGCCATCCAACGTACTATGGACCGGGTCTAGGTTTTTTGTCCAAAAGAAGTTTACAAGTGGAATGTGCTATCCACTATGCAAACAAAACACATGCTCAAAAGGGCTAGTGAAGCTATGTGTCCACTAGGTGAGCCCCAAGAAGTCCATATCAATGTCATACCCCCATGACTATGATAAGGACAAAAAGAAAATGCATGCTCACAAGGGCTAGTGAAGCTAGGTTTTCACTAGGTGAGCCCTAGGAAACCATATCAAAGTCATACCTCCATGAATTTAATAAGGCACAAAAATGCATGCTCACAAGGGCTAGTTAAGCTAGGTGTTCACTAGGTGAGCCCTAGGAAACCATATCAAATTCATACCTCCATGACTTTAATAAGGCACAAAAATGCATGCTCACAAGGGCTAGTGAAGCTAGGTGTTGACTAGGTGAGCCCTAGGAAACCATATCAAAACCATACCTCCATGACTTTAATAAGGCACAAAACACAACACAACAAGAAAGAGGGATGCTCAAAGGGATTTTGCTTAGTTCATGTGAGGTTTTTATCTTAGGGGACATTTTTCCTAATGTCTCCAAGAGACGACAAATCAAAGGGTAAAATATTCACAACTTAGGGGATGCAGTGTGTCACATCACCACTAAGAGGAATGTAATATGCTAAGGTAGATCACGCTCTTGAAGGACATTACTCTCAATGTCACCATAAAGAGGAAAACACATCACATAAAATAAGACAATCACATCAAGGAAAATGGAAGCAAATGCAAATGAAATCATGCCAAAATAATTCTAATGTATGCCCCCACTTTAAAGAAATTGCTAACACGATGCTGTGAGAAAATACTTTAAAGTAGACAAACATGAAAAGGAAAAGAGAGGGTTGCCCCCTAGAAACACATAAGGGATCTATGGATTCGGGGTCAGTATCTGTCTTTGCTACAATGATATTAGAGAGCTCATAACTATCATCATTCCCCAAATACACATAGAACTAGAAGAATGACACAAAGAGAGTGAAAAAAAATGAAAAACCTTTTGGGTCAACATGGAGGAGACATAGGGTGTCTTGATGCCTTGCGTCATCAAAAGGAAAACATAAGACAAAAATGAAAATGAAAGGAAAGATAATGAAATAGACGAAAAACTTATGACATATAGAAGAATGAAGGTACAAATAGAGGAATGCACAAAGAGAGAGGGAACACCAAACATAACATCACAGGGGATCACATTACACACATGCAATCAAACAAAAAGAAAATGCAAAAGACTAGTAAGGAACAAGTGAGTCAACCATCCATCAGGTCATCTGCATCCTAGTCTTGTTCAATATATGTGGAACGTAGATCACTAGCGAGAGGTACATTGTGAAGTGTTGTACTAGGAGAATCACCAAGTTCAACACGTGGTGGATCACTCAGTTTAGGAGGATCATCACGTTTGTTATCATCTAAGCTCATAGAAGAAGAAAATAACAAATTCAATTCATTATGCACTTGTTCATCAATTTTAGCTATTTCTTCATCATCATTCAAGTTAACCACAATAGGAAAAAGAATGATAATATCCATAAAAGGTGTTGGTCCTTTTTGTGTTGTAGACATAGGATTTGTTTGTTCTTGTAAGAGAGGAGGGTCATCATTTATTGCTTCTGTCAGATTCAAATTTTGATTTTCAATGTTGTTTTCTTTGTTCATCTTTCAAGCAATAGCCTGATGTCTATGCCTACACTCTCTAGTGTTTTTGTTTATTTTATTACGGTTTTCAAGTTGTGTCTGGGTAGGAGCGAGTTTTTCAACCATAGATTTATTTTCTTCTTGTGAGGGAAGAACAGAAGAAACCATGGGAGGTTGTTCAACCACTTTCTCTTGGCTTCATAAATTTGCTTAGGAGGTAGATTAGGAATTGTTTGGTTTTCTCTTGGTGTTTTGTAGGAAATAGGAAAAGGGTTTTTGATGGGTGGGTCTTGGTTTGTTGGAAGGGCTTTAAGCTCACTATTTTTTTCTTGAAGTGCTAGAGGAAAATTTTCAAGGGATAGCTTGGATATGCATTTTTCTTTGAACTTTTGGTAGGATAGGAAAAGGAAGTCCTCACAAGGTCTTATAGGTTCCATGGGCTCAGGCCAAAAATAGTCTAGGGAAAAGTTTCCACAGGAAGATGGAGGAATAAAGCCACTATGGTTCACGGTGAATATTTCATTTCCAACTAGAAACTTTAAGCACTTATGGACAACAGATGGGACTGCATTCATGGAGCGAAGCCATTTATAGCCTAACTTCACATGAAATTGATCTGAATTAGAGATGTTAGAGAATGATACATTTAATTTATTAGGTTCTACTTGTAAAGGGAGTGTGATCGAGCCCATTGTAGCATAAGAAAAACCATCATGCATTTTAATACATTCTTTAGGTTTATCATATCTATCTTGAGTAAGTTCATGCACATATAAGAGTTCTTCTGTGATCACATTCTATCCATAGATGGGATCAATTAAAATCCCAGGAGTGGGCTTGTTATTGATTCTGCCAACTATGTAAAGAGGACCATCAGGTGCATGTTCAATTGTTTCTTCTAAAGAGAAAGTAATATCAGTGGGCATTATGGTTTGTTGTGTACGAGGCTTAATGTTAATCACTCCTATCATTGTACTAATAGAACTTTGATCGTCAATATCCATACGACTTTGTTTGTTATCATCCATAGGATTTTTTTCATTATTGATCATATTATCATCATCCTTGTTGACATTCATCACATCAGGCTTAGTTTCACTAGCCTTAACAAATTAAATATTGTGGTTAGGAATGTGATTGGTAAATATTTTCAAGCTTTGGTTGGGAGGAGCTACAAAATTATTACCTTTGTCATTCACACCTCTAATTTGAATATGATTGGAATCAATGAGGTCTTGCACAATATGTTTAAGATGCTTGCATTGTTTTGAATCATGTCCTTTTTGTTGGTGATAAGCACAATAGGAATTGTATCTAAAGCTCATAGGTAATGGCTTGCTAGGGTCAAGAGGATGAATGAGAGGTAAGGTAAGAATGTTCTTGTTTAATAATTGAGTCATGATATTGTGAAGGGTGTCGAGTAAAGGTGTGAATTTTCTTTGTGGATCCCCAAATATATAAGGATTAATATTCTTTATAGTAGCTACTTGGGTGTCAACTTATTGGGTGGGTTGGGAGGTAGGGTTTAGTTGAAGGAAACTTTTATTTTGTCTTCAGAAAGGCTAGTAGTTGTTTTGGTTTGAGGATTTAAAATTTTTAGGATGAGTAGGAGTGGTTTTTAGTTCACTACTACCTATAGAATTTTGATAATCATGAAGGGAAATACATAGGTGCATGAAGGAAGAGAATTTCATCATTGAAAGCTTGTCTTGTATTTTGTTTTGTAAATTTTTTATGAACATATTTTGAAGATGAGAGTCAGGAACCTTCACACTGATTTGGGAATAAAGCAATTGATAACGTGAAATAAAGTCAGTGAATTTTTCACTCTCATTTTGCTTACATCTCATCAAATCAGCTAATTTCATTTCAAGAACCATATGCACTTGGAAATGGTTAATAAAGGCCTCAACAAGTTCATTGAATGAACGAATTGAGTTATTTGATAATGCAGAAAAGCAATCCAAGACAATGTCTTTCAAGGATCAGGGAAAAATCTTAGCCAAAAGTTTGTCCTCAAGGATAAAGTCATTACACAAAGCAATAAAGGCACTTACATGATTAGCATGATCTCCCTTTCCTCCATATTTCTCAAATCTAGGGATCTCTATACCTTGTGGCACCAAATTTCTCAATATCTCAAATGATAATGGGTTGCTCTTGACATAGTATGAAGGTGGACCATTTTGATTTTGATTTATGGTGGAAACTTGATGCTGAATGGATGAAAGGATTTGTAAGAGGTGGTTAATGATAGGGTCATTGCTTGTGGTTTGAGATGGAGGTGAATATGGTGGTGGTGTGTATCTGGTGAATGTATTGCTTGTGGGAGGAGGTATGAGATTAGAGGCCACATAGGTATAAGGAGTACTAGTGGAAATGTGTGAGGTAGGAAGGATGTTGGTAGTTGGTTGCATTTTTGTGGTCACTTGAGGAGTTGTATAGGTGGGAATGGATGCTATGTTTGAAGAGGGAGGAGTTTGATTTCCTCCTTGGAATTGCACATTGTTTGAAGCTTGAGCACCATTAGTAGTGGAAGGAAGATTTTTTCCAAAGATGTGAGCTATGCTACACACAACTTCCAGTCCTTCATCACTTTCCATCATGCGATGAAGACTATCTATGGCAGGTACAATAGTGTTGGAAATGTTTTCAGGACTCACACTATCTTGTAAGATGCATTTTCATTATGTTTTCTTGAGGAATATGGTCAATCATTGTTTGAACACTTGGCATAGCACTTGTAGGCAAGGTAGTCATGGAGAAAGAGGTGTCAAAGGTATGGTCTATACCTAGTGAACTAACACCAACACTAGAAGTAAGAGAGCTTGATAACCCAAGATCCAAAATGAGTGTTTTATTGCGGGATGCCACGAGTCTCACACTTCGTCTAACCATAGTATTAGTAGTAGAACACCAAGTAGTACAAATAATACAAAAGATAAACCAAGGAAAATGCAATGAACACAATCTTCTAGGTTTGCAAGTATTCTTGAAATGAAATAAATTGGAATAATAACAATTTTGCAAACTATAACAAAAAACTAAAAGCAACAAATAGAAGCACAAAAAAGAAATTGCAGATCCTGAAAACTGGAAAGACAAAGTCAACAGGGACTAAGATTCCAATAATAGTGTCTTGGTCCCACTAGTGAAATTATGAAGTTCTAGGGATTGAAACATACAACAAACAGTATAGACAAGATTTTGAGTCAGAAACCTTGAGAGGGACTAAGATGCTAGGAAGAGAATTTTAGTCCTTGCAGAGGTTTTTGTTAGAAAACAACAAATTATGAGTTGTTTGCAGTGTTCACAGGTTGCTTATTCAAGGATTTGATGTTTGGAAATAGAAAATTGTGCAAATGGATGCAAAGAAAAGTGACTAATAATAAGCAATTGAATGTAAAGTTGAATGATTTTTTTTTCAATTTTCAATGTAATAACAATGTTTCTAAATGCAATTAGAATGATTAACAATGAACTTTTTAGTTTTTCAATGAGATGAAATGATGCAAGAAAGTGAAAATGCAACCTATATTAACTTTCACTAATGCAAATGCAAGAAACCCTAAATGCAATTTCACTAATGCAAGATGCAATGCAAGAATGAATGCAACCTAGATCTATGAATTTAATGGACTCCAAATTAGAAAATGAATGCTTAACAAGGTTGGGTTCACCAGAATGAACTGAAAGAAAAAAGAGGGTGGGGGAGGAATGCTCACCTATTTTCCTTAGGTCTTTCAATTATGTCCTAAGAAACCTAATAGGATTGACTATCAACCTCACAAGGTGAGTCAATACTCAATTAGGAGGGCCTAGGAAGGGAGTTCTTTCAAATTTTAGGGGTTCACCACCAAGAAAATGCTTGGAAAAGAAAAATAAGTTCTCAACCTACAAAACATAGTTATGTAAGCTAAATGAAGGATGCAAATGATGAAATTATGTAACATCAAGATAGGATATGTGTACCTGGGAAGAATGGAGATGTAATGAAAATTTTGGAAATGCAAAGAAGCTATCAAAATATGCTAGAGAGGAGAAAGATTCCCTTATTGTTGTCTTAGTCCCATTGTTGATTTTTGGGGAAGATGCAGAATCTTCAGATCTCAAAACAAAATCTCCAAGAATCTCTAAAAAATACCCCTAGGAGGACTAAGACGCCCTAGGTGGCATATTAGTCCCATTTTAGATTTTTGAAAACTCTGAATATGATCCTGGGCTCCAAGGTCTGCACTTTCTTCTTCTCAGATCTCAAGTTCTGAAACTTCTAGATTTTGACCTATAGGTGATTTTCCATGAAGATGACAACTTTGTGATGCAACTTTGCAACTTTGTAATCTTGCACTCCAAATGATCTTCAAGTCTTCATCCTAAATCTGTAATCACAAGCATGCAAGAGAGGAAAAACTTGTTGATTGTTAGTAAATGGTGGTTTGCCTTGGTCAAACCCCTTGTTGGTAATTAAACCTTGAAATGAAATGAAATAATGGAGGGAAATGATGAATGAACAACATGCAATGTTAAAACTCACCAAACCCTTGTTGTGAAGTCTACAAACTTGGGTGAAGTGGCTAGATTGAATGTAGATCTTGAATCAATGGAATGATTTAATAGATCTTGCTTGAATTGCTTGCTTGAATCAAAACCCTACAACACAAATGTTAGGAAAAAAACACACATGATGCAAGAATCGCCTTTGAAATGATGCTTGAATCTTGATAATGGATCCAAAATGCTTGAAGAACTGCTCTTGAATGCTCTTGAGTGAATATTTGAATGCTTGATTGCTTAGATGTCTTGCTTGTTATGAAAATGAATGAATGAACGTTATATTTATACTTATGTATGCTCAATATCCTAAAATTACATCACACCTTGCCGACATAGGAAAAAATTAATTAAAGGAGGCTAAATCTTGCCAGAATTTGAAACTAAATCTCAAAAACAAGCCAAGGAGGACTAAGAAGCCCTAGGTAGCATCTTAGTCCTGAGGCTCAAATCTCAGGACACAGACTTCAAAAAGGGACCTTTTAAGGTGCATTCAAAATCAGGGTTCTAAGACCCTTGGGGGACTTAGACGCCCTAGGTGGCATTTTAGTCCTGACCCAAAAATTAGGGACACTTAGATAGAATCATTAAATGATCATTTTACCTTAGATGATTGTGGGGATAAGACATAAAAATATGTAGTTTATTAGGCTTGTGGATGAAAAATAGGACCAATTAAGACATAAAGAAGGATAAATAAAGCAAGGTGGGCCTAAACAAGTGTGAAAATGCAAGGGTATGCATTTTTCTACACTACACAGATCAACGTGGAACTCTAAATTATAAAAAGTTAGTGACTAGACCTAAATGGCCCAAGTGTCTTTTAAGTTTCATAAAACAAGGCCAATTTAAGTGATTGAATAACTTACTACAATACCCTAATGAAGTAGTCCATATTAATTAGATATGATTTATATAGTTATAATTTTTTATTTTTGATGATAATAAAAGTGAACTTGATTTGTGTGAGGTAGCATGTGCTAGATAACTATTAATCATAAATCTTTTGAAAAATAATAACTTACTAGAGCAACTAGACCTAGTTTACAACCTAGTTCATAAATTTAGTTCTCAATTTTACTAATCGATATGACCTATCACACTAAGTTGATACTTTGAACTACATGTTTGAATCACAAGTTAACTTGGCACCTTTCTACATGTTTGCATAGTTGCAACTTTGTACTCATCTAGACAATTATTGATTACGTGTATTATGATTAAATCATTGACCTAAAAATATTAAGCTAGTTATAATATAAATTCTAGTGATAATTGATTTATGCAGAGCATCTACACAATTCCACAAACTTCAAGGGTACTTCTGACCCTAATCCCAAACTAAAAAGATCAACAAAACTTTCAACCAAGATTCAATTAAACTTTCAACCAAAATCCACAACTTTGTATCTTGCTTCATTTTGTTAAAAGGCACCAAATTACCAAATCAGGTTACCAACTCACCACAGACCCTAAAAACACCTTAAGCATCATTATCTTGACTAGTTCAAAACAAAAATGCCATTGGAAAACTCTGAATCACTCAACTCATCAAACATTCACACCAAGACACCAATTTGCACCTTGTTTCCACATTGCTAAAAAGCACTAAAACAACAAATCTTGACTCCAAACCTTTACCAGGCCCAAATTATTCTTAAACATCATTATTTTAACTGGAACAAAGCAATATCACCTTTTCATAACAAAATTTCATCAGCTTCACAACTTCTTGCACCCATGCTATCAATTTCTTATAGTAGACCATAAACTCTAAACTTGGTATATTTCTTGGGCCACATTGAATCTTCAGAAACTAAACACATCTTTAGGAACCCATTTCAGCGTATTATAACATATAAAAAGCTTTGATAAGGTTTTTTTGATAAATTTACCAAAACTATTGATTGTCCCATGGAATAGGGCCCAATTAGGCCAAAAATACAAAGCAAGTGTCATTAAATCACCTTACACAAAATAACCATGAAAAGTATTTAATGAGGTCACAAAACTCCAAATTCAAAAACTTTGAGGGACTGGAAGACCCAATAAAGCACTAAACAAGAAAACCCATGATTTTAGGATCAACAATGCTCAAATGGGTGAGGGTTTATTGAAAAAATGTAATGAAAACCTCATGACACCTTGCCACCATTTCAAATATGATAGAATATGACTGACCAAGCTTAATCCATCATATCCAACCCTTTACACATGTTGTTTCACCATAATCTTGCTTTTAACCATCCACTTTCAAGGTAAAACTTAGAATTTATATTGAAGGCAACACCAAAACCTTACACCTTGACTTCCCCTACACCTACACACACATGCACAAACTAAAAATAAACCTATATTATTCCATTCCATCGATATAATTAACCTCCATCAGTGGAATGGTGGCTAAATACTTATGAGACTCTCAAACCCTTGATTGAGGGTTACAAACTGTTTTAAGAAAGAAGTCTGCAAACAGACTTTAGATTCAATTGGATCTTCTCAGAACCACTTTTTTTGAAGAACGTACACCTTAATCAACTCAAAAAAAATAGAAAATAGAGCCTAGTGGTGCTGTATAGAACCAACAATCTTGAAAAATCACAGAGACAACACTGCTATAGAAAAAAATAGGGTACTTTTATTATGAAATTTGTCTCAAGATTCAATCCTCCTACCTTTGCTCACCTTCACCATGATTTTACAGATGTTTAAAATCAATTAAACTAACTACATTTTCAACTTCTTTCCGACCATCAACCTTTCCTATCAAGTGACTCTTCACATTCTTGTTTTTTGTACATTTTTGCATTTTTACATCTTTGACAACAAATGCCAACTTTTATCATAAAAGACAACTTTTTCAATATTACTTCTTTCACCACCTAGAGACCTATTTGGGGCTCAACTACATTTGGAATGATTTGAACATGAATCCTTTACATGCTTTTTATGATGACAATTCAAATTTTACAAAAATGCCTATTGGAGGCATAACAACACCATTAGGTGCTCTTGCACCAAACAACTAGCTTGGAAAAATTCCTCAAGTCCCTTTGAGGACTGAATTACTTCATCCTTGCTTCTTCATATCTGCATATCAACTTTGTCTTAGAATTCTTCCTCTTTCTTTACTCTTGAATCTTTCACTTTCCTTTGTCTTGGTTCCAACTTTTTCCTTCATCTCTATCTTCACTTGTCTTTTCTTTTCCTTTTTCCTTCTCTTCTTCTACTCATTAGGTTCTCTGCCCAATAACCTCTATATTCTCAAATTCCAAACTAGCATTCTATTGAAAATGGAGATAATTATGTGGCCTTAAAACTTGTAAAACTATTATACTATAGATCGAAATAAGTGTTCATTGTTACAATTTCTTTGTGGATGATTATCTATTTAATTCATTTTACCATTTGTAGAAGTAGATAGAAGATTGTAGAAGAATAAGACCAGAAGAAATAATTTACACAACATATACCGTGGAGAAACCATTTCAGGAAAAAAATCCACCCAGAATCTGTTAAATTTAGACCAGAAATGTAAACAAGCAAAAAATACAACACATAAGACAATGAGCACAATAATTTTACCCTAGGAAAACCCTCCTACTCAAGGGAGAAAAACCCAACAAATAATATCTTCTTATAAATTGAAAGAATAAGAGTAGAAATCTGCATACAAATTAGGCCCTTGAATTTGGCCAAGACTTATACAACAATAAATGTTGCTTCTCCTTGAGCAAATAATAATACTCCTTCAAAGAATTGAATTTTCTGCAAAAGGTGTGAATTGCTGCTAGGAAAATGTGAATTGAAGAGAGAATGATTTGATGATAAAATGAGATGTCTTCACTTTCCTTATATACAAAGTTAGGTACCTCTTCTCTAGTTCGGACCCTAGAAAATATAATATTATTTGAAAATCAAAAGGCCGACTTGCCTTGGAGATTAATTATTTTAATTTTAATTTTGGAGAAAATATCTCCCGCCGCTACAAACATTAACACTCCCTCTTAGCTAGGGAGGTATTTTCCAAATATCCTCATCATGGAGTCTCTCAACATGATGCCCACAATGGCTACACCCATTTGTGGAAAACCAAATCTCAGTCTCAGAGATGTCCAAAAGTTCATCATGGAGTCTCTCAACATGATGTCCACAATGGCTACACCCATTTGTGGAAAACACATCTCAGTCTTAGAGATGTACATGGGTTCATCATAGAGTCTCTCAACAAGATGTCGTCATGGAGTCTCTCAACATGACATCCACAATGGCTACTCCCATGTGTGGAAAGAAACACATCTCAGTCTCAAAGATGTACAAAGGTTCATCATAGAGTCTCTCAACATGATGTCATCATGGAGTCTCTCAACATGACATCCACAATGGCTACTCCCATGTGTGGAAAGAAACATATCTCAATCTCAGAGATGTACAAGGGCTTTCACCTCATATTTCTCCATCTCAAATAAATATGCATTATAGCAAAGCTCACTGATGTTGAGTCTCCCTCTCGGCAAGGGAAACATTCTCCACTATCCCAAGCTTATCCCAGAAATTTGAAAAATTTACTCTAGAAAGAGGCTTGGTGAGAATACTAATCATTTGATCATTAGTACAAATGTACTTGAGTTGAATTGCTTTCCTCAGCACAATGTCTCTGATGTAATGATACTTGATCTCCACATGCTTTGTTCTATCATGAAATACAGGATTTACTAAGAGCTTCACACAACTTTGATTATCACAATGAATCACAATCGGTTCCAATGCTTGACCAGACAATCCTACAAGAAGCTTTCAAAGCCATACTACTTCACGAGCTGCTACACATACTACAATATATTCAGCCTCTGTAGTGCTTAAGGCCATAGATGTCCATTTCCTAGTACACCAAGAAATCATAGCACACCTCAAGTTGAAACAACATCTAGAGGTGCTCTTCCTATCAGTTACACTCACGACCCAATTAGGATCAAAATAGCCTTGTAACTTCAAATCTTCATAGGAAGTATATCTCCAGCCATATCCCACAGTGCCACACAAGTATCTCAAAATATGATTTGCTGCAACTAGATGTATTTGTCTTGGCTTACACATGAATTGGCTAAGAGAACTTACTGCATAACAAATGTCTAGTCTAGTGTTGACTAGATACATCAATGATCCAATTAATTGTCTATACGTGGTGGGATCTACCAAATCTAAATCGACTGCTGAATCACTCAACTTCAAATTTTTCTCCATAGGTGTAGACATGGATTTGCAGTACATCATCCCAAATCTCCTCAATATGTCTATAGTTTATTTTACTTGACTTAGAATAATCTCATCAGGTCTTTGCCACACTTCCAGTCCCAAGAAGTAATACATAAGACCAAGATCCTTCATCTCAAACTCAGAGGCTAACTCTTTCTTGAATTTGACAATGAGATTCTCTACTCTAGTGGGAAATAAATCATCAACATAAAGAACCAATATCAAAGCCTCACCATCAACTATCTTGAAGTAAAGATTGGAATCTACATCATTCTTGGAGAATCCCAAGCTCATCAAATATCTATCAATTCTTTGATACCATGCACAAGGTGCTTTCTTAAGGCTGCATAATGCCTTCTTCAATCTGCACACATGAGACTCCTACCCATGAATCAAAAAACCATCTGGTTGCTTGATGTACACTTCTTCTTCAATCACACCATTAAGAAATGTAGTCTTTACATCCATTTGATGTAACTTCTAGCCTTTAGGGGAGGAAATAGCAATAATTGTTCTGATAGAAGTATATCAAGCAAAAGGAGCGAATGTCTCCTCATAATCTATTCCCTCCTTCTAGGAGAAACCTCTTGCCACAAATCTTGCCTTGTGTTTCTCAATGCTACCATCACTTGCATACTTGATTTTGTAAAGCCATTTGGAAGACACAACTGATTTCCCTTCAGGTCTCAGAACAACATCCCATACATCATTCTTAATGATGGACTGATACTCTTCTATAATTGTATCTCTCCATACCTATTGGTTGGATGCTTCCTCAAAACAAGAAGGCTCAAAATCAATGATGTGACTCATCAATGCCACATATCCTGGAAACTTCCACTGTCTCTTGCTTTCCCTAAAGGTTCCTCAGGGAGCTACATACTTTTCTACCTATTGCATAGTTTGATGAGCCCATAGAGGCTTTTTTCGACCTACAACAATGTATTTAGGAGCATTAGTTGGTTCTATAGGATCAACTAGATCAATAGTCTTGGTTGGTTCATTAGACTCCCTCTAAATGCAAGGAGTATGATCAGGAGATATGCCCATATCCTGAGGAGTCTCTTGCTCTTCATTGTCTATCTCCATGCAAGACCCTTTAGATCTTTTGAAGGATACTTCCTCTTCGAAGGAGACCTCCTTGCTGATCTCAATTTGTATCTACCCTAGAATATAAACTCTATAGGCTTTTGAAGACTCACTATATCCCACGAATATACCTTTCTTGCCTGAAGGTTGTAGCTTTGATCTTTTATCCTTGGGCACATGAATGTAAACATGACAACTAAAAATTCTTAAATGACTAACCTCAAGTTTCACACCTATGAAGGCCTCCTTAAGAGTCATGTTTCCCAATATTCGATGAGGTCTTCTATTATGAACATACACGGTGGTTCTGGAAGCTTATTCCCATAGGAAAGTCTGTAAATCTTGATCATGAATCATAGCCTTGGCTACCTCTACTATGTATTTTTTCTTTCTTTCAACAACTCCATGTTGCTGAGGGTTGTACAAAACACAAAACTACCTCTTGATCCCTACCTCAATGCAAAAATTATGAAAACCTCCAAGTGTATTCTCCATTATTTGATCTCAGAACTTTAATCCTTTTCTTGGACATGTTTTCAACTTGAGCCTTGAATTGTTTGAATCTATCAAGGACTTCTTCAGACTCCTTAGATTTCAAGAAGTAAATCCAAGTATTTTGAGAATAATCATCAATGAAAATCACATAGTACCAAAACCCACTCAAAGATGCCACAACCATTTTTCCACATAAATCAAAATGAACAAGATCTAAAATTCCCTTTGATCTAATATCACTTCTATGGAAGGGACTCTTGATATTCTTACCAAGTGCACATCCTCTGAAAATTCCATCATGCTCCAGACCAAGCTTAGGAAGACCAATAACCATTTTCTTCATGGATGGAATGGCTTTGAAGTGTAAGTGAACAAGTCTCCTGTGCCATAGGTCACTCAAACTGATAGAGTCATGCAATAATGCCTAAACTTGATGAATTGATAATCTGTATAGGCTCTCTTGATGAATGCCAATCACACAAGCTAATTTTATACTAGAGTTCTTAGGCCAAGCAAGAACTTTCCATTCATAAAAGGCAACCTTGTACCCTTTGTCCTCCAAAGCTAAAATGGAGACAAGATTTCTTTTGATGCCTGGTACAAACAAAACATCACTCAAATGAAGAGCCATACCTGAATCTAGTTGGAAAGAAGTGGCCCCAACCCCCTTTATAGAATAACAAGCATCATCTCAAATTATCACTTGCAAGTTAGCCTCTTTCTCTACTAAGTATGTAAGATGCTCTCTGTATCCTGTAATGTGACATGAAGCACCACTATCTATCAACCAAGTGTTATTATTAGTTGGAACATTGCTTAAAAGTGTGGAGATGAATAGAAATCGATTTGAGTCATCTCTATATTCCTTTTGAGGTGACACATCATTAATATTTGCAGTAGAAGCATGTTGCTTTAGTTTTGATATGCAATCTCGAGCATAGTGGCCATACTTGTTACACCTATAACATTGAATGTGAGAGAGGTTCTTCTTCTTCTTTGGTTTTGGAACATAATTTGATTTTTTATCTCTATTCCTCTTGAAATTTCCTCTTTTCCCTTCTCTTCCTTTTATTTTGGAAGCTTGTGTAGCAAGGACATGAATTTCTTCATTATGAGAATTTCGCCCATTTCCTCTTGCTTCCAACCTGGAATCTTCTTGAATATAATCAACTCGAAGATGATCAAACTTGGGAAACTTAGATCTCCCATTGATGCTTTCTCTGACACTTTGAATAAAAGGATCCCAAGATTGAGGAATACTATTTAGTGCCAACATAACCAAATCTCTATCTTCGACTATGTCTCCAATAGTGCATAGTTGATCTCTCAATTCAACAATCTTCATGAAGAAGGAGATGACTGAATCTCCTTTAGAAATATTTATATGATGGCGTTGTTGTCTCAAAGCAAGGGATCTACTAGTATTATTGATCTCATACAATCCTTGTAGAGCCTCGAACATTTCTTTGGTTGTCTTCATCTTGGAGATGATCAGAACTAGGTGATCCTTCACAGAGTCTATCACGATCTTTCCACCCTTTTCCATTTTTCTTCAATTGAATTTTCTCAACATCATCAGATGGATCAAGCACTTCATTTCCATGAAATCTAGAAGATAACTCTCTTCTAGGGCAATGAGAACTTTGAATTTCTAAACTTGAAATTTGATGCTCCATCAAGCCTATCTCCAACCTTGATGTCGTTCACCATCTTCGCTTCTTTGAGAGATTTCTCTAGATAAAGGGTTTTCTTGACTGCTTAAAAAAATATGATAGGATCTTTGCTTAAACCTGCTCTGATACCATGTTAGATTTAGACCAAAAATGTAAACAAGCAAAAATTACAACACATAAAACAACGATCACATCAATTTTACCCTGGGAAAACCCTCCTACTCGAGGGAGAAAAACCCAACAAATAATATATTATTATAAATTGAAAGAATAAGAGTATAAATATAAATACAAATTAGGCCCTCGAATTTGGCCAAGACTTATACAATAATAAATGTTCCTTCTCCTTGAGCAAATAATAATACTTCTTCAAAGAATTGAATCTATTGCAAAAGGTGAGAACTGCTACTAGGAAAATGCAAATTGAAGAGAGAATGATTTGATGATAAAATGAGATGTCTTCACCTTCCTTATATACAAAGTTAGGTGACCTCTTCTCTAGGTTGGCCCCTAGAAAATATAATATTATTTGAAAATCAAAAGGTCGACTTGCCTTGGAGATTAATTATTTTAATTTTTATTTTGGAGAAAATATCTCCCACTGCTACAAACATTAACAGAATCAATGTATTATTTAATCTCAGAATAAGATTACACTAATTCCAATCCTTGCTTTAGATGCTTCTTTTACCTTCAACAATTCTTCTTCACAACCTGCAATAAAATTTGATAAAATCTCTTCAACTTGCTATAATAAATAGACAATAATGAGCCTTGTAAACTCCAAAGACTTTATAATTACAAAGCACAATACTTATCTCACAAAACCTACACCTATTATTTGCAAGTAGAGTTCTATCGTGAAGAACAATGTCAAAACAAGACCTTCATCCATTTGGGCGTCCCAAACTGAAGTCATAACTCAACATTGATTTTGAAGATATCTTGTAAGCTTATCCTAAAAGTTGGTGCCCAAGAATGGGCCCACTAAACTCGGCCTTATAAAATATATTATCATGCAAAAGTGTTAACTCCAAGATGCCAACTTGGGCGCCCAAGGTGGATCCAAGTCAATCTCTGTTAATTGAAACATAACTCTCCACGATTCATGCAAATATCATGAATGATTGATCATCCCCACTTAATTGAATGTATCACCTATTATCTATCATGAAACTCAAGTCATTCATCATGCATTCCAAGTCAACTAAAGTCAACTAGCATTCAACTAAAACTAACTACATGCAATTGAAGATAACTAAACCATAAGTGAATTGAACTAAACTAAACTGAATTGAATTGAACTAATACTAAACTAGACTAAACTAAACTAAACTAAACTAAATTGAACTGAACTCCATGCATGTAAACATAAATCCCTAACTTCTAGGATCTTTACATGCATTACTGAAGTGTTATAGTTTACTCCAAACTACTAACTTAACTCAAGGTGAGTTCCACCTTCCATGTGGGTGCCCCGTGCACATTTTGTAGGAGCTCTTCATGGGTGTCCCCACATGTTCCTATCATTTAGAATTAATTACAAATGTCAATTTACATGTTCATTTCATTCAAATTTAATCTCTTTCTAATCCTAGTGTTTGGGGAAGACTTTCCAAGGACTTAGGAGATACATGAAATAATGTTTAGGATTGCAATTAAATGGCACCTATTCCCAACATTCTCCCACTTGACATTATACATTGCAATTATTCTAAACAAGAAATCATTATTATAAATCAAGTACATGACTCAAGGCCAATGGCCTTCCTGCACCAACTAATCAATCCTTTCCAACTTCAAATGCAACCTGCATAATCATGAAGCTCCAATCAAATGATTAATACTCAAAACCAAGAGAACTTATATGTAGGAACTGGTTTCATAAGATAATCCACATCATTAATTAAAGTGTCAACTTTCTTAATTAATACCTCCCCACTCTTAACCATTTCACACACAAAGTGATACTGAACATCAACATGCCTAGTACGAGCATGATACATAGGATTTTTGGCTAAACACATAGCACTATGACTATCACATTCAAGTTTAACTTGCAATTAAAACCAGTACCTTTCCCAAGTCTTTGTAACCAAACTGCCTCTTTGGAGGCATGTGAAACTGCCGAGTGTGTTGAACTCAAGTCCAACCAAGGTGTAGGCTTCTTGGTCTTTACTGTTGAAAAATATTTTCTTACAAGTAACCATTCCAACATATATCTCTTACCACAAGAGAAATCAAGCCTCACCTATTTCTCCAAATATCCATGAGGACTTGTAACCAACCAATCCATGCCAAAATCCAAAAGTAACATAGCACTATCATGAAGTAATCAAGAAAATGATTAATGTACCCAAAACTTAAGAGAAATACACAAGATCAATGTCAAAGCTCCAATCATGAATCAGGAACATAAACATGACAACATGATCTAAACATCTCCTACTTGGAGATCACATGCACCATAACATATATACATCCTAGTCTCAAGAGAACAAGTACCATGCCAAACTCTAAATGCATATCAAGAGTAAACCATGACATAATAGCAACCACTCTAAACCAAGAAAAAACATATCCCCAATCACATGAAGATAACCTTACCAATGATGCATCCACATCACTGCCAAGAACTCCCACTGAACCGTGGTACGAGCTACACATGGCATCATGACTACCATCCCTCCTCATGAAGATCACCTTAACATCAAGCAAAAGAGTCATCACTAAGATTTTTACATGAAAATGATCAGCATGATCAGCCATCTCGAGGATTATTAGAAGAATCAAAATTCTTTTTCTTGTTCTTACAATCCTTCTTCTTCATATGTCTCACACCATAGCTTCCAAATTACTGTTCTTACCTTTACTGCCCTTCTAACTACCCTTCCCCTTCCTTGTCTCCCCTTAGGTTCCTTTTCTGCATGCATCTTTACAAACAAGCATTCTGATTTCATTTTAGACTTCCTCCCATCCTATTCTGGGATGAGAGTAGGAATTATATTTTCCATCTTCTGACACATGCACCACCACCACCCATAGTAACACTGATTTTCCCAAGATTTGGGTAAATAACAGCAACAATATGCATTTCATCTTCATTTCACATCTATAGATGTTAACTAATCCTAGAATCAAATTAAAATTCATTCAAAATGGATTTGAAAATTAAAATCACCATCTTTCATTTTTAAAGAAAACAATTTGTCAAGATTTTCAAATACAACTTATTAGTAAGACTTTTGGAACTTGATAGATATCACCTATTCTCTTCCACAACTTATATGTAGTAGTTTCTTCTGAAACATTCAAGAGAACAACATCAGCAAGACATAATCTTATGGTCCCTCTTGCCTTCTTATCAAGCTTATCCCAATCCTCATCTAACATTGTTGTAGGTGACTTTGTCTCATTACCAACAACTAACCACTAATCTCTCTCTCTTCAAGGAGATCCTCCATTTTTAGTTTCCACATCTCATAATTAGATCCATTGAATCTTTCAATATCTAAATGAGAATTAAAACTCATTGTAACAATCTTATTTTCCAAAATCAGCAATAACACAATAGTAAAAGCTCCCACTATAGCCAAAAAACTAGCTTCGAACTTTTAAGAGAAAGGCATCCCAAACATTCAATTATCTTCAGTTGCATGTAGTTATTTCTAGTTCTATAAATATTTGGTTTAATATTGTTGTTTCAAGTGTTATATTGCATTTTGGTGTTGATTTTCTATTTTTAATTTTTCTCCCCAAAGTGTTGTTTGACCTTGACCCCCATCCTTCAATCATAAGGAAATATGAAGATTCTCACATTGACTTGATTTACCTAAGGGTCGATAATCAATTGATTGTGTGGATCTCATTTCTTAATGAAATAGTGAGAAAAAGGTCCCTCATTGTTCATCAAACCTACATATTTTTCAGTGTTTTAGTAGTTAGAGAGAGGGATTGGCAAATAGAGAGTAGACAGAGAAGAAGAGATGGAGAGATAAGTATGGAGGGAGAGAGAGGGAGGTGAGAGAGAGGTGAGGTAGAGAGAAATAGAGAGAGTGGTAGGGAGTGATGGAGGGAGAGGTAGGTAAAGAGAGGAAGAAGGGAGATAGAAATAGAGATGGAGAGAGAGAGAGAGAGGAGAGAGAGAGAGAGAGAGAGAGAGAGAGAGAGAGAGAGAGAGAGAGAGAGAGAGAGAGAGAGAGAGAGAGAGAGAGAGAGAGAGAGAGAGAGAGAGAGAGAGAGAGAGAGGGAGGGAATGAGGGATGGAGGGAGATAAGTGAGATAAAGTGGTGTAGAGAGAGTGGTAGAGAGTGACAGATGGAGAGAGTGGGAGGTGAGATAGAGGTGAGATAAAGAGAAATAGATAGAGAGTAGTAGGTAGTGATGGATGAAGAGGGGAGATATAGATAAGTAGAGAGGGAGGGAGAGATAGAAAGGGAGAGAGGGGTGAGATAGAGAGAGTGATGGAGGCAGATGTAGTTAGAGAGATGGAGAGAGGAGATAAAGATAGGTAGAGAGGGAAGGAGAGGTAGAGAGAGAGGAGAGACAGAGAAGTAGAGAGGGAAGAGGAGGAGGGAGGAAGCCAGGGAGGGAAAAGGTGAGATAGAGAGAGAGTGGTAGGGTGATGGACGGAGGAAGTGGCATGTAGAGAGGGACTAGGGAAATAACAGTAGATACAAGAGAGGGAGAGTAGCTAGAGATGAGAGAGAAAATGAGAGAGTGGTAGGGAGGATAGGAGAGAGAGGTGGCAGAGAGAGTGAGAGGGGAGATAGAGAGAAAATAGGGAATACAGGAGGAGAGAGGCAGTCTTGGAGCCCAAGGGAGAGAGGGTCAGATAGGGTGAGAGAGGTTTTAGAGTGTAAGGGATTAACAATGAGAGAGAGAGAGAGAGAAATAATACAAATTGTTGATTACTAAAATTTGACATGTTGATTATTGAAATTTGACTAAGTCTGATTTTTTTTAAGATCTTCCAAAAACTAGAATTTGCATTATAACTCCTAGAGATTGAAACCACTCTCAAACATCCTAAAATTATATATAACATGAAATTTTCATTATAAATATTTATTTCATTTATATAGTTTCCTTGAAAGATAAAAATAAGAAAGATAAAAAAAAGAGAAGAAAAAAAATTCAACGGAGACCAAAACACAATGACGTTATAAAAAAATACACATTTTTTGAAATTCAAACCATAATTTGAGCGTGTTATAACACACTCATATTTTGGATTGGTAATGACCAAGCCTAGGCTTGATCACTACCAACCCATAACGCACACATTTTACTATAATGCGATCATGTTTTTGCTATTTCCGTTTGAAAAGGTGAAGTGGCTAGTTTTTAGCCCCCCATCTTTTTGCACTTGTATTTTCATATGAGTGTATATATGTATACATATAAAATGGAAGTAAAATAACACATTCATATATACATACGTGTATGATATATATTAAATGTTGATATTATATATTATTACGTTGAGAGGCATTATACAGTGAAAGCAATGAAGGAATATTCTTAGTAAAGTTTTTGAAGCTGCATTGAAAATGACAGGTAGGTGGAAGTTATGGGCTCATAAATAATTTAGTTATTTTTTAAAAATAACCCCCGTATTCACTTAAATGGGCAAGTGGGTGAACGAATCTAGGAAATTTAATTTGGGATAAGAAATCACCCTCCTTGGTGGACGCAATTTAATCTCATGTTGGGAGATCTTGAACCATGCATATGGAAGACGTGTTTTGGTGGGACGTAAAGTGAAAGGTGGTTCCTAATCCATCAATGCTTGGAGTAGGATGGAGGAGATCATGTTTCGAATAATTACCTAGGGCAACCGATCATTGAAGAAAGTTAGTTTCAGGGGAGTGAACAGGAAGGAGGGAGAGAGATCTTAGAATTAGAGAAGTGAGACTCGATAGTTTTAGAGGAGAGAAAGTCTTTGAGGAAGGCAGACTGTGTGGAGGAAAGTGATTGAGAATGTTGGAGGAGCAGTTAGAAATGTGAGGAGATGAGTTAAAGAAAAGTTTTGAATAGAGAATTTCCGTGTGTGAGCTCTGTATAAAGACATGAGCTCAAAAGCGGAGTCAAGTTGAAGAACTCTATCTGCACATCCCCAATGTTTACTACAGAGAAATTGGATTTAGATTTCATATTCAGGCATGTTCTATTTCTAAGTTACTTCTCATTGAATTAGGAGTACTTAACTCTTGCTATGTCACAGGATTGACATTGTTTGCAAATCTAAGCGTTAGTTCATTCTCTTGGAAGTCAAGAATTGTGAGTTGTGAGTTGTGTGCTTCCTTATTCACTTCTTAGACATTTTTTTTACATTGATAAAGTGAACTCTTGTATAATTGCAACGTGCTTTAATCTTTAAATTTTGTTGATAGTTTTCTGAATGCTCTTGGTCTGGCTGCACAGACTGAATTCTTAAAAGAGAAACTTTGATGGCAACTTCAAAGATTTGTTTTTCATTTAATACCTCTAGATTGGTTTGGTGGAATTAGATTGTGTAAGGTCCTTTTGAATCATATTGGAAGAATTCACAACATTTTTTTGAGCCTTGCTTTCTGCTATTAGCCTATTTATGGTTTACAAAAGGTGGTACGAGTGTAAACAAACATGTTGTTCTTAGTAAGAATGACATGAACACTATAAGAAAATATGAACACATAGTGATGTCCATAGGTATAAAATGTGACTGGAATATAACATTGCAGTTTGTACTTTAAATCATCTTTAGAAAGCTAAGGGTTGAGAAAGGGAGAGCTATGGTATCTGCCCTTTATCTATTCATATGAGAGAATTGATATTTTTCATTTAATTACCTAGAGTTTGCAATGCCTATTTGCCAATTCATGCATTTTGTTGTGCTAAACCTGTACTCATCTAGAGGACTTTTGATTACTAAGAACCGCCACTTCAATAATGATATTTTGCAGATGATATTTTCAAAACAAACCCACAATAATCCAGACAGGTAAGAATACATGTTCTCTTTGGTAGTCTAATTTTGGATGGTGTGATTGGATGTTTGAAATATTGGAGTCCACTATTGCTTAGATCCTTTGGTTCTTGTCTCAATATATATTTTGTTATTTTGTGGATATCTTACATTTGCCTCACAGAAAAGAAGTTTCAACTTTTCCTTTTATTGAAAGTTGTTTATGTGATTGTTTTATTTAACCATGAGAATTTAAACTTTTTAGAATCTGTGGTGGTTTTTATTTACTTTTTCTTTAAGTAAATTTTTTTTTTTAGTTTAACATGGAGCAGTCTACGAAAGTTGACAATAAGTAAATCTTTTTAATGGCAACTTAATTTTTATTTTAATATAATAATATTATCTTAGTATTTATTTTAGGCATGCGTCAACAAAAACGTAAAAATATCATCATTTGTTACTAGGATAAGAATTGAAGCTTATCAACCATTAAATTTTTATTTTACTTTATTTATTAAATAACCATTAACTTTATTTATTTAGTCAAACTATCAAATGATAGGTAGGATGCACTTGCTTGAATCTGAGATGGTTTTTTTCTACTTAAAAATTGAGGAGTTTGTGAGAGGAAGAGTTCCCTAAATTTATTAATAGAATAAGAGTACACCTACATATATTTTAGGGATATAATTCATGGTTTAGATTTTTCAAGAGTTATAAACAAATATTTAATGATTGGGAAAGTTGAGGAGGTTGGTTGGCTTTTAAAATTGATGTGATGTGGATTTTGGTCACTGTAACGTTACAATAAAATTATGATTAGATTTAAAATTGGATTTGGTATCAAAATATTTTTGACGAGTAAGACCTAAGTTTTGGAGTGTCTGGGATAGGATCACACTTGTGATTATGTTCTTTATTCTAATGTTTTGATTTCATATTAAGAAAAAATAATCTTTGGTACTTCAAAAAATACACTCCTAATTGTATATCTATAAAGAAAAACATGGATGGTGCAAAGAAGCACTTGTGGAGTCCTATTATGCTAGTGTTGGAATTATGAATCTTCCTTAATCCTAAGTCAACTTGTTAAGTTGAGCTAACAAAAGTGAAAAGAGATAAGGGGTGGTAACGAATTCCAACACGAGATAATCATTATATTTTGTTAACTTTTGACGTAAGCATATATGTCACTTCATCTAATAGATATGCATTTTAATTCAAGCTCAATATTTTGGTTGTGCAGGTATCAAAGAGCTAAACCTATCATTGTAGACCTAGGGTTGTACCAGTCACAAAAGTATGACATATTTTGGGTTACTCAGCATTGAACGGTTCCAATTGCATTCAAATTGTTGACAAGTAGTCCTTGATTCTTGCATGTTTAATAATTCATACCTCTCTCATTTTCTAATGCCAAATGTTGAGAAAAATGGCAAACAACAATAGCAATAGTATAAGCATGTAGTGTACAAATTTGAACAATCCAATGAAAGTTACATACGATTAACCATTAAACTTGAATTAGAACATGGATAGGCTAAACATAAAAGAAATTGGTAAAATTATAAACACAAACACATAACATTAGATGTATCTAGAGAAACTCATAAACACAATCACATATCATCATATTTTTAAGTTATAATGTTTATTGTGAAGACTAAATATGAATCTACCACCAACATTAATGAATATTTTTCTTGATTGGATGAAAAAGAGAGTTCAATATTGTAGCCTTAATATACATAAATGGTGTATCTCTCTCTTCTTTTATCATTCTATATTTTTAGTTCTCTTCTAATGATTCATATTTTATCATAATCTTACATCAATATTAGTCTCTAAATACAAACTTATGAAAAGAAATCATGTCTACAACTTCATTAAAAATATTATCATATACCATAATAATCTTCATTTTCCATTACTTGATAACATGTAGTAGTTCTACCCCTTACTCTATACAACCCAACTATAATATTGATATAAATAATCATCTACATGTAATCTAAACTTCTTTATCAACTCTTATGAAAATAATTTTGTTGAATATGAGTCAATTCTTACTTTACTTAAATAGTGCTAATTGTAAATACCTCATTTAACAAAGTGTAAGCTATTCTTGCACCCATGTGTAAATATGTGTAATGGAAGGCAATTCTGCTAGATAGATATAATCACAATTATGCACACATAAAAATAATAATAGAAAAAGACAAAAAGCTATGAAGTCTCGCTAGAAGGACTCAAGTTTATTTACAAATAAAAATGCTTCTAGCCCATTTCAAGGCATTCTAATTTCAATTACTTGCATGTATGGTATTCCTATGTTGGAATCCTTGTTGAGATTATCTACATATTCGTATTGGTCTTTTTGAATAAGTTAACTCAGATAGTTAACACATGTATTCATCTTTAATACTTTTCTCCCCTATTATAATTCTCCCATTGCCTAAGAGGTGGCTGGATTGTGCCTTCAACCCTTAGATTCCTATCATGCCAAGCTTTATGTCTTCTTCTTCACAAAGGTCTTGAATCTTGATGTTTTAGTTATTGCCAAAGCTATGATGTGGAGTTAGTACTTGGTATCTGATGTCTATAACAATTTATTGAGGTGATGGAGTATCCCTTGCAGCCACTAAAATATTGTCTTCAGAATTATTAATGTTGTACATAAAGAAGAAAGGAGCCAACCTTTGACATCTCCATTATCCATATTGTCTTCGTAACCACCATTCTGGTGGGTGGTGGTTACGAAGACAATACTGATAAAGGAGATTTGCAATGATCATGTTCATTTTTTTCATCATTGTGAAGACCAAATGATCATGTTAATTGTCTACACACATTGAATTGTAGAGGATTTTTGACACTTGTAATACTAATGTCAAACCTTCTATGCCAGACATAGTACAAACTAAACAAACTACTCGTAAGTCAATAGCAGGGAATGCCCGCTATTTACAATGTAAGAAGGAGCGAGAAGCATTGACCAAGTCTGTAGAGGGGATGAAATTGGATGGTGAATCCTGGTTGAAGGACAACGAGACCTTTTCCCATGCTATGCAAAGGATTCATGACATGAAGGTGGAAATCAAGTGGTCCGAGAAAGCAGTTGCTAGCATACAAGCAGACTTGGATAGGAAACTGCCTCAAGCCCGTCAAATACCGAGTGAAGGAAGTAGTAATATTCCAATAAAGAGATGAAATAATGATGAGGAGAACCTATGTGTGCAATCTCCTCCTAAAATAATTGTAATAAGTTATGACGAATATGAGGATTAGACACCTCTAACACCCTAAAGAAAACCCTTATGCAAATGTTGACAATAAAGAAAATATTTATGCAAAGGTTATTGATAAATAAAGTACTTATGTGTAACTGTAATTCCAAGTACAAGACGTGAGGTTGGTCAACCTTTGGTTCTAGGTCTGCAGTTAGACTACATGTACTCCTGTGACACTAAAGTTGACTATTTATTAAATATTGCTAGCAAAAGTTTTGACATCGCAATTTTGTTCAAAATTTCTATGACTATTAATTATCTTATGAAGCTTTCTAAAAATTAGTATCACTGCTACCATCTCTATCTATAACTCACCAACCTCCTATATTAAAATAAATTTGATACCAACAACTTGCTTACACTTCTCTTTGTAGTCTTGTAAGCTTTGAAAATTCATTTGAAAATCATACAAAAAAATTCTACAACTTAGGATCATACATATCTTGATAACCTATTACTTATTTATGAGTTTCATTTATTGTTTAGATAATGGATACCCACAATGAATCTCCTTCCAGTGAACCATCAGTCCAATAGCTAGAAGCCCATGAGGAGTCAACAAATTCAAACACACATGTGCCAAGTCCGATAGACAAGTTGTACACATCAATTGAAGCCCATTCAAAACAAATCATTAGAGAACTCCATGATGTTGCACTGCTTGCACGTGGAGTAGAACGACAAGAGATTGATGATATGGAAGAAATTTTTGGCAAATTACATACAACATGCAAGGAAGTTACAGGATTCTGGTTTTTTAAGAGAACTTTATTATGCCGAGCAATACGAGGAACCAAGAGTTGCAAAAAGTGCTATTGAAGAATTTATTTTGTACTTGTATGATAATTAGGGTAGACACATGTGAAGCATATAGAGGGTTGTTCCATGGTTGCTTCACTCTTATGAACAATATTTTGATGTAGACTTTCATGTCTATTTTGTAAAAAAAATGTTCGTACGTGTTGTATTTAGGTGGCAACCATGATTGACTTAGTCTTATGAACAATATTTTCATATAGACCAAGATGTCTACTTTTGCAAAAGATTGTTCATATATTTTGGATGTACATGCCCTACTTAATATATAAAGAGTCACAAGATGACAATAATGAATGCATTTATTCAAGGACCAATATCTAAAACACAATCAAGATTTCATTTTTCTTCTTTGTGATGAAATTTCTTCATCTAATTATGCTTCAACTATACTTCTTGTTAGAGTATGTCCAAAGTTTTTATCCATTCCTCCACGTGAGTCAAATAAATGGATTGATTTTTGTTATTCAGAATTATTGTTGTACAAACCTTTTCATGATGTGGATAGAGATATTGGTCATGATGATGATTCAATAAGACAAAACTGGGAGTTATTCCATTATAACCCTTGGCACGTGGAGTGAATATCAATTGAAGAACACGATGAAAACATCGGTGATACTAAAATTGAAAACAATGAAGCTCTTCAAAGAAATATGACTGAGCATGAATGGGAAATACTATATGGACTACATCATGGTCAAAATATACAAGTTTCTGAAAGAGATATGTTGGGAGGGAGAGATTTTGATAGACAAGCATATTGGTGTAATGAATATCATGGTGAAATGTATATGAATCAAGCAATGAACTTCATCAGTAGCATGAGAGAACATGGATGTCTCATACATGATGAAATACCACAACCTATGAACTACACAACCCTTAGTGACAAACAAAAATAGGCACTCAACATAATTATGACACACTACCATAATAATCAAAATGCATCACCCTTGTTGATGATAATTCAAGGAACAACAGGGACATGAAAGTCATATCTAATTGGTGCTATTAGTCAAGCTCTTAAAAATGCAACATATCTCGGTCCTTCTCCTCTTCTATTACTGGCACCAACTGGAGTTGCATAATTCAACATAAGAGCATCCACAGTTCATTCAAAAATTTGAATCCTAATTAGAGATTTTGCTCAATTGGAAGGAGTGAGGCTCACAAGTTTTCAAGAAGAAATTTATTAAACATCAAGTACATTCTAATTGATGAAATGAGCTTCATTGGTCAAAACTTGGTAGAAAACATTGATTTTCGGTTTCGATAAGAATTCCCACAAAATCAAAATCGTAACTTTGGAGGTAGATATCTATTTGATTAACCAAATTAATTATTTTATATGGAAATACAAAAAATTAATGTAAATGACAATTGTATAACTATATAATGTTCTATAGTATTCACAATAATTGTTATAAATTTCTATCAAGCATATCTATCATTTTTGTTCGAGATTTGGGTTAGTTACCTCCTGTTAATGATATAACGACATATGACAACAACACACAAGCTAAGTTGCTATGGGAAGAATTCAAAACTGTGGTTACTCTAGATAAAATATTCAGACAAGATGGACAAAACATCCATCAACAAATATTTGGTCAACTTTTGACAAATCTGAGAGATGCAAACCCCACAATCAATGATTGGAAATTGCTTATGACAAGAACCACTATTACATTAGATGCAACAAGTAATAAGGATTTTAATAGTCATGTGCATTTATTCTCCACAAATGAAAATGTTAATAACCATAACAAGAAAATGTTATACTCATTGAAGCATCTTGTTGCACGTAGTGTTGCAATAAAATTAGGAAGTAGCAATGCAGGAGAAGAATGCTCAAATGATTAACTGGATCTAGAATTATTGATATGTAAAGATGCCAGGGTTATGTTAACCTCAAATCTACTGATATAAGCAGGCCTTGTCAATGGAGCTTTAGGATATATACAAAAAATTGTATACAAACCTAGAACCGGTCCACCAGAGCCCCCAACATATGTCATGGTTGCATTTGATAGCTATTCAAGAATACCATTTGATGATCATAACCCAAAGACAATTCCAATTACAACAATACAGGGGGGTAGGACAATGCAAATCCCGTTAAGATTGGCTTGGGCATTGACAATTCAAAAATCATAGGGTTTGATTCTATCAAAAGCTACTATTGATGTAGGACCAAGAGAAAGAATGGGATTGAAATTTGTAGCTATATCTCATGTAAAATGCATAGAAAGATTAAGAATTATGTCACTGCTCACATATGACCGTTATGAAAAAATGAAAAATGGTAGACAACTTGCCAAGGGAAAGGTAGAGGAAAACAGATTGAAAATGTTAGAAGATACTTGATGTAACATGCATATGTTCTTCAATGTTGATTCCATGAGTCTCAAATTCCAAAATGTAATATATGTGTATGATATTTAGTTTTATGCTACATTCAATTCTTCTGCTATATGAAAAATTCAACAAATGATCAATGTTTCTAGTTACAGTTCTTCCATTTTTTTTGCCTGTGTTCAAAATCTATTGAATACTATTTTTCTTATATGATGATGATGCAGGCATGGATCCTACCAAAAATCCATATAAGCACCCAATTTCTAGAAAAAATGAACCTCATACAAGAACCATTCCTATTGCAACACTCAATCCATACCAAAATAGATGGTCAATAAAGGCAAGAGTCACTCTAGAAAGGGTTAACTTCGTCATTTTAGCAATGCAAAAGGAGATGGACAAGTGTTTACTTTTGACTTGGTTGATTTAGATGGTGGTGAAATAAGAGTAACATGTTTTAATGCAGTTGCAGAAAAGTTTTATGAATGCATAGAAACTGGAAAAGTGTTTCTCATCTCAAAAGGGAGACTCAAACCTGCACAAAAGAATTTCAACCAATTAAAAAATGAACGGGAAATCTTATTAGAAACAAATTCAATTGTTGAGTTGTGTTTGGAGGAGGATAGCTGTATACCAAAACAACAATTCTATTTTACATCGATAAGAGAAATTGAGAACATGAACATCAATTCTTTGGTTGATATTATTGGTGTCGTTCTCTCAATCAACACACCAAACACAATATTCAGAAAGAATGCCACACAAACTCAAAAAATAACCCTTCAATTGAAAGACATGTCAGTTTGTATGGTAGAATTGACGTGGGGTGATTTCTGCAATAAGGAAGGCCAACAACTCCAACAAATGTGCAATGTAGGAACTTCCCACATTCTTGCTATAAAGGCTGCACGAATTAGTGATTTTGGTGGGAAATCCGTGGGAACAATTACTACAACCCAACTCCTTATAAATCCAAATCTTCCTGACTCACACCGATTGAGATTGTGATTTGATACATAAGGGAAGAATCTCCATTCTCATTCTATTACAAAGGAAATCTCATCTGCAATAGAAGAAAAAATGTTAAAAAGTATCTCACAAATACAGGATCAGGACCTTGGCAACTCTGGTAAACCTTATTGGATAGTGATAAAAGCTACCTTATCTTTCATTAACGTAGACAATTTTTGTTATACATCTCGCCCCTTGAAAATTGGAGATAGGCATTGCAAAAAGAAGGTAAACACTAATGAAAATGGTTAGTGGTATTGTGGAAGATGTGATAAAACTTTCCCTGAATGTGATTATAAATATATACTTCAATGCAAAGTGCAAGACCATACTTCATTCACTTGGATTACTGCTTTTGAAGAAGCGACAAAAGAAATTATGGGTGTTACAACAAAAAATTGAACATTTTGAAGCATGAAGAACAAGATGATGTTAAGTTTTCACACATTATACAAAAGGTCATTTTGAACAAATACATATTTAAACTTCAAGTGAAAAGAGAGACTTATAATGATGAATAGAGGATTAAATGCACAATCATAAAAAATAACAAAGTTTGATTATTCATCTGAGAGCAAAGCTTTATTAGATTCAATTGCAAAGCTATAGGTTTCATGACATTCAAATGCTTGAATGTATATAATGTTAACAGTGTATTCAAACATTAAAAAAAAAACTAGTGGATATATCTAAGTTAGTTAATGCCATTTTGTTGTTATATTGTTCTTTGATGCTGTCAACACTAAATCTAATGATTGATGCAAATTTCTGATTTTAAATTTATTGTTCTTTGTTGATTGTTGTTATATAAAAGTTGTTATGATTTCAAATTTGAATGTGTACCCTTATATATGGGAATTAAAATAAACAATGACAAAAACAATAATGAAATCAAATGGATTTCTTTTCAAATTCATATTCATGAAAATGTAAGCATTTTTTCTCAAGTCAATATGTGTCTCGATAAAGATAACTCTCTGCGTGTTTTACATATATTATTAATTAATGTAGGTATGCTAGTTTTTTTAACATTTAAAGTTGATAAATGTTATTGTTAATTTCAATGCTCATCATTAGGCATTATAGCCTTCATCAATGAATAAAAGGTCGTTAAAATAATATGTTAATAATGCCAATAAGGTGGCAAGAGTTGAATGATACTGGGACCACCTTGTGGCTTAAATATAAATAATAAGTTGAAATACATTTAAGTTGGATATAAATGATTTTTGATGTGGCTGATTAAGGCATGGATGGCTCGACCTAAATAAATGGGCAGCATATAACTTAATGAAAATAGAGTTTTAGTTACTTATCAAGCTCGGGTTTTAAGCCATGCTGTGGTTATGGATATAAGCCATATAGGTGGCAGCATAGTAATTATCCTTTAATCTGCCCGCCGTCATGACAAAAGCTATACATGGAAAGGGCTTTAAACTATTATCTTAACCTACAAAATTGGTTATAGGTTAGTGGTGAATGTTCCTAGAAATTCGTTTTCATAACTATCTTGAAACCAACTGATAACTACCTTATCATGATGTTAAAGCAAGAGGAGGAGGGAATTATTTTGGTTAGATGGGTAACCCAAGATATCATCGTTCATTCCAGCTGCGAATGGAAAAGAAAACAAGTCAATGAGCGTTTAAGGGAAGTGTTAAACTTATAAGAACGTTATTACTTCCATTCTTGCCTATATTGGAATGAGAATGAGTTGTGGAATAAGCTCCATAACCTGTGGCTGAGTGTGTATTGCTGGAAACTATATTTATCTGATAACCAATAAAAAGGCATGTAATCTCTTTGGTTCTTTATAATGGAATTAGTCATTCCTTGATTTTATAGACATATTGGATGATATTGGTTCTTTTAAAACTACTATGTTGAGGTGGCTCATCTCTTTGAGTTATTGGTAAGCCTCAATTCCTTTAAGACAAGTGGGGGGCATTCATGCTTTTGAACTCTCTTTGCAAAGATTTGACTTGAATGAATCAAGAATGCAGTCACCTTTGAATTTGAAACTTTCTTAAATTGTTTTCTTGTCAGCTGAGAGTCTCAGTTGTATGCAAATGATTACAAATAGAGTTCTGAAATGAACACAAGTTTGATATATACTTTTTAAAGTGAGTTTTGCAAGGTTATGAGTTTGAAATGGAAAAGAGACTTAAGCTTAGCTTGAGACTAGTAGTATTTGAATGTTTTTTTTTTTTGCTAAAGAATGTTTTTTTCCTATTGAGAATGTGAGAGTTTCTTGCAATGTAGACCATACCTCATTGGTATTGAGTAATTAACCCTCATATGATTTCATACTAAGTGGAAAACCACCCAAATGGGGGTAGTATTGTGTATTAAGTTTCTTAACTATCTTGTGACTAGTTAGGTCAAGCTAATTACCTATGTTGGCAAGTGAATGCCAAGAAGACTAACTATGAACAAGTAGAAACTCTCGTACTTTTTATAATTTGAACTAGTGGCAGTTGCCAAGACCTAGTAGTTATATCGAGTAACATGGGGGTTTAAGGAAAGTTTAAGACTTAACCAACTCAATCGACCTATGACTAGAAAGTCAAGTGATGTCAAGTTAAATTCTTCTTTATATTTAACTATTGGATGAACAACAAGTTTGCGTAATCTTAGTTTAGAATCTTCTAAATGTCTATGTGTATATCTTGAAGACGACATAGTGTCATCAATATTGTTAAGAAGCCTAAGAATAGGTGAGAAGCTAAAACCTTTTGATTAGGGTTAGGGCCTAAATTAGTGGTAGTATCCTAGACCCTAGCTATTGTAGATACGTAACAATGGCTTTTAATGCTCATGGTATTTTACCAAACCATTCTTATCACAAACTTAGTGAGTAAGTGCTTATGTTATGCAAATTTATTGTAAGATGGGACTAATTGGTCTACAATTATGTTTATCCTCAATCAACAAGATTTTACTAAAATGTATGGACTAATTTACCTAAAGGAAGTTGTATTCTTAATGGAGATCTAACCTTTACTGTGTAGACTTCATCTATGTCATATTCATATTACATTATGACCAAGAAGGTCAAGAAGATATCCTTTTGTGACATGATTTTCTTAAATATTATATCATGAGAGTAGTCACTCTCAAGGGTTATGGTTAAGACTTGAGCAAGTGGTCATAGCCAAGATCTAGGTAGCTACATGAAAGTAACTCGAGTGTTTGAGTAAGAAATAACCAACAACATAGATGAGTTATTCACTTAGTGAATCTCCCCTTCTTGAAGAAAGACTATAACAAAACTAAAACATTGATAATCTGAGAATATAATAAGAAGAATGAATCTTTAGCTTAAGATAAATATCGATTTATTATATATGATTGAACATATTATTAGTATTTTCAATTGTGATGAAGGGAAACTAGTTGATGACCTGGTGTGTCATTAGAAATAACTATGTGCATAGAGAGAGAGATCTAATACTTTCTTAGTTAATACTAAATACTTGTATAAGTGGCAGGTGCCAAGTCCTAAGAAGTTATGTGAATGTAACATGGGTATTTCGGGTTAGAAAATATCCTAGTTGTTTACAGACTTAGTAAATAAGGACTTGAACAAGTGGCAGTTTCCAAGGCCCAAGTCATTATGATAATGTAAAATGGGTGTTCTAAGCCAGGAAACTATATCCAATCTAAATGAATTATGACATTAATAAAGTTATCTCTTTTAAAAATGGAAATTGGTATGATCGGGTAACTATTGGTCAAACAGTAGAAGGTTAAATATGGTACTTCAAGTTGAGTAGGGTGGGTGATCAAACGAATTTGCTCATATGTATCAATTGTATATATTACAAATACTTTGGCCAACATGAGTGCAATAGTATCCCCTTGCACTTGTTAGTTCACTATGTTCCAAATACTTAACTAATTAGAGTTGTCATTCATAGTTGGAAGGTATCCATAGTTTCTTGATGGTATTAGTTAATTAAGACAACACTAAATCTCATATGGAAATTACTAGAGGGTTCTTAACTAAACCCTTCATTGAAGGACAGGGCCACTTCTAGTTAGGAAGGTGTGTAGGGGACTGTAGGTCTGTGGTTGGAGGTAAAGCACCTGGATGATGCTCTCCCTCTTGCAAATGGCATGCCCTTCACACCTTATATTTTATATTTATTTAATTAAGTCTAATCTTTATCCCCAAATCCTCCAAATAAATTAATTAATTGATTTAGGCTTAATCCTCGTCACCTTTTCTTCCATTATTTAATTCCACTTTATCCTTCAATCCTTATCCATTTAATGCTAGCAATTGATTCCATTCACATGGATCACAATCTAAACTTTGTATCATGTGACAAGTGTCCCTTTCACATGTATAACTAAGACCTTGTCTAGATTAATTGAATCTACACACTTCTCAAAAGTTAAACTAACTTTTCATCTCATCGATTCATCTCATATAAACCTCCTAATCCTAGCCATTCACATAAGGATATGCCCGAATGCACATCCTAAACCTAGCCATTAACCCTCATGTGACACTTTTCACATGACTACAACCTTTGATCCAAGCTCTAATCCTCATTAAATCTTAGCCATCCATTAAACAATCCATCTTGGCCCTTGATTTCTCTCATACAAATTCTATAAATGAGAGGCCTTCCACCCCATTTGAATAATCTCCTCTCATGCTACTATTATGCTTCCCAAATTTTTATTGAAACATTTTGATCGTACCATCATGTTGTTTGAATCATGAGAAACCACATCTAAGCTATCAATACATTAAAATACTACACTTGATCTTTTTGAGGTTTGCATGCATTTGGTTTGATCTAGGCTAGATTTGATGCACAATTTATTTATTTCATTTGCATACATACAACACCTATAATATGTGTTCCTACAACAAGATTAACACTAGATGGTCCTACTACATGAGCAACCTCTAAATTATGAAAATGTGAAATTTACATTCCATGTTGTATAATGTTGTTGTGATCTAGTAATAATGTCATGAGGTGTCTACATCTCCATAGTCTCCTTGATGAATGATGGCGCAAGCATATGGTGGATAAGTTGTTTGGCTATTGGTCTTGGTTGATTGTTGGACACTTAATAAGCTTCCTCTATATCTTAGGCAAAGCCTTTGACTCTACATTGAAAATATTTAATACCAAAATAATTGAGAATTTTATGGAGTACAAATTCATAGTAGAATTTTTAAAAGAAATATAAGGGTACCTCATGATTATTACAAGGAGGTTACTTAAGACCATCTACCATGTATTTTAGAAATTACTTTTTATGTTATTATTATTGCACTAATGGATAGAAAATATATTATAATTTAGTGCAAGGGGTGTAGCAATTTTTTGATCTATTTATTTAGAACATAAATTTTGTATTTTTTCCTCTCATACTTTTATTTTTTCATCATATTAGGATAACTGTCATATATAAAGTTGATGACATGACTCCTTATGTGTTTTCTATTAATAATTATGATTTATCACTTGTGCCATAGAAAAATGGCCCCTTGTCATTTTCATGGTCTTTTAGGTCTTGTTTCATGGTGTTTGATCTATTTTGCTCTGATTTTATGTTGTAACATGGCTTGAACATGCATATTTAGGTACTAAAATTTAAAGAATGATGTCTTATGAAGGTGTTGTGAAGTGTTGTAAGACATTTATACATTTTTCTAGACTCTATTCATTATAATTCGCCTAATAACCACCTTTTCGTCATTAAAAAAGTCTTATTTTAAAGTGTTGTAAAGTCTTGTAACAAGTTTTCATGCTTTTCTAGGCATATTTTCACTACTTATCCCTTTCTCATGCTTTATTCAGTCCCTTTATGCCCTCATATGACTTAATTAAGTGTATTTTTGAATATTAGCCCGACAAACAACATTAAATACAACATATTTCTTGACACACATTTTCAAGTCCTAGGTGGGACCTATTCACCATGGGTGGCAAATGAGTCCCCCTTGGCCCAAATTCAAAATTTTTAAATTTTCCTTTCAGGTTTTTATTCAAAAACACTTGATGTCAGCCTGTGATGAGGTATGAATGGGTAACTAAGGCACAATATTGTATAAATAAGTGATTTTCACCTCATTTTACATCTCCTACAATCCCATTCATTCAAGCATTCAATCTCACATCATCTCAAGCATTCAAACATCTAACATCTTTTCAAGCAATATTCAAGCACTTTGAAACATCCATTGGCATTACTTCATACTTGCATCATCAAGAGTTAGGTAAGTTGATAGCAATTGCATATTATTAGTTTATCTTTCTCTTGCATTTTATTATTTTATTAAGGGTTTGATTACCCAAAGTGGGATTTGACCAATGAAAACCCCTATTCACTAACTGTCAACCATTTTTCCCCTATTGCATGTTTGTTTGCAGCCTTTTGTGTGTAGATTTAACAAGATTTTTGGTGTTGAAGATTGGTTTACAAGTCAACTAGGTGCTTCAAGTCAACTCAAGTCCAGTTCAATCTTGGAGAAGGTTTTCCATCTATTTCCTACAGAATTGACTTTGGCAACCCGACAATTAGTGATTTCTAGATCTGGTGTTGCAAAGTGTCTCCCGATTTTTCAAAAATTTGGGAGAGGACTGATTTGCCACTAGTGGCAAATGAGTCCCACCTTAGTACTGAACATCTGAATTTTGTTAGATTATGGATCCCAACTGTCAGAAACAAGCTTTTGACACTTTTTCACCAGGAGGAGGACTGATTTGCCACCTTGCACGAATGAGTCCCACACTAAAAATTTAGTGATTTCAACCATCATCCACAACATTATAGATTCATCATATTTCGCCCAAGTGAACTCTAATTTAATTTATTTCTTTTTGTTCTGCATATTTTCTTCATTTACTTCATTGTTTGCATATCACAATGTGTTTTCAAACATAGCTTTAATCTCACTTTTGCATTCATTCCCATCCATTTAGATTAGCCAATTGCTTTTAGTTTATTTCATTTAGCTTAAACAACATTGTACATAACATAATTTGAGTGAACCATTAGCATTTTTGGTTCCTATCTCTCTCCTTTTAGGTGAAAAAACCTAGAAGTGCAAGAGAAGTCTTAGGAACCCATAAATCAACGGTTCATCACTAAATCAATATGATTCATCATTGCTTCTAATGCATTTGTAAGTTGTGCATAGTGAGAATTGGATTTCAATGCCCTCTATTTTTTAACTAGTCATGCAATTTAAGTTTGGTTTGCTCTAGTTTCCCTAATATATATTTTGGCTTTATAATGGGTTTATAGGAAATGTTGGAGAAGATTTCTAGGTGATAGAGGATTTTCTTTGAGAATTTCCTCTTCCACTTTAGAGTCAAGGTTTGGATTCATATAGGTTGGTATGAAAAAAAAATAATAATCTATTCTACAAAATAAAAACTGTGAAAAGTCTAATCTAAAAATCTAAAAATACAAGAAACTTGCCTTTTCTTTGGTGTGACATTGTGAAAAGTATAGAGAGGGAGCTTGCAAATGATCATAATCTCCAAAATACACTCGAGGATTAAACATTATTTTTTTGTTTTAAGGCTTTTCAAGTCTTAGCTTATGTTCAACTCACAACTTGTATTTTGTTTTTATTTTTGATAATATCATGTTGTAACACAAACACATTATCTAGCTTGGCTATTGTCAATCCATAGTATATATATATGTTAAGAATTGTTTGCATTTTTGAAAATCACATAAATGTTTAGCCAAAAGTGACAAATTTTGACCACCTTTTTATTCTTCATCTTGGTTCACACACCCTAAGAAAAGAGCATTAGTAATTAATTTTTAGTATTATGAAAGGTAATTTTAGCTTCTAGAATCTAATATACATTAGTATCTTTTTTCAACACAATATTGAGAGAATGAACAATATTTATCAATCCTAATACAAACTTTCAAACAAAGTTTATCTTTCCAAAAAATATCTTCCACTTTCTTGCCTTTGCGAAGAGGAAACTTGAGAATAGTTTTGATTATGTCCAAGTCTATAAGAATACCCTTCTCAAATGTGATATAGCCCAAGAGCTTGTCTTTGGTGACACAAAAGATACACTTCTTAAGATTCAGTGATATGACATACTTTATGCACCTCTAACATCATAATATTAGATCTTCTACATGGTTTTCTATATTTTTAGAAAATAAATTAAGAACATATTTGTGACTATAGATTACGTGTTTTTTATTTTAATACTTAATATTGAGAGTTGAGTTTGATATTTATTTGTGATATACATGTGTATACAAAGGAAAGTAGATGTGTAATAACACTAGTTTAGAAAGCATAACATGATAAGGAAATGAATACATGTGCATCTACAAAATTTAGCAACCACTTGATTCAAGTTAAGACTATTTGAAGAGGTTATAAATTAAATTTTATTAGTTTTGGAGCTCAATATTTACTGCAAAGAAGTGTTGTGCTCAATTTGAAGAAGACTTGATGTCTTGAAGATTGTCATAAATCAACTTCTATCCGTAACATTGTATGAAAAACTCCCATGGATATGAATAAAAGAAAAGGTAAAATAGTATACTATAGTATACTACTTGGCTGTGATATACATGTGTATACAAAAGAAAATAGATGCATAATAACACTAGTTTAGAAAGCATAAAATTTTAAGAAAATTGATACATATGCATCTACAAAAATTAGGAATTATAGACTCAAGTCTGTTTGAAAAGATTACAAACCAAAAATGTCATAGATCAACCTTTGATCATAACATAGTATGAAAAACTCCCATAAATTATAAATTAAAAAAATAAAAATAAAATGTATGTCAAATTGAAAACTGTCTTATTTCAAGAAAATCCCAATTCAAGACAAGAATCTTTAAACACGTTTACCATGGACTAGTTTATCATCTTAATAATTCCTGCCTATAATTAAACATTTCTATCGAAAGCGCAGCGACAAAATTATAAGGAGTGATGTTACTGCCTACTATTTAATAATTCTGTTTCTCTTTAAAATTCAATGGGAGGGGAGAAACCGCAGAATAAAATAATGTGGCCTCTTTAACGGAGGTGCTTGTCACTCACAAAAAAAAGTGAATTTTAAAAACGAAGAGGCCTTGCGTACAATTTACTCAATTAGCAATTTGGATGCGCTAATCGAAATTTGACAGCGCGTATGTGGACTGTTTTACATATAGGAAGGTACAGTTTGAAAATGAAAACTCACAAGAAAGTGAAGTTTGAAAATGACAATTCGTACTGAAAATGAAATGACTTTGCTTACAATTTACGCAATACAGCTGTAACCCATCAGTGATATGATCATTTCAGCATATATTGTCAGTGTGTCCTCTCATTTCATCATTTACAGACCACTTGCCATGTGAGCTCTGAAACAGAGTCAAGTCGTGGAGAGAAAATATACTTGACCGTGTTACAGTGAATTATTGGAGAAACATCACCCCTGCTTTAAAGCTATCAAAATTTCTCTAGTACCACACCATGCGAGCTCTGAAACGAATTCAAGTGGTGCAGAGAAAAATATGGTTTGAAACGAATTCCGATGCCACGCGTCTGTGGGCTCTTTTGCAAGTAAAGTTTGAAAATGACAACTCACAAGAAAGTTACGTTTGAAAATGACATTTCGTACTGAAAATGAAGTGGCCTTGCTGTAAACCATCAGTGATGATCATTTCAGCATCTACTGTCAGTGGGTGAGGGTCCCTTCATTTCATCATTAACAGACCACTTGCCATGTGAGATCTGAAACGAATTCCGATGCCACGCGTCTGTGGGCTCTTTTGCAAGTAAAGTTTGAAAATGACAACTCACAAGAAAGTTAAGTTTGAAAATGACATTTCGTACTGAAAATGAAGTGGCCATGCTGTAAACCATCAATGATGATCATTTCAGCATCTACTGTCAGTGGGTGAGGGTCCCTTCATTTCATCATTAACAGACCACTTGCCATGTGAGATCTGAAACGAAGTCAAGTCGTGCAGAGAAAAATGTTACAGTGAATTATTGGAGAAACATCACCCCTGCTTTAAAGCTTTTAAATTTTCTCTACTTTTATCAAAATCCGGATCAATCTGTGTTATATTTTCCATCCCTCTTTCTTTGGCACACAGACTTCATGGCGTCTTCTTCCTCATCTCTCAAGAGTTCTTTCAGTGATTTTCAAAGGGAAACTTCGGATGTATCTAGAAAAATATATGATGCATTCATCAACCACCGAGGCCCTGACGTCAAAGACACTGTGGCTTTTGCACTTTACGATTCACTGGAGGAAAATGAATGTTGGACATTTCTTGATGATCAAGAATTACAATTGGGAGATTCAATTCCCTCTGCCATTCAAAATGCAATAGACTCTTCTACAGTGCAGATCGCCATCTTCTCACCAGGTTATGCGGAGTCCCCTTGGTGCCTAGATGAGCTGCTTCTCATGTTGGAAACCAAGGCTCTGTTTATTCCTGTATTTTGTGATGTGAAGCCTTCTGACCTTCGCTACCCTGACAAGGGAGTTTATGCACCTGCATTCGCTCAACATCAAGAAAAGGGGAGATTCAGCAACGACAAAATTGGCAAGTGGAAAGCAGCCCTCCACTCTTCTTCACTCATCTCTGGCTATGAATTCAGCACATCTAATGAGCAAGGCTTAGGTTATTTTTGCCGTTTAGTTTTTCGTAAGTAAGGCTTGGGTTATTTTTGTCGTTTAGATTTTCGTATTTTGTTTAGGTTGTTTGCTTCCAATCTCTTAAGATTTAGTATTTTAAATTTTCCTTCTTACCCTCTCCATATTGATTTTGAACGGTTTTGGATTTTCATTGCCTTAAAATTATCAGTAATGTCGAGATGCTGTGTACAAAGATTGCCTTGGCTGTGCAACAAAAGGTTGGGAAGACATCTAAGGGCTTCCCAAAACATCAGAAAGGTCTTTGTGCAGACGCAGCAGCGTCAACAAGCACATCAGTACAGGTGAAGAAATCTAGTCTTCTGCCCAGAGATTCACATCTAGTGGGCATGGAACCCAAAGTTGAACAAATGGTAGGCTTGTTGAAGAACCCAACAGTTAAAGTCATAGCCGTCGTTGGTATGGGCGGCTCGGGGAAGACATTTCTTCTCCAAAATGTCTACAAAGCCGTAAAATCCGAGTATGATCATTCTATTTGGCTCTCTATTTCTAAATCTTATTCTGTCAAGAATTTGCAACATGATATAGCATCTCATCTACGTTTAAATATTGAATCTGTAACTGAAGAGAGAGCGGCAGAATTGATTCATGATCATCTCCAACAGAAAAGATGTCTTATTGTGTTGGATGATCTGTGGACGCTCTCTACTGAAAATACTCTGATTGATGTACTTGGTCTGCCAGGTGATAATGATAGTAAAGTTGTGGTCACCACAAGAAATAAGCAGGTTGCTCTAAATTATAGAGCTCAAATTTACCATATGCAAAATTTATCTGATGAAGACAGTTGGAGGTTGTTTTGTGTCTACGCATTTACGGATTGTGTGGGAAATAGAACGCCACCGCAGCAGTTGGAAAAGGAAGCTCGGAAGATTGTAAAGCAATGTGGAAATTTACCTCTTGCTATCAAAACGATAGCAGCATCTCTGGCTAACATCACACTTCTCAGCAAATGGGAGTTGAAGCGCCTTCAGCTCGAAGGAGTAGTTGCTCCCATTGGTGACCCTGACCCAGTTATGGAGATATTGAAATTGAGTTATGACTCTTTACCTGTACACCTTAAACCGTGCTTTTTATATCTTTCCTTCTTCCCTGAGGATGCGGAGATAAATGCAGAGTATTTGATATATCTGTGGATAGGGGAAGGATTCATCCCTCCAGGAAAGGTGCAGTGGGATATGGCTTGGGATTGGTTAGACCAACTTGCCCAGTTGTGTTTGCTTCAAGTATATGAGAAAGAAGTATATGAGAACTCTATCACTAGAGAAACCAAGTTCTGTAATATTCATGATTTGTTACATGATTTGGCCATACAAATATCCAGAGAAAATAAATGTGTTTTTTCTGTTGAAGAAATCCCTACATGTACAAGTGGTGCCACAGGCTGGTGTCGGATTTTACTGGCCAAGAAAGTTCTGCATGAGAATGTCATCTCAGATAGCCGTCCTGTATATCTCCGTACACTCTCACTGTCTCAGAATTGGCAGATTGAAAGCATTCCGGAAGACTTGTTTACCATCATGAGAGGATTGCGCGTTCTAGATTTGAGCTCCACAAGCACTGATACATTGCCCGCGTCTATTGGAAAGATGGTTCTTCTGAAAGTTTTGAATTTACGTGGGACAAAGATAAGGTGGGTACCGGAGTGTGTGAAACATCTGAAAAGTCTCTTGTTTCTTGATTTGCCTTGGCTTTTGTGGTCATTGCCACTATGGATAAGTGAACTTAGATGTCTTCAACATTTATCAGTCCATAGATCCTATCGGGATTCTTTTTTTCCCTTATCAAAGGGAACATTAAAGGGAATGAAATGAAATGAAATGAAAAATTTTAATGACGTCCACGAGGCCAAAGAAGCCTAAGGGACCCAAGACCAGCACAAGAGCCACCCATAAAAGGCCCTAAGCAGATTGTAAACTCCGTTCAAGATCAGCCCTCCTGCAGTGAATTTTGATGATGAAGTTTGCAACTTTGTCTAACCTTGATTCTTCAAACAGAGTATTTAAATTATCGACCTGCACGGTGACCCCATAACTAGCCCTGATGTCTTTATACGCTGAACACTCCATGGTGAAATGCCATTCCGTCTCCACCATACCCATGTTACAAAAACGACATTTTCTATTTTCCCACTCCTCTTTAGGAACCACCCACCTGCCCGTTTCGCACCTAAGATGATGCGAACTAGTACGCAATTGGGCAATCAACATTTTTGCTTTCCATTTGATATTCGCGCCTATATAGGCCTTTTCTTCGTGATCCCTCGTGGGATTGAATTCTTTGATATAGTAATCCTTTTTGCGTCCTGCTTTTTTCATCCATATAGCATATTTAAATTTTTCTCTCACATATTTTTTTATTTCTTCATTTGTGTTTGGGCATTCATGCATCTCAACATCCCATTTTTTCATCCATTTGATATTTTGTTTCATCCAGGTGTTCTTTCTTCTAGTTAGCTCTTCTTTCATGATTAACTTAGGCCACCGATGACTCTCCATATTCTGGACCTTCTTTAGGTAGCTTAATAACCGAATCATCGCCGAGGCCTCCAAGGGAAAAGTACCGGTCTCAGCCAATAAAATCTCATAGGGCACTGTAGTCTTAAGCTTGAGGCTGCTTATAATTAGATGTTTTTGTATTCTTTCCACTTGTCTCCATTTCTGGTCTGACATATTGCTGCCCCAAATTTCACACCCATATAGAATCACCGGAGTGACAAGAAGCCCAAAAAGCGTTCTTTTAGTTTTCCAATCCCATAATTCAGCATTTCTACATCTATTTTGGAGAGAGTATAGCGCTTTCCAACCTCCCTGAATTCTTTTTGCTCTACATGTTTCCCAACTAAGTTTGTTGTGAAAATCAAGCCCAAGGTACTTGTACTCTTCCACTATTTCCAACGGTCTACTTTCAAAGAGAAATTCAATTTGTTGTTTTTTCCTCCGCAGCGAGAAGATCATTATTTTGGTTTTGCTAGTGTTCACTTGCATCCCGACCTCTTGACAAAACGTTTCAAGAGCCTTCAAATGCTTTCTCAAATCAAGCGCAGTTTTAGCAATTAAAATGAGATCATCAGCATATAAGAGCAATTTTATTACAAAATTGGCCAAATGAATGCCATTCCCACCAACCTTGCCTAACCATTCTTCCAACTTATCAATGTAAAGCCCAAATAACGTTGGGGAAAGCGGGCAGCCTTGCTTGACACCAACATCGCTGCCAAAGGATTCTGACATACCATCATTGGTTCTGATTTTAGCTCTGACCTGCTCGTATAGCCTATGAACAGCCGCCCTAAGCTCATGCGGAACTCCCAAATCCTCCATTCTCTTCCATAACTTACCCCGCGGCACCGTGTCAAAGGCTTTTTTAAAGTCAACAAAGCAGCAATAAGCTTCATCGCCTTGAACATCCCAAATTTTCTCAATCAAGAATCTAAGGGTAACCCCATGGTCAATAGTGGAATGTTTGGGCCTAAAACCAGCTTGTCCCTCAGCTCTTTTTCCCTCTTGTTCAGCCCAACTGCTAATCCTACGCTCAATCATGCTTCCAAAAAGTTTTCCAAGAAGAGGATTAATCATAATAGTGCGGTAGTTTGATGGGTTATTTATGTCACCACTTTTGTGCAAGGGAATAACAACACTAGTGGTCCATCCTTCCGGAAAGCCTTCTTGAATAACCCTGTTGAAAATGCCCCTGATACAGGGTGCAAGGACCTCGATACCCCACTTTAGATGCTCTGCTTGCAGCCCATCAATATCTTGTGCTTTCCCACCTGCCAACCTTCTTATGCCTTGACTAACATCTTCAACGGTGAACAATTCAATGTCTGCGTTGATTATTGGAGGTCTATGTTTCTCCTGCTCACGCTCATAGAGAAGTTTTGCATAGTCTAGCCATTGCGAGCTTGTAATATTATTTTCTATTTGTTTTCTTTTCTGCTGTAGCTCCTTCCAAAATTTCTTGGGATTGTTCTTTCCAAGGGTAATCAGCTCCAATCTTCTTGTACTTACATATTTTTCTTTTTTACTTCGTATCACCCTTTCATACTCTTTCTTGTTTTCTATTGTCATTCCCTCCTCACGGAGCTTCCTTTTTATTAACTTGCACTCTTCATCGAACCATGGGTTTGCTGGAAAAGTATTTGCATTTCCTCTCTTGGGTTTACTCCTCTTACACTCATCCAAAGCTTTGTGTATTAGAGGAATCAATGTGTTCTTGTTTATTGAGTGCTGCTTTATGTAATATGATTTTTTTCCAGATTCTTGAAAGAGATTTTTGAGGGCATCTTTGAAAAATTTCTGATTTTCCTGAGTCATGAGAATCCTTCCCTGTGGGGGTGTTTTCTTCTTGCTGATAAGATTTTGCTCCCCTTGCTGCTTGATTGTGTGGATGTCAAGTTTTACATATATTTGATTGTGATCTGATTTCAATTCTATTGGACATTTACCAATCACTAGCTCCTTTATCCTTGTTGTATAGTTACGAGATAGAATGACATAATCCACCACACTTTGCCCATTTGAGGTCTTACAGGTGATGTTGCCCGAACTTGGCCATGATCTCATACCATTGCATATTACCAAGTTGAATAAACTGCATACACCCAACAATTCTGCCCCAAAGTGCGTGACATTACAATTATTATCTTGAGAGGTTCGTTCCCAAAGTTGATGGTTCTCTTCTTCCAGCCATAACGGATCGTCTTTTTCTTTATCTTTGCTTTTCAAGTTAAGAGCTTGAGTGTTAGCTGTCCTAGCATTAAAGTCACCTATTAATATAACTTCCCCCATAGTGTTAAACACCGAAATGTCTTTTTTGAGAGAGGCAAAGGGATCTTCACGGTCAAGACTCCTTTTCTTATAAAATTTGGAGCCTTTTGGGGCGAAGTAGCAAGCAGCCAATCTAATTGTAGTCTGATTTTCTGTTATTTTTAACCATATGTACTGTTTGTTTGGGTCTTCTTTCTCTACTTTTATATTTTTGTCCCATGATTCTTTGATTAGGACTGCAACTCCACCATGACCTTTTCCATTTTCCGTTCTCTCGTTCGAAATTGAGATCTTTTTATATCCTTCAAAATCTGGAATTTTACACCCTTCATGTTCATGAGTTTCAGTAAGGATAATAATGTCTTTTCCAGCTGCTATGGGCCCTAAACCAGGTCCTCTTCTCCATGGATAACCTCTGCAATTCCAACTTACCATAGTTAAATATTCCTGGGGGGCCCCGAGTTCCTATTTTTGGTGTGTGACTCTATTACTGACTTGGGCCTTACCATTTTGCAACCAAGCCCATTTACCTTCACTTCTTGCTGTTTTTACCTTTTCCCACTCTTTTCGTCTTTCTTCTTGCTGAGTTATGGTTAGGTCCTCATCAAGGTAGATTTGTGTACCTTTAAGGAACCTCTTGTTCCTTAATAGCACATTTTTGTCCTCAAGTTTCCCCAATGTAACTCTTATGTGCCTATTCTTGCCACCTTCCATCCATTTTCCAATCCTTTTTGCCTGCAGAATAATCCCTGACCAATGAAGTTCATCTCGAAAGAAATCCCTTGCTAACTCTCTTGTAGTTTCTGACTCACCGTAGTCTTTTAGCCCTTTGACAATTATTTTTGCTGTTGTCCACAGAAGAGGACGAATTCTTGAGGTTAGATGATTTAGTCAACATGACTCAGCTTCAGGAACTATATTTGACTGTTGAGCATCAGAAGGAGTTGAAGAGCGTGGAAGAAGGGATACTTGCGCCGCTTGTGGAAATGCGTCGTCTGGCAATCTGCAATAAGGTAACGGAGTTTGCGCAGTTTCCCCAGAAAACAAGAGCAATGAAGCATCTGGAAAGCCTTACAATACGAAGGTTTGTAGTGCCAAGTTGGATATGTGAGTTGGCAAATCTGAAGGAATTGTGGTTAGAAGAGTGTGAATGTGGTGATTATCCGGAGTTGCAAAGAATGCCCAATCTAGTGAGATTGGATTTGGTAGGGAACAAGAGGTGCAGACAATTGCCACAGGCGTTTGGAGAGTCGGGAGGGTTTCCACAACTCCGTTCGTTCAACATTGAAGGTTTCTCTTCATTGGAGGAGTTCCCAGAATTGGAGGAGGGAGCGATGACATGCCTTAAAGCGTTCAGATTAAATTTATGTCCGAAAATCAAGAAAGTGGAGGGATTGGAGCGCTTGAAAAGTCTAGAGCGGTTAGCTCTCATCGAAAGGGTGTATGAAAATTCGAATAAAATCAAGGCCATAAATCCCCATGTAAATATAGGTGTATATACAAATCAATGAGATAGATCTCCTAGAAAATTTATTTATTATATTGAATTAATAGTTTTATAGAATATATTTAAGATTTTTCAAAAATATGTGAACATAATTTTTATCTTAATCAAGTGTAAAGATTGTGAAATTTATTTAATTTTAAAATAATAGTTTAATTTTGTATGAAATATGATATTATTTGAAAATATGACATGATTTATATTTTGTAAAAGAAATGATTAAAAATAAAATTACTTCATGTTAACTTAATAAAGTATATATGTATAAGTATAAATTAATTTATATTAATTAATTGATAGTTGTTGTAGGTAAGGTAAATTAATATTATTCTAGAAAATTAGAATGAAATGTAAGGATATTTAGCTTAATAATCAAAGATGAATAATTTTAACAAATATTTTAGAATTGTTTGATGAAATGTATAATTACGTGGAAATGTGACATGGTTCATATATTTGTAAAAGACAATAAACTTTTTCAACGATTTAATTTATGGTAATTTAATAAAATATATATGGATAATTATAAATTAATTAATAGTTTTTGTGGGTGAGACAAATTAATATCATTTTATGAAATTAGATGTGAAATATAAAGTTATTTAGCTTAATAACCAAATATGAATAACTTTAATGAGTATTCTAGAATTTTTTTATTGTTAGTTTGAGAATGGTTTCTTTCTATTTATAGGTCACCTCAAATTTTGTCTATGACATGCATATATATTTGGGATGATTTTGCATGATTCTAGATCACTTTTGTGTTTATAAATTTGTTTATTTTTGTGCATATTCTTATTGTGCTTGTGCTCTCAAATTCACTAAATTCATCTAGAGAAAAGTCTAGGTAATTTTTTTCCTCTTTAGCTATTTTTCTTCTTATAATCTTCTCTTCAAGATGATCATTTTGGTAATATAACTTTGACATCATTTTTTTTACCACCCTAGGATCCCCCTTATGATGGTGAACACTTGATCTAAGAAAATATATGTAGTAGTAACTGTTAAATTAGAGGAATTCCACTCCTGTGTTTCCTCCATAGTGGTGGAAAAACCTAAATATTAGAATCTCTCAACCATATATTTGGTTGTGACTTATCCCATGATTGCTATAATAACATTGAATCTAATTTCACTCTAGTTGCATGCCTTGGGATCCAAAAATTATTTTTCTTAATTGATGGTATAGATCCTACTAGTTGGACGTATCATGCTAGATATTATCTTACTCTCCATAATACTCCTTGGAGAGACATGGTCACTATCAAGCCTAATTCGACTTGGGAAATATCCAATCTATTGTTATAAATGGTACATGAAGATCAATCCCCAACTTAGTTGAACTAAATTTACAAAAAAAATCTTGATTTGATTTAGTACCAAGTCATTTGAAGAATTTATTAGATCTTTAACCAAATTGAGGGAACTTGGTTAGATCTTTAACTAAATTTGAGAAATTTGTAACCAAATTGAAGGGTTGATAGCGACTTCTTTAGTAGTTTCATAGGTGGCCTCAAGGAGGAAATGTAGGTTGAGGTCAAAGTGTTCAAACCCAAAGATATGATGGTAATCATAAATCTGGGAGAACTTGTAGAAGATAAGCTCATAGTTTAGTGTCAATTCTCTAGATTCACCCTATTCAAGAATATTGTGTTGAATCGCCATGTCCCCACCCTCCATAATTCTCCATACTTGTCAAATGTATCACTAACGAAATTATATGAGCTTATCAAGAAAAGGGGTTGTGTTACATTTTTGATGAAAAATTTACACCATGTCATCACTATATGGAATAAAAGTCACATTTGTTTTGTTGGGACTCAATAGGTTGATGAGTTTAGGTTCCTAGTGAAAGTCTCGATAGTTCTTAATGGGGTTGAATTTATCAATAAAGGGGATGAATTAGAAAGTGATGGTGGTTCCAAGTGGGGTAGCAATCCTAGATGAGGTAAAAGGAATGTGAAGGAGTGAGGAAAAGGAATGATCATGTGAGTACAATGGAATAGGAGGTTGTTAGTTGTTCCAATGGTTCTAGGAACCAATTGAACCTTCTATGAGTTATTGATCATGTTAAAAACATCGAGGTTTTGAAATATCCCTTTTGGTGATCTTCCTAAGTGTTGCTGAGGTTTTTATTGCAAATCTAAGTGGAAAATGACACTAATCATCTTCCACCCACTCCACCAACTCATATTGATGGCATTGTTTCTGTTGGAAGCCGGTGTTGTCATTGATGCCAACCCCTTGTATGTAGAGATTATTGGAAGTTGGTGTTTTCATCCAATATAGTGGAGAGATTGTTGGAGATTGCACATAGTATGGATATGTTGTGGTTTGATGTCATATTGATGTCAACCTCTTTTGTAGTGGCCTATGAATTTTTTTAGTGATGAATCTTTGCTAATTAGTGAATATTACATATCGATCAAATCAAAATTGGCAAATAAATTGTAACCAATAGGGTGGCCAAATCGCCAGGATTTTATGAATTATCGGTCCAATGCATTTCCATTTCACCATTAATTTATTTTATGAAGCATATTTAAGTAATAATTTCACTATAACAAACTACGTGTTTCAAATGAACCGATTAATATTTTCACCTAGATTCTTGGAAGCATGTATTAAATGACTTGCATATTCTCCAATAATATTAAAACAACATTGTGTATCATGACACAAATTTCACCAATGAAATTAAATTTTCATTGCATGTGAGGACCCATTTTGCCAATTAAAATTTATAAATAGTTGCTTATGAGGACCCATTTCACCAAATAACATTAAAAAATAATTAAATTTGAGGACACATTTTACCAATTGGCATGACACCTCCATGCTAATCGTAGGGCCATAATCACCTTGAAAATTACAACATATGTGTTTCGTTGAGGTTTGATTTGTCCAACACTTAAATGTATCATTATATAATCACATGGGATTTTCCAAATTTTTAATATGCCATTTAAAATTCTCATGAAATTCACCAAATATGGATTGATATAAATACAATTGAAACTTTGAATTATTCACGTTTTGTGTTTCAATTATTATAAATGGGATTCTAACATAAATGATTTTGAGTATTCCATGTTTTAGTTATGTTACAACAGAGTCACAATTCGACTTGGACTCTTCTTCTTTTCTATTTTTATTTTAGGTTTAAACAAATCTTTGTCATGGTTTGAAATCTAGGGAGTGGTAATTAATGGTTTCAGTTTAGAGTCTTGTTTTGAATAAGCTCTCTCGTGCTTATACGTATAGCTTGGTGGTTGAGCCTTAAGTTAGCTAGTTAACCAATTTTTAGCCAGTCAGTTAGTTTATCATTTGATAGTGAATACAGTTACCAAATACTTTCAATTGTCAATTGTCATGCAAACCATGTTTATTTTGCAATTATGATTTCATGAATAAGATCTTTCGATAGAAACTTATGTGATATTCTAGAGTTGTGCAATGAATGAATTTTAGTTATTATGATGGTGTTGTATCTAAGGAGTTAGATTTGGTTTAAGATTAACGAAGACATCTACTTGTGCAAGGGCCACTCAAGGTAACTGTCCTTCACTCCTTTCTTTTTAGTTACTCATTTATGTTTAATAGTTGCCTCATAATTGTATGATTGTTAGATAGATTCTTCATGTTACAGTTAAACCATATGGGAAAGGGAATGTTCTACAACCACAATTCTCCTATAGTCATTCAATAATGTCCTAAGATCCCAAATTGAATTGACTATCAACCGAAGGGTGAATAAATTCTCAACGAGAAAGACCTAAGAGTAGTTCTTTTAGGCTTTGAGGGGTTTACCACCAAGCAAAACCTTGGAAAAGACAACCTAGCATTCAACTTACAAAACCTAGTAATGCAAGCCAAATAATGAGTGCAAATGATAAAATTAGCAACAAGTTAGAATGTATGTACTTGGGAAATTTGGAAATGTAATGAGGATTCTAGAAATGCAAAGAAGTTTTCAAAATGTGCTAAGGAGGACTAAGCCACCCTTACTGTTGACTTAGTCCCGCTACTATTTTTCAAGGGAAATGTAGAATCTTCGGATGTCGAAACAGAATATGGAATAATCTCTGCAAAATACCCTTGCGAGGACTAAGATGCCCTTGTTGCCAACTTAGTCTCGTCTTTAATTTTTGAAATCTTTGAATGTGATCCGAAGGTCCAATGTCTGCACTTCCTTCCTCAGCAAGTCTTCAGATATGAACTTGTAAATAATTTGCAAAAAAAAGGAAATTTGATTGATTGTTTATGGGGGTTTTCCTTGGTCAAACCCCTTATTTGGTAACTAAACCTTGATGAAAATGCATAGATCTAAAAATGGAAATGTCTGTGTGCCCTAATCTTAAGTGTATCTAAGATTATGCAAGCTATAACATGGAGAAACCCTATTCAAATGTGTTAGAATAGAATTACTAAGATGCAAATGAAAATGACCTACAAAGGAGATCTCAGATCACCCTAATAAGCCCTAAACATGAAATGTACCTTCCTCAAGTAGAAAATAGAACAACAATGGAAGATGGAATGATGGAATCACTCAAGAAACAAGTCCTTAGGCTTGGAAGTATGGCTAGTTGCATCTCCAACCTAGAATCTCTCATGATCCTTCATAGACATCCATTATTAGTCTTTCACAATGCTAGATCTTGACTTGAAAATAGACTTAAAAAAACTTGCAAAAATACTAGAAAGCTGCTCCAAGACTTTAATTCCTTGCTTCTTGAAGTTGTCCTTCAAACTTTTCAAAGTTGTTTCTCACTTCTCTTCAAAACTTAGGTGAAAATGGGTGTGAATATTACTTTTATAGGCATTCCTATCTAATAACCTGATTATTGGATCTGAAAGGCCTACAAAATGCTAATTTAAATCAATTTTTTTAATTTCCTGCTCTTAATTCCCAAAAATAAAGCCCTCGGGACAAAGACGCCCTAGGTGGCATCTTGGTCCCACCAAGGGGGACTAAGATGCCACCAAGGGCATCTTGGTTCTACCAAGCTTATTTTGCAATTTTAAAAGGTGGGTTACCAAGATTAAAGGTTGTTTATGGATTTTGGTCAGGTTTACAGTTGAAATATGCTTTGGGATACACCAAAAGGGGTCTTAGGGGCCCATAATAAGTGACCTAAAGGGAATTTAATGCAAGGGGTACTAAAATAGGTCCAAATTAAGTGTGAAATGAAAAGGTATGCATTTTTCTACACTACATTTAGCCCCCACTTTAGCGCCCATATGACACTACGTGCATATGCAAGCTAAAATACTTCGACAAGTAGCTTTATAAAAGGATACTCATATGGATTTGTTAGGGAGAATGAAGCCCCCATTGTAGTTACCTGAAAAACCACAATGTTAGGAACCACAAATCCTGCATCACAGATTCATTAGTAGCTCAAATATAATCCTCTTATCTATCTTTCCTAGTAGATTGAATTCACAGGTGGATGTATGTCCCCCATTCATTCCACTTGCTTTATGGAGGTGGATTCAAGGTAGCAATCCAACCTCATCAAACTGCACAAGTCCATCATAGGGCATTTCCAAGTACCACACCACTTGATGATAGACATTTGATGAGAATGGGAGTGAAACCATGATTCCAACACAACATATGACATCAGAAATGAAGTTTGCTAGCTCCTAATATGTTAGTTTAAATAAAAAGCATTTGTTTTCTTTTTAACAAAAGGTGACCTAAATATGCATGTATATAAAGATAAAGGGGAGGTAATTCATATTCATTTTACCTTTTACCTTTTTGCAAAGTGAGCTTGGAGTAGAGTGAGTCATCATGCCGAGAAAATGCCCATCCACACGTCTACGAATTGAGCTACTACAGGAGGCGGTTGCATGGGATAAGCTACAACCTACATTGAGTGGATTTTGCCTTCTCTATACTTTGATTTAATATTTTTTTTATGTTTTTATGAAAATTTTAGATGAATTTAGAGTCTAGGGAGTGATTTTTTTCCATTTTTCTAGATTGTTGCAAAGTGTCCCACTTTGTCACAAAGTGTCCCAATTAAGGAATAAAGTGTCTAGAACTCTTATTTAAGATATTCTAGAGAAAATTTAGCGCACTTTTTGATCATTAAAGCACAAATTTTAAGTTTTTAAGATGTTTTAAATGATATTTTTCTTCTTTTTTATGACATACTTCACCTCAGTCATACCAACACCTAGGCGATCAAATGTTTAGCCGTATACGAGAGCTAGTCAATCAGCTACTTGAGGAGGATGTGCAGATCCTCTAGAAGACAAGCCTCTACTAAGCCTGTCTCTCCCCAACAATGCAATATACTGATGCAATACTAATGGCGCTGGCAGAGAGATGGGATGTGGATACTTGCACATTTCACTTACGTACAAGAGAGATGACTATCACACTAGAAGATGCACATTTGTATTGTGGGTTCCCATCCAAGGTGAGAGGGTTTTTCTAGCACATGACATGAGCTTTGAGGACATTTAGTCTAACACTGAGTATTGCCTAGGGAGACTAGTTCATCGCAGGATCATAGGACTGCACATTGAGCTTCCATGGCTTCTACATGCACAATCACCACTCTTTAGATGCATCATGATTTTCACAGTACCACTAGTACTAGTCCTCGATGGCCACAGGGCACATCTAGAGGGGGGGCTGGTGCACATGATCTAAGACATGGAGCACTACCATGTCATATTTGCATGGGGTCAGAGCATATTGGTGCACTTGTACTATGATTTGGGTCATTTTACCTATGGAGAGGTGAACAACATGCTACACTACACCTTACTACAAACTTGGTGCCTAGAGCACATTACCTGTACCATAATGAGAAGATTTTTGATTGCCACTGTGGTGGGGTACCCATAGGCCTTCAATTATCTACTTTGATAGGCATGGCAGCAAGGTGATGTATTATTTTGGAGGGTCAAATTTGATAGGCTGAGGGAGGAGGATATTATATGGAGACTTTATCTTATGGAGCTCTTCTGGCCAAACATGACACGACAAATGAGGCAGATGCAGAGGGATAGAATTTTACTGGGATGACATGATCACATAGTGAGACCCTTCTATTATGATCGCGCCATGATATAGTTCAAGTAGGTATAGAGATGACCACAACTACGAAAATCCTATAGACAGTCAGTACAGAGCACCTACAAACTTGGGGACCTTAAATGGTTGTCAATAGACGATGTTTCCTAGAGCGATGCAAAGGAGGAGGATACAAACGTGCCCCTAGTCCTTGACGTTGATTACGTTGGTATGATAGAGGAGTACGATGAGTGGTGGGAGGTTTTTCAGACATAACCTATCTTTCCTATGGGTTATCGTATGTGCTTTGCAGGACCTTTACCAAATCAGGGGGAGGGTGATAGAGAGCTAGGCAGGGGGATAGATCCAACAAACATATTTGTAGATGGGGATGAGGAGTCAGAGGAGGACAATGACTATGAGGGAGAGGAGGATGATGAGGAGACAAAGGATGAGAAAAGTCAACCTACTATAAGCGAGGATAGTGACAAAGGCGAGGCTAGTCCTCTTAGACCTGAGTGGAGAGATACAATTCCCACATGGGTTAGGAGGTCATAGTCTCCACATGCCAGTGTCTGAGAGCACAAAGAGAGTAGTAGGGCGTTTGAGATTCCTACGGATCATGCTATAGACCTAGGCACAATATTGATTGTTATTCTTTATGCTTTTATGTATCATGCTCATGTATATGTATATATTATGATGATGTATACTGATTATTCTTATGTTTTCTATCTTGCAAGGCCCGTGATAGATCCTAAGGACCTCTTCTGACATGAGACTACTGAGATAGTGCCACCCCTTCCTATAGATGAGGCTACTATCAGAAAGTACATGCCTCCATAGCTTGTGGTGCAGCATATGGACCTGTTTAAGCCTTATATGAGGCTCAGGGAGCATTTGATAACATATCTAGGCATGTTAATCGAGTTGAGTGTGGAGTATCAACATTGGAGGTAGAGTTAGAGGAGGCTCGAGAAAATCAGAGATCTAAGAGAGAGGCTATCTTATAGTCAAAGGTTTAGTAGCTGCAGAGAGAGAATGCTAGAATCTAAACTGATAGAGACCACATAGAGCAACAAGTTGTAAAACAATTGTTTCAAGTCTATAAATTAAACATTGAGTATGTGTTCAAGAATCTGGTATGATTCCTTTGATTTCCATAGGTATAGAACAAGAGAAAACAAATAAAACACTTTTCTAGTGTCAAGGGTCACTCATAATATCATAGCCCACATCTTAAAACTATGTCAGCTCACACAACCGTGTCACCCCCTAGAGGGCGCCCGTGTTTTTTCCTTTCCTGGGTCTTAACCAAATTTGAATCCTCCACTTTTGGCCAATAATCCTTGATAGTTATATGGTGAGTATCTTTGGGGTAGGTTCTTCCCTCCCCTTGCTGTGATATTAAGAATGTTTAGAGACTAACTTAGCTAGTTTCTACACTTAAAGTTTGTAATGAGGGGTTTCGTTTGATGTGGCAAATGATAAACTCCCTTAGGATACCTCCCAACATTTAGAAAAAAGGCTTTGGGGATGGTTATCTTTCACACTACCATTGAATTATGAGTTTCCACAGTTTCACTTTTGATTATAGTGGGTAAGAAAACTTGGCTTTAGTTGTTCCCACTTAGGTCATTCCCATAGGGAGAGTACTTTTTCCCACTACAACAGGCCTTCTAATGGTGTTAACAAAGAATAAAAGAGTGAGTCTAGAATTTTGATCACCCAGTGAAGGGGAGAGCATAGGCCTATCACTTTACAAGCATAGTAGACAAGGGGTTCATTAAACTTCTTAATTAAGCTAGGTGGCTATCTTAATCAAAAGAAAGCAATTATAACAACTCCAACCCCTGCAAACACCATTAGTAGTTTCAAATAACTCTTTGACAAGTCTAGTAGTTTCAAATAAATGTATTTGACAAGCGTATCAAGCACTTGCAACAAAAAAAATATTTATCAATTCCTAGAATTTTGAATTTCTTCCAAATAAGCCAGATGTGTTAAAACATTAATCATATGCACTAAAAAACCATATAGATGTGCTAAAAGAAGTACTGAATGCGCTAAAAGAACCCCCTGATGCACTAAATTATGAGTCGTATGTGCTAAAAGGTGAGTTGTATGCGCTAAAAGATGGACTGTATGCATCGTAACAGGAATCGGATGTGCCATAAGATGTTTCGTATGTGCCGAAAGAACTCACAATTGCGCTAAAAGAAGTTCACGTCCAGATTTGTAAGCACACTTTCTAGAAAATGTTAAAATTGGGCTAGGCTCCATGGTGGACACCAATTTATGAGTGAGGTAAAATGTGTAAATGAGTAATAAAACCACACAATCAATGAAACATTATATTAAGAGATTCAAATACAATAATCAAATTAAAACAAGAATCTCTCAAAGTCATCCCATTGTTCTCTATCCTCAAGGATTCATTAAATCATAATGGCTCTCAGATTGTGTATGCACTATGACTGTTACAATGACAACCTAAAGAACAAGATGCTATAAATGTAGTAAATATATTCCTATATGCTTGATAAACTATATGATTGATGTGACAATGATGCTATGATAATGATATGATGCTTGAAAAATACTATGATATCTAAGATGCAACTAATATTAAAGCCATGATTATGAATGCTAATATGATTCTATTTACTAAATGCTAAAATGCTCAATGCTCTAATGCTCAAATGAAATTTTTGCAGAGTAAGATTGCTCAAAGTTGGGATCCATTTGTTGTAGAATGAGGTTGCATTTATAGATTTTCCAAAGCATATTGTTGTTAGGAATTGTATGTAGAAAATATGAATTAAATGCAAATAAAGATTAAACAAAGGAATGAAAAACACATAAATAATGACATCGAGAGACAATATTTAACGTGGTTCACCCAAACTTGGGCTATGTCCACCAACAAAGAGTCTAATATTATTATCTAGTAAATTGAACCAATTACAACCAGTAATCCTTGCAACTCAATACCACTGCAAATGCTACAATTCAATGTCAATATAAACCCAAACCCTTAGCCTTTTACCAAGACTTATGTCGGTTACAAAACTAGGGTTTTTTTTATGTCGGCCAATAGAAAAATAACACCTGACGCCTTTATAAAATAATAAAAATTGTGAGAGGTTTTAGGGGCACTGCCCCTAGACCCTGTCTTGGGGGCGCTACCCCTTGACCCTGTTAAATAATTTGGGGGGAAATGGCACCGATAAAAGTGGGGAAAATTCAACCTCTGAGTCTGATTAGGCTCCATATACCAACAATTGTGATATGGTAGCAAGCAACTGTCTGGATTTAATCTAGAAGAATCGATGGTGGAGGATGAAGAAGTTGGAGAGGATCAAGGAGAGTGTTTCTTTCAATAAAAAATTCTACCAAGTGACCACAATGAATAAATGGAGGAAGACAACCAAGACTCTCAAGTTTGTTCCAAAATCTATCGGAGATAAAGCATAATTAAATATATATTTGAAACTTTCAATTTTGTTGAGACATATGATGAGTTGGAAAGAGGAAAAGTTGTATACATGTGACTAAATTGAAAATTAGGAATTATTCAAATTTAGTAAAGGATATTGATTAATAAAACAAATTATTTGAATTTGTTTATTTAATAAAGATAGAAGAATTTAGAATAAGATAGAAGAATTAGAATATGAACCATATAAATAAATATTTCTATTTATTTATAAGTAGATGAATTAAAAGGTCAATTAATTAAATAAATTGTATTTAATTATTTACATTATCCAAACCAATTTTAGGTGTATACACTTCCTTGTAATGTATGTAATTGAGAGATGTTTCTAGGAGGTGGCACATGTTAACTATAACATCAATTTTCTTTGTGTCCACCTCAATGCCTCTGTGGGATATGATGAAACCTAAAAGTTTTCCACTATCTACACCAAAGACACACTTTTTCAAGTTAAATCTCATGTTGTAAATTTTTGAATTCAATCAAAAATCTTTCGAAGAATGTTCACAGTGTCTTGTCTTGTTAAATATTTTGCTAGAATATCATCAACATAATCTTCCAAAATCTTATGTGTGTAATTGTGAAATATCAGTGTCATAGCTTGTTGATATGTTGCACCTGCATTCTTCAATCCAAAAGGCATCATAACCCAAAAAAATGTTCCCCAAATAGTTGTGAATGTTGTTTTATATTGATCTCTAGGGTTGATGAAAATTTGATTGTATCCAAAAATCCACCCATGAATGAAAACAAAGCATGTCTCATAGTCAAATCTACTATCATGTCAATATTAGGAAGGGGAAATTCATCTTTTAAAGATGCTTTATTCGAATCATGAAAAATCCATACACATCCTAATACGATTGTCAGTTTTGTGACTACGACAATGTTTGAGATCGAAGGAGAATAATCTATAGGTCTTATGAAACCAGCCTCAAGGATTTTTTTAATTTCTTCCTTAACTAGAAAGGTTATTTTAGGGTTCATTTTTTGAATCTTTTGCTTGATAGGCTTAGCATTTTCAAAAAGGACTATGGGTAAGTGTGTGGATTTGTGACACAATTTTGGCTCTTAAGATGTCACTTTTTTCTTTCTTTTTGAAATTAGCAAAATATGATTTGCACGAGAAAATGAAAATAGTTACACTCAGATTTCAAGATGCAACAAGAACAAAAGTTGAAGTACTCTGAGTCTAGTTTCTAAGCTATATTTTTTTGAAATTAATGAAGATTAAGGGTCTCAAAACAAGTTTTTATAAAAAAATATAGCATAGCGCTTGAGGGCTCCCCACTTTTGATTAACTTTTTTTTAGAATTTCAAAAATCCCAATAGTGAGAAATTAGCTAACACCATGTAGTTTATCCTTGTTCTTTCATATAATTTTTTTAATGAATATATAATATTTTATGAATATTCAAAATGGACACATCTTGAAAAGCTGAAATTTGAGCATGCTCCCCCCTAATTTTTTTGAAAACTAATCAAAAATTGATTTTTTTCATCATGTGTAGAATGGAGTCCAGTTTCAAAAAATTTAAATTGTTTCACGTTTCAATGAACGAGTAAAAATCTATCCTTAAAATAGCACATGTTGGTTTTTGACAAAAAACTTAGGCATTTACAATAGAAGCCATGGATCAAAACCTTAACTAAATCAAAATGAAAAGAAAATTATATATTTAAATAGCTAAGAGCTAGGTTAATGCTATCATGGTTTTTTATAAACTTGGATTAAAAGATGTACAAATGAGACAGGGAGCACAAATGAAAATATGAGGAAATTTGGAAAATCTTATCAATTAACATATCCAAAGCAGGTCATTTGGCAAGCACAAAATTTGGTGCTCACCAAATGACACATCACATTTGGCGAGTGCCAAATTTGGCGTGCGCCAAATGTAATGTGTCATTTAGAGAGCGCCAAATTTGGCACTCACCAAATGACCTACTTTGAACAAAACCTGAATTTGAACAAAACCTGAATTTCC
>VDFB02193867.1:373253153-373283937 GCA_007258455.2 Sequoia sempervirens
TGGTTAATTAACTGGTTCTCTCAAGAAGAGATTAAATCCTTTTAGTTGATCGTAGTAATCAGGGAGATTCATATGGATTATTAAAGTAGAGCTTAGTAGTCATAATCCTGCATGTTTATACAAGTTATAAACAGATCATATGCCAACAATTTGAGTTTCTGCCAGAATAAGTTGCCCACTCCTATTTCATTGGACTCTACATACCCAATAAGGCATGGTCTCTACATTTCATCATTTGGATTCATTCAGTTTCTTTACATTTGTTAATTGAGCATTTTAGGATTTAGATTAAGAATATTTCCATTGTTATTGGTATCAAGTTTGATTTCATTTGTTCACTTCCATCTGCCATTGTGGACAAAGCATTTCAAAAGAATAATCATAAGTCAAGTCTGGTTCATTTGGAAGGCACGCCTACCTAGGTTTAGTAGCACCTGAAGAGTAGAAGGTTGAGTTCTCTTGACCTTGTTTGTTACCCTAAAGCATATCAAGAGGTTGGCAACCTCTTGAGGCATTCCGCCTGTGTTTTTGAGAGCTAACACCTACAACAAACCGCATGAGCTTCTTCTCTATTGCCTTCTTTCTTACACTCTACCCACCAATCGTAGTGTGGACTACGTCATGTTCGACGATCTATCCACATGCTCAAGATCACAGGCTCTAATACCAAATTGATACAAATGACAATGCTATTTTCCCTTCACTCTAAAACAACCTATTCATAATTCACATTTATCAATCAACAATACCTTGGCCAAATTTGCAATGAAAATCTATCATTTTTTTGAGTTCACGGATTACAAGTTTTCATAACTTCATACTCGAATAGTTACTTCAATGTACAATTACATTTATTAATAAAATTCAAAAACCATAATAATTTAGTAAATACAAATGAATATATTTATCATTATCTAGTGCACAGTCATACAATTGAACAATCTACATTTTACTCTATATCATCCTTTCTTCTCTTTTCTTCCACACTACAATAATATTATTCTACCCTCTCAACACCTTCCTATTCTTGCTCAACCATCGTACACCCCTCCCTTTTCCTCTATACAATTCTTTCTTTAGTTTCCTTGCACATTCTACTCTCTTCCACATGTAACCAACAAAGGAATGCAACTTAGAACTCCACAAAGACCATTCTATCTTGGTTGCACCTGTCATTAGCAAAGTCCAAGCTGAAGGTTTTTTCATTATCTTTCAAAAATGGTGCATTCCACCTATTATTCATAGCCCTCCAATAGATATTCCATTTTTCTTCCCTTATTTATACTTGCATCCCTCCTCCCACATGCTTCTCTGAATTTTTTTTTGTAGTTTTAAAATTTTTCCTTTTGGCTTCCTAGCAGTCTCTCTCTATTCTCTATTTTTATTTTATTTATTTTTTAAATATTTAATTTTCCTCATATCATCTCCCCTATTTATTTTAATATTTTATTTCTTATATTATTTATTTTCGTAATAAACCAACAACCATCACCCTCCCTAAAATCAATTCAAAGGAGATTGATTATGTGAATTGATGACATTAAGTGTTGGCAGGTGAAAGATTGAAACTTTTCTAAATTGCATGAAATTTGTCAGCTAGGCCTAGAATGATGTGTTGGTATGTTGAGATTGATCATGCTATGTTGTACACCCCTACATGTATCCTCGCCGGGGTTTGGGGTCGGGTGGGGGTTCAAGGGCGGCGGCCCCTAAGAAAAAAAAATTCCCAATTTTTTTGTGTGGTCATAGAAAAAGGAAAAATCACCGAAAAAGAATAAAAATGACTTTGTAAAACACTAATTTCTAGAAGCTTCTAAAAGGATTGTTCTAAGGGGTTGGGATGGTATTACAGTATGTAGAAAAAGGTGATTGTTTGCAAGATTGTAATAAATTTTGCACTAGATAATAAAATCATTGGATGGCTATGGTTTTGTGGATGTAGCCCAGATTGGGTAAACCACGTTAAATTCTTTGTGTTGTCTTGTTTCTACTATAATTTTTTACGTGTTTTATTTCTCTATTTTATTTCTTTGTTTTATTGATCAAATCTGCATTTAATTGTTAGATATCTACTTCTAACCCTAACATGATGTCCTTAGATTCCCTACAAAATGATTTCACTCTATTCCTCCAAAATCTTGAGATTTTTAATATTTTTGTAAACTACCAACACTTTTTAACAAATTTCAACTTTAAAATATCTCAAACTAGGAAAGGTATAACTTCTATTCATTTTGCACATTTCATGTGGTACCTCTAAGAATTTCCTCGCAAATGGATTTCACTTGATTCCTTATTAGTTTTCTAAAAATAATTTTTGAAAGTTGTCTATGGAGCCTTAAACCAACAATTTGGAAAAAACTTGGATTTTTACAATTTCAATCATATTTCTTGATTCTTGGTACTGAAATATGCCTAAAAACACCAACGTAAACTAAAACACACTCCAAAATTGAAAATTCAACTAAAATATTTTTCGACAATGTAGGATTGCTTGTGGACCCAAATGCTCAAGTGCATCATAGGCTCACAAAGGTGAAGCCGAGTAGTTGAACTCCATCACTAAAATTCTTATCCAAATCGGATAAGAATTTTGTGATCATAGGCTCACAAAGGTGCAACTGAGTAGTTGACCTACTCTTCTAGGTTTCCACCAACCTACAATGAACTCCATCACTCTCCAAATAGCTCCAAATCAATATTTCTTCTACTTTTTCCAGCATTGTGCCAAAACATGTACCACCTCCCTCCAACAATACTACATCTTCTTCCTTTTTTCCCTCATGCACCCATGTCCACCATAGCTTTACCTCCTCTTCCAAATACTCTCCATTCTCCTATCCTTCTTCCAGGGTTCAAACCAAATTCTAACCAACCACCTCCACCAAACTATTGCAACATCCTCCATAATCTCTACTAGAAAATACACAACATCTATAACATGCTCCTGTTCTCTATCCATCTCCTCTTCTACCATCTTATTTTAAGACAAAATAGCATCATAAAACTAATTTACCTCATCTTCATTCATAGCTACCACATCGAATCTCACTATGACATCTTCGACATCATCATTAGTTGCAACCTTTTGTTCATCTCTCTTCACTACAACAATGAGCTTTGGCATGCATTCTTTGAGAATTTCCAACATTTGCACCAAAAAAATTTATTTTCCATGCTCTATTGATGCAACCTCTTCACTGATCATTTCCTTCTTTTCTTCCTTTTTCTCCATACCTTCCTTGGCATGTCTTTGCTACAAATTCTTTGATGGGGGTTGCTCTCTTGTCTTTTTCTCTACTTTCCTCTTTTTTATCCTTGATTTTCTTCTCACTTTTCTTCACCAATGTCTTCTCATTTTTTCCAATGCTCTTGTCAAAATTCTCAATCTTTTCCACTTCTTCACAAACCATCTTTCCCATTGCCCCAAAATTTTCATTTTCCACCTTCTCCCAATACTATTCCCAAAAAAATCTTCTCACGGGTCTCCTTATGACCCATCCCATCTTGGATATTGCAATATTCCACAATTCTCACCTCATGAAATCTACCATCATACTCAATCTATTAAAAAATTCCTTTGCGACTACAAGCTCTCTAGCTACTCAAGTCTCCTCTTACTTGCAACAACCCTCATGAGATTCTTCTCTACTACCTTCTTTCTTCAACTCTACCCATCAATCATGGTGTGGACTTTCTCATGTTTGGTGGTCTATCCTCATACTTAAGATCATAGTCTCTGCTACTAATTGACATAGATGACAATACTCTTTTCCATTCACTTTAAAACAAGCTATCCATAATTCACATATATCAATAGACAATACCTTACCCAAACTTGCAATGAAAATCTATCCTTTATTCGAATTCATAGATTACAAGTTTTCACAACTTCGCACTTGAATAATTTCTTGAATGGAAAATTAATTTTTTCAATCAAATTCAAAAACTATAATAATATAGTGAATACAAATCAATCCATTTATCATTATCCAGTTCATAGTCATACAATTGAACAATCTACATTTTCCTCTATACCATCCTTTCTTCTCTTTTCTTCCACACTGTAATGCTATTATTCTACCCTCATCACCCCCCTATGCCTACTCAACCATCATAAACTCCTCCATTTCCCTCTATACAATGATTTTTGTAGTTTCATTGCACATTGTACTCTCTTCCACGTGCAGCTAGCAAAGGAAAGCAACTCAAAAAAAATTGTTTTCTATCTGTTTGGAATGTTAACTCTCTATCCTATGCATCCATTCCCCATTTATTTTTGCTATGCCTCTAGCTCATGATTCCTCTATCATCTTCAAAAATCCTCAAAGACCATTCTTTTTTGGTTGTACCTCTCATTGGAAAATTCCCATATGAAGATTTTTTCATTATCTTTATAAAATAGTGTGTTCCTCCTATTATTCACAACCCCCCAATAGCTCCTTTTTTATTCCCTTATTTATACTTGAACCCCTCCTCCCATGTGCTTCTCTAAAAAAAATTGTAGTTTTAAAAATTTTCCTTTTGGCTTCCTAGAGTCTCTCTTATTCTCTATTTTTAATTTATTTATTTTTTAAATCTTTAATCTACCTCATATCATCTCCCCTATATGTGTGTGTATATATATATATATATATATATATTGCTAATAAACCACAACCATCACCCTCATTAAAATTAATTTAAAGGAGATTGATTATGTGAATTGATGGTGTCAAGTGTCGGTAGGGGAAAAATTGAAACTTCTCTAAATTGCATGAAATTTGGCAAGTAGGTCTAGAATGATGTCCTTGGGTTCCCTATAAAATTATTTCATTCTAGCCCTCTAAAATCTTGAGATTTTTAAAATTTTCGTAAACTACCAACACTTGTTAAGAAATTTCTAACTTTAAAATATCTCAAACTAAGAAAGATATAACTTCAATTTTTTTTGCACATTTCACATGGAACCTCTAAGAATCCTTGCAAAAGAATTTCACTCGATTCCTTACAATTTTTCTAAAAATAATTTTTGAAAATTGTTCGTGGAGCCTTAAAAGAACAATTTGGGAAAAACTTGGATTTTTGCAATTTCGATTAGATTTCTTGATTCTTGCTACTAAAAGATGCCTCAAAATACCAATGCAAACCAAAACACACACCAAAATTGAAAATGCAACTAAAATATTTTTAGACGATGCAGGATCGCATGTGAACCCAGAGGCTCCTGCATCATTGCTTTTGACCCCAAGCTATGAAGTGGTGAGGTCACAAAAATTACACAACTTAACCATCACAGCATGGCATTATTAACTATATTTGATTAAAAAATATTAATAATATATAGAAGTATCTCGTGAAATAGTTTCAAATTTTCTATTCAGTATTATTATACTTCTAAAAACTCTTTATTACTACTTATTATATTTTTAAAGTTTTCTTTGAAATATTATTTAAAAATTTGAGAATAATTTTAATGACATTTTAATATTAAAATTAAAAATTATATAATTAAAAAATTATTTACACAAAAGTAAAGTCATCTACTTTTTCATTATTATTTTTTTATGTTCAAAATGAATATATGAATTATTTGACAATAACTTCTTTGTATATTTTTTTAATGAAAAATTAAATAAATTTATTATAAAAATAAGTTAAAACGCAAGATAATATTCTCTTCTATTATACAATGCATTTCATGTGTTATGTGTGAGAATAATTTTAATTGTTATTTTAATATAATTTAGATTCTAGTTAAAAATAGCTTGATAAAAATTAATCGTGATTAATCTATTATAACATTTTTATGATAATAAGTTTAATATGAAGGTAATTTTTGTAAGTCTTATTGTTATCTACTACAAAAGAAAATTAATGATATTTATTAAATCTTATCTTCATACATGTTTTATCCCCCACTATTTCTCCACCATGGAAATGGTTTTGTATTAATCATCCTTACGGGGTAAATTTTAAGGGTTAATTAGATTGAAGGTAATTTATTTTCTAAATATTTTTTGTTATGAAATTTGCATCTTATTTTTTCATGAAATGTGATTGGTGGTTATTAAAATATTAATCAAAACAACACTTCCTCTATAGTTCCAAATTTTAAAATTCCTCCATTATAGCTTCATAATTTAGAATGATAACTTAATATGCAAGCAACTATGTTTATAATTTTGTATAATATTTAAATAAAAAGGATACATTTAGTTCATTGAAATATAAATTTATTCTCAATATATATATATATATATAATACAATATTTTAAAATATTATAATTTTCTAACTCTAATGATTAACTTTCCCATAATCATTCAGTTGCAACCTATCATGGTCTAAAGTTGGCACAAGATAAACGCTATAAGAAAGTATGGCTTGATGGGATTCTCTCAATAAAATCAATAATCTAAAGAATTGTGTTTCCCCTTCATGGACTATTGCATATTTGATTAGGGACTCTATTGATATTCTTAAATCTTTTGATGAATTTTACATTTCTCATATTTTGAGAGAGGGAAAAAAATTAGCTGATGTATTCAATAATCTTGGAGTTCGAGGTGTTAGGGAATGGGGTGTGAATGACCCCCTCCCTATAGAGGAAATAACAAGTATTAATCATGATTGCCAAATTTGAATTGTTTGATGATTTATTATGGCTTGGGGTATGCATGAATATCTTCACATGGACAGTGATTATGTGGAGGGATGGTAAGCCATATTTGAAATGAGCTAATGGTATAGTGGTTGATATCTATATGGAATGGAACTCAATGATCATTATTTTTCCCTACCTTAATTTTGTTTTCACATGGATTTTGGGCATCCTTTGTATCGCCTTCTCGAGGTTTATCCTCATAGTGTTCAAATCTCTCAAGATTATTGACTCTACAAATTCTATAGACATGGTAGGTGATAGGAACCACGTGGAGCCATTCTCTTGTGAAGCCATCAAGAAGAAGCCGGAGGTTTGGTAAGTGTTAGAGAAAGGTGGGTTGGCTCCATACTTGGAGAGACTACATGGTAACAACCCACAAATAATGACATTATTTGTAAAAGCATGGAACAATAGGGTATTGAAGTTGGGCAGAACATAGTTTGATGTAAATGAAGATTTTATAGTCAATATCACTAGGTTTCCTATGGATGGAATGAAAATTTTTAGAGACAATAATAAATCACAAATTACCATGCAATTTTTTTTCAAAGGGGATGAAGCTAAAGACCTAAAGACGATGAAGAGTGGAAGTTACTAGAGGAGCTCTCTCAAGGCATTGTGGGGAGATGTGGCCAAGGAACTCATGTGATATATCACCCTGGAAGGGAGCTTCTTTGCGGTAAATGCTTACCACTTCCTTATGTTTAATCATTTATGCCACAAAAAAAAAAAAAAATCATTTCCTTCTTATCTCTAAGCGTTGCTAGATTTTGGTCTCAAGGACCATAAGAGGAACCCCAAAAATTTAGTTCTACATGTGGGGATTATCCTTTTAATTTTTAAGTATGATAAATCTTTTAAGGTGGCTAAGTTGATGCCTAACCCTAAGGGTAAGCAGTTAAAGCTAGTGGAGTGTGATATAGTCTCTGAAGAGGAATTGGTTAATAAAAAATGGAAGAAGAGTAAACTTGTCTTGGAAAAGGAGTCACAATCTGAAAAGGATGTGGAATATTCCCCAGACTCGATTGCTTCCATGGAGGTGGCTCCACAACTCCCTATAGCGGGGAATTCTAAGAAAGAGGCGTTGAGCCCTAACAAGGGTTATGTGACTTGCACTGACAAGGCGGCTATGAATTTGTTGAGTACTTGCTTGAAGGAGAAGAATGAATTGTATGGTGAGACATCACCACTGTCCCCTATGACAAAGAAGAAAAAGGAGCTTGAGGTGGGAATTAAGAAGAAACTAATTTTAAGGTCTATGAGTCATGTGTTGGAGAGGAACTCTCCCCTCAAGATCATGGGAAGACAGGGTGATGATGATTCCCTAGTTGTGAACCCAAATATGCAGAAGAAAGGAAAGGTTGTGGTTGAAGGTGGATAGGATGTTGTGGCTACCTCAGTTGTGGACCTAGATCAACAGAAGAAAAGAAAGGTTGTGGCTGAGGAGATTGCAGACTCCATTCATAAAATCAAAATGTCGGTTGTTGCTAGGAAGGGTAAGAAAATCTCTTCCAGTCAAGACAAGATAAGCTCCTCTCAAAAGGATGATGCTATGGATAAGGGGGTTTTCAACTTTGATAGGGAAGATATTTTTGATGTTCTAGGAACTACTAGAGAGGGTTCCATTGTTTTATTCAAATTGTTCAAATGGGTGTTTCATGAACTTAATATGAAAAATGTTAAAGTAATGGGTGCTGCGAGTAAAGTTGATGAGTCTTTAGTTTAAAACGAGATTGATGAACTATTTAAATCCTTGAATATTGTGGTGGACAAAACACTTAAGTTGAAGCAAAATTTGCAAGGTAGAATTATCACCCTAGAGGATCAACTAGAGAGAATTTATGCTAGCATGGTCAAGGGTGGGGAGGAAACTAAATCTGCAGTTAATTTTTAGTCTTTCGGTATTAACTCTCCTTTTGTTAGTGCCAAGAATCGCAAGGAAATTTTTCATGTTGAAGAGATTGGTGTTGGTGGCAAGCTGATGGAGGAAGAGGTTTATGTTGATAAGGGTGTGTTAGAAAAACAAGAGTAGACAACTAACAAGGGGTGAATCAGTTGTCCCAAAAATTCAAAAATTATTTTCCTTATCAACTTTATTCTAAGATCTGATTATTAAGATTGAAAACATAGATCATTAACACATCAGAAACACATATAACACCAAGATTTTTACGTGGAAACCCTATTAGGGGAAAAACCACGGTAGAGGTTAGTCCACAAGATTATACCCTATTAAAAGTATAATGAAAATAAAATATGGGGAATACACTTGCATTCAGATACACTACCTAGAGCTCATTGCTCAATTATAAAGGAAGACACATTGTCTTACAAAAAGATTCAGATTAAAGCCATCTACAAAGATTTGAACTCATAAAATAGCATCTTCTAATGCATGATCATAGTTCTGGTTAAGTGCATGAACAACTCTTCACTATTCTTCACTTTTATTCACACTCTACTCTTCCTTCAAATGATTAGGAAATTATTCACACATACACACACACTTGCAAACTTCAATTCAAATAAACAACTACTCTTATATAGCTACAACAAGAAATTTCACCACTACAAGTTGGCCATAGAGAAATAATAAAATGAATATAACTGTTGGCCCAAATCATTCATAGTAATCAATGCATATAAACCAAAGTCAGCCATAAATTAGTGAGGACCTAAATCAACATCTTCAACATGAAAATAGTTCAATTAAATTCTCCTTGAAGATACACAACATGCTTCAACACCATGATAGCTAGAAACATGAAAAATATGAACACACAAGAGAAAATCGCCAACCATAATCACAACAATAAATACAAATGTGCAACAAAGATAGAGCATGATCTAGAAGCATACACAAACATTAAGAACCAATAAAGAAGCATCTAAAACAACTAAACTAATAGAAATAGCCTCATCTTCAATTAGGAACACTAACTGAAGAAACATAAAAACTGTCTGAATGAAAATCTTCATAACTCGATCAACTCTTCATGTGGATCTCTGAAACTCGACATGGATAAACTAGATACAATCATAAATAAACCCTTTAGTCCACAACCTTTGATCTTCAATGTATAGAACATACCACCATACTAAACTTCACTTAACCACTGACAACCTGCAACTCATTTCTTTACAATTTTCTCAATATGGGTAAGTGCACCAATCTGTGACACAATTTAGGTGTCAAATTGTAAAAAAATTCAAAAAAAGGCCAAATTTGGTTAGTGCCAAATGGAAAAAGAAAAATAAAAAGCCCAAATCGTATTTCAAACCCTCATTTATCTTCAACCCCCAACTTGGCTTGGACGATTGGAGGTCTGCAACTCGAGCTTGCTAAATAGCATACATTATTTGCATCATTAGCTTGCTATCTTTTATGAGGATGCTGCCAACACATCAGAGATGTTGAATATTGTGAAGAGTCATGTATTTTTATTCAATTTATTTTGAATTTGATTTAGAATGCTGATTGAAATAGGTTTTTATAATAAAATTTTGTTCTAATTATTAGGGAATGAATCTCCACCTCAAAAATTTGAGAATTCACAATCACCCTCTCAGAAAGAGCCTCCTATTCAAGAACAACAATAAACCCCTCCATCAATTCATAGGAATCCTCAAGGAACACAAGAAAATATTCTAAATAAAATTGAAAACAATAAAAGAGATATTAAACAATTAATTGGAAGATTAGCTGAGCATGTCGAAACCCATCCTTATAGGAGAGGGATTGCTAAATCATTGAAGTCAATTGTATCTCATGTAGGAGAAATGAGTGAGAAAATAAATTTTTGGTCAAATAAGAGGCATGAGATGAGATAATATTATGCTAAAGGTTTGTCATATGCAGATGTTAAAAAACAAAAAATTAGCAAAGCGAACTTGTGTTCCCTATTTACAGACTCGAAAACCAACATACCTTTTTTTCATACATGTAGGAGGTTCCCCATCCATTGGTTCCACCGTGAGTTAATTAAAAATAAATCTTGGATGTGGTGGTGGATGGTATTTGACCAACCTCCATGCAATAACCATGAGGTGCCACAATACTTTTTGAGGAAATTGTATTGTGAGTTTATCCTCAATAAGATACAAAATTATTTTGACATCTTAGACTTTCAGGGTAGAGATGGGGGCTCCACACATGATTGACCTATTGCACGAAGTAATCCACAGTTAGCACCGAGACCCTTGGCCAAACCCATGGTGGAGCATGTCGTTGTTCCTTCCATTGTAAAGGATAGTGTAGAGGTGGATATGTTGGAGTCGATTGGATCACTCACCCTGACCATTTTACAGTGTGTGAGGCCTCTAGTAGAGCCTGGTGTGGAGGAGATGTGTAGGCCTCGAGCTCCACCCCACCATTGTGGTACTTGTGGTCTAATTTGCACATAAGATTATCAGAGTGCTCGGGATGCAGCTGCACATCCTACATTAGTTGTAGAGGTGATGGCGTTCACAAATGATTTGTTGAATGATTCATTCAAAATTGACAATCAGATAAAATTCATCAAGTTCATTTAATGTTGTTTATTAAATTATATTTTAAAATTTAAGAATAAGTAAATTAGTAAAATTTCAATTTGATGAAATTTCAGGGTTGGAGTGTTCATGAGACGTGCCCCATTCCTACAAACCCTTATTTGTTCTTGACATTGATTCCATAGGTATGCAACTAGTATTAAAGATATTATCATTGCATTTGAACTGTTGAATTTTATATTGAATGTTTGTCTCATAACATGGTTTGGATTTCAAATAGTTTCCTGGTGGACCTTCGACCTCCACACATCACAATTCATTTCCTCAAGGACCTTACACTCAAGGAGCCTTTATTCAATAATGGTGTTGTAAAAAAATGTTAGCTAGTTTTCATAATTTTGCATATACAAATCTAAAAAATTGATGAGAAACACAAACATTGCATTTGTATTCTGTGATTGTATCACATTATCTTCTCCTAATTCACTTTTTTCTCCTTTATTCCTTCCTAATCCCATCTCATTAACATTTAATAGTTCACCCTACCATTTACTCTTTCATTTACCATTTACAGATGTTGACATCAGATAACCTAGTGATGTTGGTGGCACGATGGACCACGGAGTCGCTACAGCAATAGCCAGTTTTGATCCATTGAGAGAGGTATGCAACAAATATGTTGATTTGACATTATATTTTCTCTTTTATGGTCTATAATAGAAAATTTTGATGATACTTTTGTATAGCTTACTTTATATCTTGATGGTTGCTACAAGTGGTTGTCACTTCAGATCATGGGCATAGTAATGATGTAAATGTGAATGACGACTATCTGTATGAGGCAAGTGATTATATTTTTTTATATGTTGTTCCACAATTTATTTTTTGTGTATTAACATCTTTACATTTTATGGTATTAGTTGAAGGTCCAGAGTGAAGAGAGGAGGACTAGCGAGTGTGTGCAAAAGACCAAAGAACCAACAGTCACTCCATCCAGCTCAATTTCAAAGGCAGTATGGGATCTATTTCCTTCCCCTAGAGGGAAATGATTGTATTAGGGTCATTTTTTGTATTCCTATGTGGCATTTTGGAACATATGTTTTTTATAGCGATATATATGTGACATTTTATGTCCATAATATCGCTCCTTTGTACTAAGCCTATATGGCTTTTTTGGATATATTCTATATACTTTTATCAATATATATCATTGTATGTACCTTACAACTTTTTTGATTAAAAAAAATATTTTTTTACTACCATTCTTGAATGATGTTATCATGTGTATTGTGTAAATCGTATGCTTGAATGTTGTAGGCATGGATTTTTTTTACATATAATGCTTAATTAATTAATGTCGAATGCTCAATAAGCTCCATCTAAAGCGTATTGTGTAAATAAGCTTCATTCCTAGTGGTTTGTATCCTTTGGAATGCTTCAATTACTTGTAACTCACTTATTCGCATGTATGCTTCACTTATTCACATGTATACTTCATGTATAGTGTGTGTATTCATGTGTATGATTTATGCTTTGAATGCATAGTAGCAAAAATATTTTGGGGAAAAATTTGACAAACCAAAAGTATAAGAGTTTTTTAAAAAGTCAGGAAAAAATCATATTTAAAAAAATGTAAAAATTGTAGAACAAGAGATAAAATCTATTTATTTTGAAATTAAAAGGTATTTCCATAGCATATAGAGATATAGAGAGGAAATAAAATAAATATTTTAACTAATTAATTGTAAAAAATATTTTTTTGTAGTTTATATTCATATCATTGATTACATTTTATTGCACATCTTTCAAAGTCAAAGCATTACTTCACACTACATAAATAATAACTAGATGCTGATAGATGACAAAATTTCAATTACAATATAGTTTTTACAAAGTCAACCTAAGCAGTTATGAAATTACTTCACATTGCATAACTAATAAGTAGGAGCAACTTCCAATTGCTTTTTGTTATAATGGCATTCTATGAAGCTAGATTTCTCTGACGTATTTTATCAAATAGTTCATTACCTTTTTTATGTTACCACAATTTTCATACATTTCTACCAAAGTTATTTTTCAAATAGTTCATTGGCTTGTTGCTATGGCTAAAAGCATAAAACAAGTGCTTTCAAACAAGCTATGGATGCTTGGAAAAAAATTATCAAAAGCATAATAGCAAGCAATACTATAGATAAGGCAATGAGCTGCTTGAAAAAAATGCCTGAAAGAAATGTGATATCATGTTGATGGAATGCCATGACATGCAAATTGCTATGGATTTTCATGCCATTCCATCACCATGAGACCACGTTTCTCTGAGGAATTTTTCAAACAATTCATTTCCTTGTTTGTGCTAACACATTTTTCATACATGTTTACCAAAGCATTTTACCAAACAATTCACTACCTTGCTACTATCACTAAAAGCCTAAAATATGTGCTTGCAAACAAGCTATGGATTCTTGGAAAAAATCTATCAAAGCATAATAAGAAGCAATAGCATAGATAAGCTAGCAAACTATTTGAAAAAATGTCTCAAAGAAATGGGGTCTCATGGTGATGGAATGCCATGACAAGCATTGTCATGGCATTCCATCACCATGAGACCCCATTTCTTTGAGACATTTTTTCAAATAGTTCCCTAGCTTGTTTATGCTATTGCTTCTTATTATGCTTTGATATATTTTTTCCAAGCATCCATAGCTTGTTTGCAAGCACCTATTTTAGGCTTTTAGTGATGTCATGGCATTCCATCACCATGAGACCCCATTTCTTTGAGTCATTTTTTCAAATAGATTACTACCTTGTCTATGCTACTACATTTTTCATACATGTCTACCAAAGCATTTTATCAAACAGTTCACTATCTTGCTAGTATGGCTAAGAGCCTACAACAAGTGTTTTCAGACAAGCAATGGATACTTGGAAAAAATCTATCAAAGCATAATAGTAAGCAAAAGTATAGACAAGGTAGTGAACTGGTAGTATGTGATGAATGCTCCCATGTTTTACAAATGAGGGGTGAGCTCAATTTATAGGCTCCTCCAATATAATTCAATAGCCAAGATTGATTTTGAATCAACGACCGAGATTAAAATATAAAACCATATTTAGATTTTTTCACAACTAACTACCTCTCGACCAATGATAAAATTACATTTGGGTACACTTGTCCTTCTATTAAATATAAACCAAAAATAAAAAATTGTTGCATTATGAAGTGGTAGGTTCATTGAACCTAGGCATGCTAGCTTGGAACAATTTCATTGGTTGGAAGATGATGAGGCACCATCTCAATGTGTTGGATGTCCCCTTTGATCTTGTCCTAAGGACTTCAAGATATGTTTTCCATCTCATATTTTCAACTTGGGGTAGACTTTAACTTCTCTTTGCCATGTATGTTTTGAGCCGAGCTGACTTTACGTTGTCTTTTCCATGTATGCTTTGAGTTGGACAGGATTTACATTTGTCTTGGATAAGAATTATTCAAGCCAAGGGCATACTTGACAGCATTTTGGACATAGCTCTTCTTTCCCAAGAAGATTTTTCATCATATTCGACATTTTCCTTCACTATGGGCATGGCAGACTTTCTCTTGACTTAGACATGTTGATTTTCCTTCCAAGAAAAAAATGAGAAAGGTTATTGTAGAGGGGCACAACATGATCCCATGGCTCAAACAAGAAGTTTATAATTGCAATGTGTTTGAGGATCGTCATGTTGAAGTTTGTAGCCATTTTGCACTTCAGACTCTTAAGGGATTCAACCGATTGAATAGAGCTCGGAGTGATTCAGTGCATTTGGGTGTGAAAGAAGACCATACCTAGCATAATCGTACCCACTCAGATGCATTGGAATAGTTAGTTTGGTCACACGAGTTGTAGAATGAAAGTTGCACTACTTGCATTTGACAACTTTTTCCCCAAGAGAAATCTCACTACCAAACAAAAATTTCTTCAAGATAGTGAAAACCAAGAGAGGTTATTGTAGAGGGGTACAAAATGATCCCATAATATTTTACAAAAAATTTCTAAGCCTTACGGTGTCTGAGTAAAATCATGTTGTAGTTTGCAAACATTTGGCACTTCAGACTCTTAAGGGATTTAGTCAGTTGAATGTAGCTCAGAGTGATTCAATGTGTTTGGGTGTGAAAGAGGACCATTCCTAGTGTAAAAATAGCCACTTGAACATGTTGGAATAGTTAGTTTGGTCAGACGAGTTGCAGAACGAAAGTTGCAGCACTTTGCAACTTTTCACTACTTGTATTTGACAATTTTTTTCCCCAGAGAAATCTCGTTGTCACAGGAAAATTATTTCAAAATAGTGAAAATTGAGAGAGGTTATTGTATAGAGGAAAAACATGATACCATAGGCTCTAACGAGAAATTTCTAAGCCTCACGGTGTCTAAGTAACGTTATGCTAAAGTTTGTAGTCATTTTGCACCTTAGACTCTTAAGGGATTCAGTCGATTGAACATAGCTCAGAGTGATATACCTCATTTAGGTGTGAAAGAGGACCATTCCTATTATTAACGTACCCACTCAAATGCATTGGAATAGTTATTTTGGTCACACAAGTTGTAAAATGAAAATTACACCACTTTGCAACTTTTCACTACTTGCATTTGACAACATTTTCCCCAAGAGAAATCTCGCTGCCATAGGAAAATGCCTCCGAGATAGTGAAAAATAAGAGGGATTATTGTATAGGGGTACAACACAATTCCATAGGCTCTAATGAGAATTTTCTAATCCTCATAGTGTCTAAGTAATATTATGCTAAATTTTGCAGTCATTTTGCAGTTTGGACTCTTAAGGGATTCAGCCAATTGAATGTAGCTCGAAGCGATTCCACACATTTGGGTGCAAAAGAGGACCATGCCTACTGTAAGAAAACTCAATCAAATAGGTTGGAATATTTATTTTGATCACATGATTTGCAAAATGAAAGTTGCACCACTTTGCAACTTTTCACTACTTGTAGTTAACAACTTTTTCCCCAAGAGAAATCTCACTGCCATAGGAAAATTCCTCCAAGATAGCAAAAACAAAGAGATATTATTGTATAAGGGAACAACATGACTCCATAGGCTCTGAGGAGAAGTTTCTAAGCCTCATGATGTCTGAGTAACATTATGCTGAATTTTGCAGTTATTTTGCACTTTGGACTCTTAAGGGATTTAGTCGGTTGAACGTAGCTCGAAGCGATTTGATGTGTTTGGGCACAAAAGAGGATCATTCCTAGTGTAAACATACCCACTCAGACTGGTTGGAATAGCTAGTTTGATCACATGAGTTGCAAAACAAAAGTTGCACCACTTTGAAAATTTTCACTACTTGCATTTGACAACTTTTTCCCCAAGAGAAATATCGCTGCCACAGGAAAATACCTTTGAGATAGAAAAAACCAAGAGAGTTTATTCTAGAGAGGTACAACACAATTCCATAGGCTCTATCGAGAAGTTTCTAAGCCTCACATTGTCTGAGTAACGTCATGCTGAAGTTTGCAGCCATTTTACACTTTGGACTCTTAAGGGATTCAGCTGGTTGAACATAGCTTAGAACCATTTGGCACATTTGGGTGTTAAAGAGGACCATTACTAGCATAAAAGTACCCACCCAGATGTATTGAAATAGTTATTTTGGTCACATGAGTTGTAGAAAGAAATTTGCACCACTTTGCAACATTTCACTACTTGCATTTGACAACTTTTTCTCCAAGAGAAATCTCACCACCACAAGAAAAAAAAACACCTCCAAGATAGCAAAAAATGAGAGAGGTTATTGTATAGGGGCACAACATGATTCTATAGGCTATAAAAAGAAGTTTCTAAGCATCACAGTGTCTGAGTAACGTCATGCTAAAATTTGCATCCATTTTGCACTTTAGACTTTTGAGTGATTCAGCCAATTGAATGTAGCTTGGAGTGATCCGATGCATTTGGGTGTGAAAGAGGACCATCCCTAGTATAAATGTACCCATTTGAATGTGTTGGAATAGTTATTTTGGTCACATGAGTTTTAAAACAAAAGTTACACCACTTTGCAACTTTTCACTACTTGCATTTGACACGTTTTCCCCAAGAGAAATCTTGTTGCCACAAGAAAAAACCTCCAAGATAGTGAAAATTGAGAGAAGTTATTGTAGAGGGGTACAACACATCTCCATTGGGGCTCTAATGAGAAGTTTCTAACCCTCATGGTGTCTGAGTAATGTCATGCTGGAGTTTGCAGCCATTTTGCACTTTGTACTCTCAAGGGATTCAGCCAGTTGAACATAGCTTGGAGTGATTTGGCACATTTGGGTGAGAAAGAGGGATATTCCTAGAATAAACATACCCACTTGGATGCAGTGGAACAATTAGTTTGGTCACACAAGTTACATAATGAAAGTTGTACCACTTTACAACTTTTCACTACTTGCATTTGACAACTTTTCCCCCAAGAGAAATCTCAACGCCATAGGAAAACACCTCCAAGATAGCGAAAACCAAGAGAAGTTATTATATAGGGGCACAATAAAATCCCATAGGATCTAATGAGAAGTTTCTAAGAATCATAGTGTCTGAGTAACATCATGCTGAAATTCGTAGCGATTTTGCACTTCGAACTCTTAAGGGATTCAATTGGTTGAACATAGCTCAGAGCAATTTGATGTGTTTGGGTGTGAAAGAGGACTATTCCTAGAATAAATTTACCCACTTAGACATGTTGGAATAGTTATTTTTGTTACATGAGTTGTAGAACAAAATTTACACCACTTTGCAACTTTTCACTACTTGCATTTGACATTTTTTTCCCCAAGAGAAATCTCGCCGCCATGGAAAACCCCTCCGAGATAAAAAAAACAAAGAGAGATTATTGTAGAGGGGAAAAACATTATCTCATAGGCTCTAACAAGAATTTTTTAAGCCTCACGGTGTCCAAGTAATGTCATGCTAAAGTTTGCAGTCATTTTTCACTTCTGACTCTTAAGGGGTTCAGCAAACCAGGAGGCTCAAACTCAATCAAATTAAAAAATTTCCTTCAAGAGGAATATAACAAGATTAAAATGGTATTTTAAAAAAATTCAAGCAATCTTACAAGTTAGACAACAGTCAGAAGCACCATTTCTCAATTTCACACATGATCCTAGTAGTAGTGCAAACTCAATTTTTGGCCTTTTACTCAAATACTCTCCAAGACACCTAACAAACATATGATGGTTTTAGATACCCATTTCAGAGTTTTAACACATATTGCAAAGTTATAAATAATTCTTTTGGACCAACATCCTAAAATCACCCCTTTTACGCTAACCTATTTAGGTTGATTAGGCCTAAATTACAAAGCAACATATCTGTAAGCTTCTCACGGGCCCTTGAAACTTTGCGAAAACATTTCCTATGCCCTCAAACCTCTAAAACCACAATTTGTTCCTAAGGTTAACCCTTCCAACATAGCAAACCATAAAACCCTCAATTTCATGCCAAACCAAGAGGGTTTATTCAAAATCCCACATGCACAACCTCCCAGACCATGCCACCAACTCAAAAATGTGTATTCTAACCGTTATGTACTCAAAAGCTGAAAAAAATTCCACACTCATTCATTTTCACAAACCCTAGGCTAAGGGCTCCATTTTCATGTGTTTTCTTTAACAAAAGTTAATAGGACAATAGGCTTATCTCCTTTGTTCCTTCCCCACAACTCTAATCATGCAACCTAAAACTTAATCAGACTCCCTAGGGCCCATTTCACTACTTACAATAGATACAGTCGGTGTAAGGGCCCTTTAAGACATGATTTTTATCGCAAAACCCTCAATAGGGTGCTCTTGGCCTGTCACAGGAAAACAATGATTTCTTCAACAAATCTTTATTAAATTCTTTCAAACCTGATGCAAAATAAGGCTAACATAGTCCTCCATAAGAAATGAAAGATTAGATAGAAAATGTCAGTATGTACAACTCCTACAGGTCTGTAAAATGTGAAAGAAACACAATAAAATGAAGAAAACTTAAAAAAAAATTATTGCCAATACCTTAAACTTTGAGCCAACATTACAAATAGTGTCCTCATGCCTTTTAAAAGGCTTCTCCTTTTCAACCAATGAACAACTACCCTCCCAATTGAAACTTAAACCACTTATGACTGTTGGAGATCACAATTTCATCTTTTACCAAATTTAATAACATCATTACATGGTTTGCAATGTTTGCTCTTTTTGACCCTTTTAATCACCTAGCCTATTACAATGGGTCTAGTGAGACATTTTTCACCTAAAAACCATGTCTTATTCAAGAAAATAATATACTACCAACCTTGACACCACCATGACAACTTTGACACTCCTTCCCATTTGATTTACAATCATTACAAAATGAATACATAATCCCCTCAAAGCTGACCAAGTACCATAGAATGGTCACTTAGGACCTTATTTTAACTCATGGAGTCAACACAAATATCCTAACACACAAATTTCCTATCAAACTCTTCATGGAAAATAGAGAGAAGGTTGGTGCCCCTGCACCAAGCCCAAACATCCAAACGACCTACCATGCCTTTGCAAACCTTCTAACACATCAAACTCCACCTAATAACACTAAAACATCTAGATTCTAACCTTCTTCCAAACTATTGCTTTAATCTGCTACTTCAAGCTATGCCTCCTAGGCCTAAACTGGTGTAGAAGCACCTGCACCTCATCCTCTAATTATGTTCATTTGATGTTAAATGTTGACCAGTAGGTTCATAATGAATTTTTTGAGTCTTTTAATCATGGACAAGGTCTAACAAGACCATTATTTATGTTATAGGTTGAGCTTTTGGGTTTTCGAGTCAAAATATTGGAAAAATGGTGTTCTTGCACTTAAGAATCATTGTATCCTTTGATGGAAATTTAGTAAGTTTGTATAAGGATGGGATTTTTTCAATGTAATAAGGCTTTTTTTAAGCCATTAGTATAGTTTTAGAGGATTCATAGGTGTTTACAATGTATTTAAAGGTCAAAGAGTTAAAAACATTGCCATGTATGGAAAAGTGATGTTAACAAACTTGTAGTGGTGTGTTTATGTTCCCAATGGTCATTAAGCATTTGAAATTTAGTTGTGAAGTTGGTTGGTAAGGGGCCCTATGGAGTCTAGTTTACATATAGGATGCATGACTAGAGTGTAGGAAGAGGAATAAAGAAGATATATATGTTGTTCCTAAGTGTTTTGTGGAGAAATGTAGGTGAATAAAGGGGTTTCAATCTAGGGTTTGAAAAAATATGTATGGGAGTCTTGTTTTTTTGAGCTTTTAAGCATGTATGGGGTTAATGGATAGTGTTTGAGTTGGTTTTAGGACTTGGGAGATTGTGGAAACACTAGATTCAATAAACCTTCATGATTTTACACCTAAAACAATGTAACTTTCCCACTCAACTTGACTTACACAACCAAACATCTCAACAAGACTTGGGGATGATGTAAACACTCTTCAAACAATACAACATGACCAAACAAACAGACCTTGCACCCAAAAACATCCATTCTTCCATCACTCCTACACAAGCCCATGCAACTTTGCAACATTCACCAATAGGATAGTCAAAATAAAAATTGATTAAATTAACTAGACAATGAAACATGGTTTTAGACTCCTCACACCATCCTCCACAAGTTCCCAAAAGCACAGGATCAAATACCCAAAAAAAATGTATCAAGAAATTGATTTACAAGCCATAAACAAGGCTTAAGTAGGCATGTACAAGGAAGCTTTCAACTTGTCAAGGAACACCCCAACACCCCTAATGCCTTTAAAAGACTCCAACAAGTTCTTAAAGGCCTATTCTCTGCTTTCCATCCATTAGTATTGCACAAATACTCAAAAAACTATGAAAAGTATATTCTGAAGAACATTTTCATACATTTACAAGGGAAAAACTGACCTAGGGCATCAAATGACTTTTTCAAACCTCCATCTTTCACTATGAAAAAAATTGCATCATGAAGAAGGGCCCTAAAATTCAAATGACAATCAAGTATAAAATGCATGAATTTGGGCCTAAAAGGCATGGGTTGAAGTAGCAGATTGAAGAATTTGTTTTGAAGAAGGCTAGAACTAGTTGGTTTTAGTGAGATTTGGTGGGGTTTGATGTGTTTCAACATTTGCAAGGACTAGAGAGGTCATGTGTATGTTTGGGCATGAAGCCCTAGTTGAGAGTCTAAGTACATTTTTTAATGTAAATTTGAGGTTTTAGAGTCTAAAAGTGGTTGAAGTTTTGGGGAAACATAATATTAAGGATTATTAAGCATGTGTAGGCTTAAACAAGGGTGTTTGAAGTGGTCATAAGGTCACAAGAGGCCTAGAGATGGGTCTTTCAATGTATTCTCCAAAATCCCACTATACTATAGGGGCAACTAGGCCAATTAGGCCTCTTTTCCAAAGAGACACCTTCCAAAACACCTACAATCAAGTCATACACCATGGACAGTCATTAAATAGGTTACCAACCTTAAGATTTCACAATTTTTAGAGCTCCAACAGCTCACCAAGCTACCAATCCACTAAACCATCACTCTCAAGCCACCAAATCTAGGTTTTCCAAGGATCATTATTGAAAATAACTCTTCACGTGTTATTAAATCTCACATCCAACACCCCAAACATACCATATGATGTTTGTACATGTTCAAAAGACTCTCACAAATGACTGCCCCAAAGGATTTCATCCATTCACACTCTAAAATGATGTAGACCCAGGGGCTCAAACTTAACCAAATTGGCAACCTACCTTCAAGAGGCATCTAACAAGATTAAAAGGCCTATTAGAGAAATTTCAACTATTCCCCAAAGTTAGACAATAATCAGAAACATATTTTCTCACTTTCACCCATGTAACCTTGTATTAGTGCAAATCTAGTTTTTGGCCTTTAACACCAATATCCTCCAAAACACATGGAAAAAAAAAGATGGACTTAGATACCCATTTCAAAGCTATAAAACATATGTAAACGCAAACATTAACTCTTTTGGACCAACATGGAGATCCAATACCCCTATCATGGAAAAAACTAGGGAAATAGGACTCTTTTTCAAAGAGAGTACCCTTTATCCTTCACCAAACCCTTTGAAACATTGGGGAAGAAATTAAAATGCCCAAAAAACACAAAATCCACAATTAGATTCCACTTGAAACTCAAAAACCCTTGTTTTATGTAGTATTGATGAGGGTTTATTGAATATGATGCTTCTAGACCTCCTCAAACCTCAAAACCAACTTGAACACTTTCCAACAGCCCTATACATGCTTAATGATTCAAAATACATGGCCTCCCATGAAAATTCCACCAAACCCTAGACCAAAACCCCCATTTACATGCATTTTCTACACAAAACTCACAGGAACAGCAACCCCAGTCTACTTTATTCCTTTCTCAAAACATAAATCAATCTCCCTAGCATCTAAACATCCTCCATAAGAGCCAATACACCAATTACAATAAGCATAGTCAGTGTAAGGGTCTTGAAGTCATGATTAAGGCTAGAAAACCCAAAAATAGGGTATACCCGAATGTTCACATGAAAACAACTATGGAGTGCTTCAAACTCTCTATTGAACCTTTAGACCCTCCAAAAAAATTAAAGCATTTCAAATACATTTAAAGCACCTATGTTGGTCTAATTAGACCTCATGAGACCCTAAAACATGACCTAATACATAAAAAGCAACATGAACCTACTTAGACCCCCTTTTGTCATCATTGACAATTGCTTCCCATATTTGACCTTGTTTACAAAAATGGATCAATGAGACACCAAATATTCTTTATAGACCTTATTAAATAAAATAAACATAAAAAAAAAATTGCAACCTCCCTAGACACACCTAATGCTCCAATTGTGAAAGTAAGGTGTAGGTGCTCATGTACCATAAAACCACTCAAATTCACTCAAAATCACACATTTTCACACCCAAGGCTACATGTCATCACTCCAATCATTTTTCATATCTACATTAATCCAATTTTTCAAACCCTTATACAATCAAACTTAAACGCTTGAAATAAAGCAATGATCAATAACATGACTTTACAAATTCAATGTGCATAATTACCAATCAATCTAGGGAACCATCTGGATCTACTCTACTCTTTCTCGTGTCAAGTATTTCCTTGTGGTCAGATTCACACACTTTCCACAAGTTCTTGTTCATTGGTCTACCCTTATATTTGATCAAATGAACATTGTTGGTGATGAAAATATTCGAGTAGTGAAGAATCTTCTGATGCATGTTGAAGCCCTCAAACAACCAAGCTGCAACATTCTTAATTGGGTACCTTCTAAGCCATGTTTCAATAACAACCTCTAAACCTGTAGGATATTATATGTTTTCTCCATCTATAGCTAGGGCCTCCAATTTCTTTTTAGCCTTAATACAATGACACAGGTAATAATTTGTACCCTCTTCATTGTCTTCATCAACAATCACTGCATATGTGTGCCCTTCATTGATATGTTCATCTTGTTAGATGTATTTAATGAACATCAAAATAAAAATTGAAAGTAAGATATATTACCTAGTTCTACAAGGTTTGATACATGATCAAAGTCAACAGATGATTGCATATTCGTGATTTGTAGAGCTATCAGGAGCTAATAAGTGTCAAGTGGGGTTAGACTTCGTACAAACCATTCGTCAGCCCACTCTGTTGACTCACAATCATTCCATGCTTGAAGTGTACATACAGAACAAAAGCATGCCATCTTCCACGTATAGATAGTCCATGTACCTACATTGGAGCTTCTAAAAGAGTGTAGCTCACTCGATCCTATTATTGTACAACAATCCTCATATTTTGCAATGTTAGTATCATCTACTAAATGGAAAAATATACAAACTAAAGAATTACCTTGACTACCTAGACCTATTGCATGATTGCGCCAATCGACAATTGATCTTGCATCTATCAAATTTACACTATCTTTGTACTTTAACTCTTCTCATGCAAGGGATCTTTTGATACATGCACCCATTCCATTATGTTCCCCCTTTCCATGCCTAGCCTCTGAGAAGTTCCATAGATGTTGAACACCACTGATCCTATGCATCCTACTCAACCAGTAAAAAATTCTAAAATTCTTGAATTGTGATGTACAGTTATCTAACCATATGATATGTTGACTAAATGATATGCCCCTACTATTCAAATCAACATAGAACATCTAAAATCAACCTTGCAAAAACTCAGTAGAATGTGTGTGATAATCACTGATGTAAAAGTCATACTCCCTCAATACTTTCATGTTATCCTCTATACTATCATTTGCATGAATGAATGCTATATGCACAAATATAGAAACTCGTGTGGAGTTTTAATACTATGATTGTACCTCATTCTATGGTTTTAGTGTGTAGTTATCCATGAAGTTGACAACTGAAATGATGCTATGAAGTGGAAACATGTCCTTGCATAACTTGAATTGTGAGTCCAACCATTGAGCTCTATGTGTATGCCTTGCATACTCATAGACCACTTGATCATGAAAAATTTCCATAAACTGATATACTAGAATCTTATAACTGACCAATTCACACTTCTTAGTTTCTTTACCATCTTTTAGACTATAGGCCACTATCTTGTATTTTCCAAATTCCACAATGTTGTCCCCAATTGTGCATGCACTATCCATGTGTTGGTAAATTGGAAAATATTGCATGCCACCATAATAATGACATGTGCCATCCAAACATGACTTGTAAAATTTTTTACCATCCTCTCTTTTACATCAAATGGAAGATAAGAATTCCCTCAAGGATTTGGGTGGAGGTCTTATATTACATTCTTGCAAAACATTTTCAGTATGCATATCTACAGATATACGTCTATAAACATCATAATGGTTAGAAAAATCAATATGTACTCTACAAAAAAAAGTAGTGCGTATGTGATTTATTTTGACATAAAAAAGATTTATAATTTCAAAATACCTTTGACATATTTTAATTTTAGGAAACTTTTGTACAAAATCAACAAAAAATTGGGTTTGAGTGGTATCCAAATAATGCTTTGGATGTGGCTCACAGATTTTAATAACAATTCTCCTTCTTACATCATCTCTTTGATTAGGAGAGGTCCTTGTGTTATTCTTCCAATAATCTACTATTAAATATCTCAAGTCTTGAGCAATTCTTTTATCTCTCTGTGGCACTCTACCCGAGAATGCCCATAACTCATTGCTATTTGGTTTCTCCAATCTTTCAAGCCTTCCTTTGGCTCTCATTAGAGATGATCTAATTATTTTCAAAGACTTACTAGTTTTTGTAAGGTTCACCTTGTTCCTTGTTTGACTACTTAACAATGTTGTTGTCATCACACATCTTGTGGCACAACTATCCTTCGTGCGTGAGGTAGAACCCATGCTCTCATATCCACTCATCAAGTTATTTACAATGGAATTTTCACTTGATTCATTCAAAACTCTCAACCTAAGAGCCTTCATGGTGAGCCTAAATTTGAGTTGCCTCATCATTTCAACAAATAGTTGGCATCTTCCACCCTCACTTAGCTTCTCAAAAAAAAAACTCCATATTCTCTATGCAACTCTTTGACATGTACATTTTGACATCTTATTAGGCATCCATTTCAAAACATTGGAATCAATATCAATCAAAAATTTAGGTTTTCTATGCAAAAATCTAGGAGTATTTTTCAAATGTAAATTTGTGTCAACATTAGGAATTTCCACAACACCAAGTATAGATCGTGTACCTTCAATCAGAGGTGCAATTGATGACATAACTTGAGATTGATATGTAAACGATGTTGTACCTCCAACTTGAGATGTCGTTTGTGGAGAGACTTCAAATAGAGGCATGTTTTCTGATGTACTTTTGAAAGGCAATGTTGTTGATGGTGTCTTCAATTGTAGGTGTAATTTTTGATGTACTTGGAAGACCACATGTTGTTGTTGGTGTGTCTTCAACTAGAGATGTGAACTGAACTTCACCTATGGTTGATGATGTGCCTCCAACTTGGGGATCCATTTGTGTCTTTCCACTAACTTTTTCCATTTTTTCCCTTTTTTTTTCCAATTGTACATATCTCTTAGGTTGCATGGGAATTTTTGGTTGTATGGGCTGCAATTCTTGTGGTTCATGAGCTGCAATTTTTTATTCTCTTCTCCTTGCATTTTTTACTGCACGTTTTTCTGGTGTTAGAGGCTTTGGTCATTTCCTCAGCATGACATTGAATATTGCATATTCACAATCACACATAGAAAAAAATTACGTAATGCATTTTATGAAACATATTGATAATGTTGATTACATTGCATTTTATTGAACACACCAAAGATTTTATGAAAGAAGGCAGCGAGTTGTTTGGAATTATCAAAAGTGTCTATATGCTACAACATTTTTCATACATAAATCTACCAAGGAAGAATGGTAAATGGTATGAATTACTGGAAACTTACATTAAACCAAATATGTCTTGAGTCACTTGAAATTATATAAGCACATGATGAAGGTGAATTCTTTATGGCACAAAAAAATTTAAATAGAAACTTGCACATTAACATTGATGAAAGCTCTTAGGTTTTCCAAATTAGTTGAAAATAAAAGTTTTCCCACAACCATCAGTAATAATGAATTTAATGTTCAATTCTATGTGTAACATGAATATTAATAAAATCATCAAATGAATGGTCTATAAATTGTCAAAACAAAAAAAAAAACTTGTGTTAAGTTGAACTCATTTATCTAAGCATGTTGGAAATGGACTACTATAAGCAATGCAAATAGAATTTATAAGTAAGTTTTTGTTAAGTTGATGTCGTTTATATAAGTTTAAACATGAATTCATCTAAATTATGTCATGTTTTTCATTTTTTTCTTCAAATTCATAAAAATTAAACTTTTTTATGCAACTCTCATCTAATTCAATATTGAATTCTATGTCCAATTGTTATGATTAATAGAATCATTAAAGGAATTTAGAAATAAGTCAAAAATAAACAAACATACTAAATATAAACATTTCAATATTACCAAAAAATGAATAGATTACCTAAGATAATGTAAAATGATGTAGAAGCTTCAAAATGTCTTCATCTACATTGTTTGCATGGAAATTGGTGGAAAAAAGGTGATGGATCAAGCATAGATTTGTACAACAGGGAGTCAACTACATAAAAAATGTGTTTCTCTAATGGATTAAGCTTTGAAATAGAAAAAAGTAGAAGCATGTGGACTATAATCATGGGGTGAACTCATATTTTACTGTTTCAAGGTAAAAACACATTTGGTGCTCACCAAATATGGTGCTTTGAACTTATGCTTTCACAATATCAATAGGAAGGGAGTGAGACTTGAGATAGAGGGAGAGGGGAAATGAGTGAGAAAAATTAGTCCTAGTAGCATTGTAGGAAATAAAACCTGAGAGCAATAGATACTTGAGACGGATAGAGAGTTATCTTGTTAGGGTGGGGGGAAAGACCTCACAATGGGAGAGGGGTTGGAGTGAAATATATTTTTCTACCCTCTACCCATAAACTATAACCATAAACCTTAAAACCTCAACCCTATAACCCCCAAATCTCTCTCTCTTCCAACCCTCTACCCTCTACCCTTAAACCCATAAACCCTCTACTCTCAACCCTTAAACCATAAACCATAAACCCTAAAACCCTAAAACCATCCACCCCTTGTCTCTCTCTCAACCCTACACCCTCTACCCTTAAACCGTAAACCCTAAAACCTTCAAATCATCCTCTCTCTCCCAACCCTCTACCCTCTACCCTCAACCCTTAAACCCTAAAACCTTTAAACCCTCAACACCCTCCTCTCTCTCTCCACCCTACACCTTCTACCCTTAAACCATAAACCCTAAATCATAAAACCCTAAAACCCTCAACCCCTCCTCTCTCTCTCTCTCAACCCTCTACCCTCAACCCTCAACCCTTAAACCCTAAAACCCTAAAACTATCTACCCTCTACCCTAAACCCTAAACCCTTAAACAACCAACCCCCCCTCTCTCTCAACCCTAAACCCTCTACCTTCAACCCATCGATGGTTCTGATGAGCACAACAGTAAACAAAATATTACTATTCTACTCTCCTGAAAGAGACAGAGTTATACATGGAAATATAACTCCCAAGGTCTTTCTTGTCAGTTCTCAACTATGCTAACTTCACTTAATGGTTGATGTGAACTGTAATGTTCAAGGGGCCTACTGGTGTTGAGCTTTTGGATTGTTCTAAGATCAAACATAAATTTAAACCTACTTTAACTCAGGTTTTTAAAGAAACAGAAAAAGATAGATCAAAGCTTTGGAACCAAAAAGAATGATAATTCATCCAACTTAACTAGACTTGTTACCTTTCAAAGAATTCCTAACTAAAACTGTAGAACAAAATTAACTTGAGATTAACACACAGTTTCATTCATTCACAGTGCTAATTTCAACAGCAGATTGCAAATCACTATTTATACAAAACATAAAATGAAACTTCATTCCTTGAAAGATTTTCAAATCAAATGATTAACCCAAGATAAACACCATTCAAGAACATAATATGAAGTATATTTAATTTGGTTGCTTCTACTATTAGTGAAACAAATAAGCAACATTTACAAATCTAGCACAATCACCAGTGTACAGAAAACCTATGTCTTCATATTGTTTCCATCTATACTAAGAAAAAAAAAAGATACTGCTACTCTTAAGTTTCTCTACTACTACTAGTTTCTGAAAAATCTCTATCTCTCTTTTCTAAAACTCATCCTCATCCTTCTTTTTTTAAAGAGGACAAAATGTTGTATATACAGAATGTTTCAAAAAGAATGCATTGGCCCCTATTTTAGGGTTTACAAATATATCCCCCCTTCAGAAGGGTCAACCCTCAGATCTTTTGGAATAAAGTTAATGTTGCATTCAATTGCATCCTTTGTGTCCATGTTTGTGAAAGATCACCCTCAGGAGAAGCCTTCAGATCTTTTACAACCACAACATTAACTTCTAGCCTCCGTGTCCATCTTTGAACTTCCATGCCGAGCTGCTTTGAATGCCTTGAAGCACTATCATTAATTTCTATCTACCTTTTCTAGTAGACACCATAGCTATCCCTGAGACACACAGCTTCCTCCTTTCTACTTACTTCCTATTCTAGATCTTTTTGCATGTTGACCTCTTCTGGAAGTAGCATTAGATTTTCTGTCTAGATCCAAACACCATCGATCTCGAGCCACTCCATCACTTTTGACCTCAGAGTAAATCCATGTCGTTTACATTCTGTTGATTTCCTTCACAAGGGAAGTTAAATAGTTAATGGCTCACCCTTAGTTCCCTCTAATTGGGTGAACACACTCCACGTAAGATTCTCAGGTGGTCAAGGGTCATTCAAAGAAAATCTCATGTCAGTGAGACACTAATTGTGTCTCCCCGATGCGATTATAACTCACAACAGCTATTGGCATAACATACAACAATCGGTGAGACTTCATAGCGAGCGGCCAGAGTCATATCAATATCCATAGTGGTCGCTGAGACAATTGCTATTGGCCAGGCATCATGGTGAGTCCCCATCGATCACACAAATATCCCCTTTTCATTATAAAATCCATCGCTATCGGCAAGACTTCCCATTGTTGGCAAGATGCTATATCAAAGCCCCCCACCTTTTGGAGAGACATCCATCGGTTGGTGAGACATCTCCCCAAACTCAAGATCTTTGGGCAAGCTCATTTGATCTCGATGAGACTCCATTCTATCATCCAGAGGTTATATCGGTATCATGTCATGTCAGTGAGAGCCTCCCCAGTTAGCAAGACATTACGGCGAAGACCAACCCTTTGGCCAGGAGTCTCAGCGATACCTATAATCTTGTGAGCCACTATTGGTGAGACCACCATCCATTGACAAGACATTACACCGAAGGAAGGATCCTTTGGTGAGTTCATTTCATTTTGGCAAGAGTCCCTTGTGTCGGTGAGACACTAATTTGAAGTCACGCCCTTATGCTAAACTTAAACCTTTCAGAAAGACCACACTTGGTCAGTGAGACCTCATGTCGACACTACCCCTAGTTGCCAAGACTTCTATTTGTTAGGAATACTTCTCCCTGATGTTAACCTTGTGCACAAGGGTCGGCGTGACCTCCTCCCAAGTAGAGAGATTCATAGAAACTCATGGCAACTAAAATGTCTGGGCAACTGGTGGATTTCAAATGGATAGAACACACTAGCACTTGGTAAGACAACAAGAGGGTCCCAACAACTTTCTTCATGAAGAGTTTTATGCCAAATCTAATTGAGGCATGCCTTCTAGCTGAGTTCCTTGAGAAATAACACTAGGGGCATGATTTAATCTTGCAACACAAATGCCTCCATTAGTCCTCAAAGCATATAAAATATATCATTTTTCATCATGCCTCCATTTTTAACAAAAATAAACCCAAATCTGGCTAAATAAGAACCAAAATTTAATAGAACAAAATAGAAACTTGGGAGGAAAACTAAAGAACTCCCAAGACCAAAGCAAGTAACCAAGGGGAATGAAAGAAAAAAAGAAAATGGGACCCATTTTATTCCAAAATAAAATGGGGTGGTTATGAAAGGCATAACACAACCCTCTACCCTCTACCCTCTACCCTCTACCCTTTACCCTCTACCCTCAACCC
>VDFB02193867.1:373284037-373394448 GCA_007258455.2 Sequoia sempervirens
GATCTTAGGAAGATTAAGGAAAGAAGCTCATAGTAAACAAGAATTGAAGAAGGAGAATGAAAGAATGAAGAAGTATTTGAAAGACTTGATGAAGCCTTTGCAATCCATAAGTTCCTCTTCACCTGCTACCAGCTTCTTTCCACAGGAAACAATATTCGAGCTGGAAACAATGAAGAGAACCACAAACACCACATTGAATTGGCTGCAGAGGGTGGGAACCAAGGGTGATGAAGCAATCAAGGATATTATGTCAACTAGTGGAAATGCAATTCGATCTGTGGAGAGGTTGAAAAGTGTGTTAGCTCAAGATAAAGAAGATATTGAGCTCTTGTTGCAGAAAGCTAGAGCTATCACGGAGTACACCAAGGAAAAGTTGGTTAGTGATAGAGTCAATCCTTCTTCTAAGGACACTGAACCTTGAGAATGGTGTGAGGCTTTGCAAATAAGGCAGAAGGTGTTGAACAAAGTGCATAAGAAAGGAAAGCAAATAGAGGGCACCTTGACTAATATTTGTAAATAGTGTATCTCTTTCATTGAGATCATGACAGGAAGGAAAAGGTTTGCACCAAAGAATTTAAACCTTGAGAAACTTAGAAGATGGTGGCAGGATGTTTATTCTCTAGTCATTGATGGCCCAGTTACCGAACATCAGATTGAGGATGCGACCACTTACATTGTAGTTATGGATAAATATCAAGTCCTTAGGACTAATTGGGATAAATTCGTTGATCATTCAAGGAATGAAATTAAATCTATAGAAAGGAAATTTAAAGTATTGGTTACTCCACACTTGGCTGACTTAGATAGAATCTTCTTGAAGGTGCAGGATCAAATAGATAAAGATAAAGGGGGAAGTAGTTAATACAAGGTTACATTGGAATTTGTGCTTCCCTATTATTTTCCCTCTCCTTTACATGCATTGGTTCAAATTATATTGGAGATCCAAGGTTGAATTGGACGGAGTTCATGCATTTAATGCATATTTTGTTCTATTTTGAATTCCTCTTGGCCGACTTGTCTTATGGCCATTTTATTTTAAACATTAGTTGGGCTGACATGCCTTGGGGGGTTTCTATAAATATGGAATTTTGCCTCATTTGTAAAGGATAGATAGATAGTTTTGATACTGAAGTGAATTAAGCAGTAGAGAAAGAGTTAGAATTTAGTTCATTTTGAGCAAGTGTTGTAACAAAAAACACTACAATTGTTGTTGTCATTGGGTGATTCAATACAATTGGAGACATTGTGCTTTTGGTGAATTCTCTTCTATTGATTTATCTTGCATGGTTCTTGTTGTTCTATCTTTTGAGAATTTCTTGAGAAGTATTAGATATATGTTAGATTTAGAATTAGACATGATTCAATGGTGTTTATGGTTTGATGTTTGAAGTGTTTGCAGCAATCCCTAGTCCATAGTTTTGCAACTAGCTAATTGTTGGTTACTTTGCAAAGTTAGCCTGGACATTACATTTATTGTACTTAGCTCAATTATGAGGGTTTATTCATTTCAATTGTAATAGGGTTGTTTTGGATGAATGTTCATGATCTGAAAATATTTAATACCATAGAAGATTGCACTATTTTTGTGAGATTGTAGATTCATCTGGGTTGAGCAAGAACTAGTTTTTGAGGGATTGGTCCATTTCAAGTATTTCATCATCTACATTATTAATGTTAGGGTTAGTGTTAAGATTAGAAGCCTTTGAAACCTTATCTCTTTTGCTATTTCTTTATCATTTGAGTTAGATTTAGAATTGCAAGTATTATCATATTGCTAGATCTGATAAATTTAAGGATTTAGTATTTACTTGTAGTAAGGTCCCTTTTTTTATTACCAATATTTTCACATTTATCACTGAGTTGTTTATGCATTGTCAAGACCTTCCATTAGAGACCTTGGGGTTATCTCTTATGGCTTGCTTGTATCTTGTCTGAGTTGTTGTTGTGTAGAAAACACCATCAACAGATTGGTGCTAGAAGGATGGCCTGAATAAGCAAGCTAGATTGGTTCTTGTCTGCTATTTCTCTTAAAAGATTTAGAAGGAGAACTAGATCTACTCCAGGAAAAGAGGAATTTCAAGAATTTCCAGTTCCTACCAGGTCAAGGAGGACCAGAAGAAGGGGCGACTCATCATCTACCCAGCCACTTCCATCACCCTCATCATCCTCATCATCAATTCCATCCTCATATGATTCTAAGGACATTCTCATTCAGCGACCTCAACTGGTCGTAAATTAGCCATTACCAGTCCTACAACAACCAATGGCTTTCCTTGCCAACAATCCATCTCCATTGACTTTTAATAATTGTAATGACATGCCCAAGAACCCATAACACTTTTGTTCTAAGTTCCATGTTAATTATCCTAATAGAACTGTTAAGGAACACATTAGGATCTTTTAGATTTTCCTTAAGGATAGAGGGAGCAATCATGGGGATGTAGCATGTAGGCTCTTTCCTTATTCCTTAGGAGAGGATGCATTCTAATGTTACAATAATTTGCATACTGGGTCTTTTTAGAATTGGACTGAACTAGAGACTGCATTGCTACAAAATTTTAGGATTTCCATTAGTCCCAATGAGTTTTATCTTCATTTTACCAATGTTAAGAGAGTTCATGATCCCATATCATCCTTTAACAATAGGTTTCATCGTGCCTATACCCAATTATAGGCTCCTTATGCTATTGATGAACCCACTACTTTAGAAGTCTATTATGAGGGTCTAGATAGTCTGACTACTACCTTCATGAAGTGGAGAAACAAACCTCCTACTACCCTACTTGATGCATATGCAAAGGTTATGAAAGTTAGCACTACTTTAAGGCAACATTAATCTAGACCTTTACCATCACTAGGACCCATTGCTCACCCTAGATAGGTCCTAGCTCTCAATCAGGCTCTCACTAATCACACTCCAATCATGAATCCAGTGCCTCAGTTTCCTATGGTTCCTCACCAAGGACCTCATGTGAGTCAAGTTTCACCTGCAATCAACTACCCTCAACAAAATGTGAATCAACCTCTTCACCTATAGCCTTAGGCTAGTTTTCTCACATATTTGTAGAACTTTGAGGTTTTGAACCAGTCACTAAATAATAGTACTATAATAGGATATCCTCAAAATAATGCAAATCAGCCTCCATATAGGAATCTTGACAAAGAGAGAATGGATGAGCTAACTAAACAGGTGAAGAAGTTGAAAATGGAGGTAACTTATTTGAGGAACCAGAATAGTCAACTTCAGGCTGCTCAAAAGAGTATGTAGTCCAATCATAGCAGAGAAAATCAAGAATTTCAACAAGGGCAATAGTTTGATAGAGGTCAACATATTGAAAGGAGGTATAATCCTAAAAGAGGATATAATAATGATAGAGGACAAAATTATGATAAAGGACAATCTTCAAGCCAAAACTTTGATAGAGGCTAGGCTGGTGGATAAGGATTTGAAAGAAGACAGCCACCTAGACAGAACAAAACTTGGAAGATGAGACCTAACAATGGAGGCATTCCCACCCCATTGGATCAACTAGTTAATCAACTAGTCAATCAGGCAAAACCTCCAAGAGGTGTATATTTGGCTAAAGCTACTTTAACAGGATGGTGTAGGCTCCACAAAACAAGTCAACATTTTGAGTTAGATTGTCCAAAATTTTAGATAGTAGCTTCAATCTTCTAGTATGAGGTGGAGAAAAATTCAAATACTCAAGAAATGGTGCCATCTACTCCTTATGATTTATCAATTTTGGTACTCAATCATGCTCCTTTTCCATAGAGCAACAAAAATTTACATGAGGAAGAATCATACTAGCTTGAAGAAGAGGTAGATCAAGTATGCAATGGAGATGAGATTACACAATTTTTCAATGAAAATCGAGTGAATGACAATGGTCCCATGGATGAAGAAGAAGCTTATGTTGAAGAAGTATAGACATTCTAGTGACATGTCAAAAAATATGATCTGAGATACTTGCCACATAAATGTCCACAGGCTGGAGGCCCCTTCACTAGCTCCACTCCTCCAAACAAATTTACTACACCTCCAAATCCCAATGTTAGCAATAATCCACCATATCCTCAGGTGTCTAGGTAGTATTTATCTAAATATCAAGGACCTATGGACATGTCCAAAGGAAAGAGTGTTGAAGCAAACAAGGACAGGGTAGTGGAATATCCAAAGGAGACCCCTACTAATCTGAGTGTTGAACAATTGGCCATATATGTTGCAAAAGAACTCAAGAAGCTAAAGGTAATTCTCTCTAAATTTTAGTTATTGAGAGTTATGACTATTAGGAATGTAGTTTTAGGAGCTTACAATGCCAATTCTATATCACAAGATAAATCACTTAGTGAGAGTGTTAATAGAGCATCTAGTTCTCAACCAGTAAAGGGGCAGAATAAAACTCATAATCAAATTCACACGCTTCTTGGAGATAAAGGGAGAGAGAAAGATAGAACTCAAGTTGCTCAGGTGGATACTCCCTTAACTCTGTTTCAGGGGAAAATAGACACTCCTCCATTCTTGATCTCTAATCGTATATTTGGTAAGAACTTGCACAATTGTTTGCTAGATTCAGGTGCTTCCACTAGTGTAATTCCTTTTGGTGTCTGTAGGGCCCTAGGTATTACTCCTACTAATTCCCAAAAAAAAATTGCTCAATTGGATAGAACTGAAGTTAATGTTGTAGGGGAATTGAATATGATTCACATGTAGGCTGCTTCTAACCCTAGAATTCAACAAGTTATTAATATACAGGTGGCAAATATACCCAATGCTTACATCCTAATTCTAGGAAGAGACTTCACCAGGGCCTTGAATGGATATGTCTCAATTGATCACTCTCATATGTGGCTTCCCTGGAAGGGAGTGCCAAATCAAATCAGAATTGAAAGAGAACCTTGAATGAAATACATGATCACAGAATATAATAATAACTCAAATGATATATTGATATCATAAGTGTGGTTAATTACATGTTTGCAGCCCCTTTTGAGGAGTCGGATGTAGAAGAAGTCCTTATTCTGCATACAATTCCCGTTGATCTCATAGCAACATCTAGTAGTACTAGGGCTTTGGTGGAACTAGTTGAATATGATGATGATCTTGAAGATAATCAACTCAATTTGTTAGATAATTTCCAAGAGTTCATTCAAAAGTGTATTGAGGATAAGATTTAGTTAGGAAAGGAAATGAATTTTTAAGAGTTGCTCTTATCAAATTGGTGTAGAGTCCATAATGCTTCCCATTATGAACTAGATTGTGCCTTATGCCAAACTACAGTAGAAGAAGTGCAGAAATGTATCAGCCCTATTCCAGCAGTCAAAATCAATATCCAGAATACTCAAGAAAATCTTAAAGGGAAGAAAGTGATGTTATCCAAAGATTCTTCTAGTATTAATGGTACACAAGGTGCGACAATGAAATATATAGTTACTAGTTGTTGGACCTTATGATTTTATAGATCCAAATCAAAGCAAGGAGCAACGCAAGATTTGAATTAATTATTCCAAAAGGTCAAACTTTCTTTGTTGCTCATAGAATTCAATTTCATTGCACTAATAATGTAGCAGAATATGAGGCTTTGGTTCATGGGTTGCTCATGGCACTAAAAAAAAGGTCAAGATTTTGCAAGTCTTTGGAGATTCTAAGTTAGTGGTTAAGCAAGTTAGGAGACAGTAGTCCTATCATGACAGGAGAATGACTAATTATAGACATAGAATATGGGACCTTATTGAAGGATTTGATGCCTTCAGCATTCAATTGATACCATGCAATAACAATAAAACAACAAATTCCCTTGCTCAAGCAGATAGCACATTACAGCCTATTAGGGTTAGAAAGGAAAATATCTAACACTTAAATGCAAATTTAATTAAAATAGAGAAACTAACAACACACAAAATAAATTATAACACAAAGAATTTAACATGGTTCACCCAATCTGGGCTACATCCACCAAACTGTAGCCATCTAATGATTTTATTATCTAGTGCAAAAACCTATTACAATCTTGCGAATAATCACATTTTTCATCATACTCTAACACACATTCGGACCCCTTTTTAACAAGCTTAGAAGCTTCCAGATTAGGGTTCTACAAAGTTGGTTTTTTACCTTTTTCAATGATGACACAAAAACTAGGAGGAAGATTTTTCTTGGGCGCTGCCACCCCAAAACCCCCACCTAGGGCCCAACAAGGATATATGATGGGGTGTATAGTATAGCATGATCAGTCACCACATTCCAACAATCTTCCACTTGGAGACTAATCCTAGACGACATTGTTGCACTTATAGCTCCCATTGGAAATAAGTACCTTGGACCCTACTACTTTGTTATACTTGAATTCAACCTTGAAGGCCAACCGAAGTTGAAGAGGAGCTCAGATTCTCCCTTGTCATCACCTTTGTAAACATTTACGCTGGATTGGCATCTTTATGTATCTTTTCCAGCTTGACCTATCCATCCTCCAAGACCGATCGAATGAAATGATATCTCAACTATATGTGTTTTGTTTTAGAATGCAAGGTAGAATTCTTTGCAAGATGTATAGAACTTTGGCTATCTGTAAACAAGTAATTTCTAGCGTATTTTTTTCCCAACTCATCCATGAAAAATTGCAGCCATATCATCTCCTTTTTTACCTATGTTGTAGCAACATACTCTACCTATGTGGTGGATAACGCAACCACCTTTTGCAATCGATAAATCCAACTCACTGTTGTCCCACTAATTGTAAATACATAACTTGTGGTACTCCATCTGGTATCTATATCCCCTACCAAATCTGAGTCAACATAGCTTTTTAAATCAGTATTAGAGCCCCCAAACATAAACATATATTGGATTTACCTCTCAAGTACTTGAGAATCCATTTTACCATATTCCAATGCTCAACTCCGGCATGATTCAAATACCTGCTAACAACTCCTATGGCATGTGCAATATACGGTCTCGTGCATACCATGGCATACATTAAACTGCCTATAGCTGAACCTTATGGTACCTTGGACATTTTTTCTTCCTCCTCTTGTGTCTTTGGACACATATCCTTAGTCAATTTAATATGACTAGGCAAAGGTGTGTTGATAGCTTTTGCATTCTCCATATGAAATCTCTACAACACCTTTTCAACATAATTAGCCTGAGATAAAAATAATCTTTTGTGTTTCTTCTCTCTACAAATTTTCATACCAAGGATTTTTTTTGCTGCCCCCAAATCCTTCATAGAAAAATATTTTGCTAACTGTTGTTTAAGGTCAATTATGTGATCCATCTTAGACCTAGCTACAAGCATGCCATCAACATATAAATATAAAATAATGTAGTTGTCATTATCCAACCTCTTAAAATAAACACAATGGTTAAAATTGCACCTGTTGTAGCCTTGCTCAACCATAAAACTATCAAATTTCAAGTACCATTTTCGAGGTGCTTGATTCACACCATATAAACTTTTCTTCAATCTGTACACTATTTTCTCCTTACCTTTGACCTCAAATCCTTGTGGATGTTCCATATATATTTCCTTTTCCAAATCACCATGGAGAAAGGCTATTTTAACATCAAGGTATTCTAAATGCAAATATTCAGTAGCCACAATACTTAAAACAATACGAATATGTCATTTTAACAACTAGAGAAAAAATCTCATCAAAATTAATACCCTTTTTCTATACAAATCCCTTTACAACTAATCTAGCTTTAAATATCTTCTTACCTCCATCCTCCTCTTTTAGCCGATAAACCCATTTTTTTGGTAATGCCTTTTTACCTACAGGCAACTTGCATAATTCCCAAGTTTGATTTTCCAACAAGGAGTTCATTTCTTCTTCCATTCCATGCTACAACTGAACCTTGGTATCCACCTGCATGGCTTCATCATAATATTCTGGTTCACTAGCATCAGTTAACAAAATAGTATACAAAGAGGGAGAGAATCTTTTTAGAGGTCTACTTATCCTTGAAGATCGTCTAACATTCACAAAAGTTTGTGGTATTTGTTGTTGCTATTGTTGTGGAGCATGAGGAACCATTGAAACATCATTGTTTGGAATATCATCCAACACTATATAATCATTTTCTTTCTTCTCATGCTGCAACAACAAATCTTTGTACAACACTTTCTCATTGAATATGACATTCCTGCTTCTCACAATTTTCTGATTTTCAAAATCCCAAAGCCTATAACCAAATTCATCAATGACATATCCAACAAATATACATTTCTTTTATTTTTCATCAAGCTTGGTTCTATTTTCAGAATCTACATGTGAAAATGTTTCACAACCGAAGGTTTTAAGAAAATAATATCACCTTCTTACCTTTCCATGCTTCCTCTGGAATACCACAACCCAAAGGATTAGAGGGACCTCTATTAATTAAATAAATAGCAGTATTTATAGTCTCTACACACATTTTTAAAGGTAGCCCAACATGTACTCTCATAGTCAATGCATGCTCCATTATTGTTTTATTCATGCGCTCAACCACTCCATTTTCCTGTGGAGTCTTTGAAACCATTTTCTGCCTACAAATACCATTAGAGGAACAATAATCTTCAAACTCTTTGCTGCAATACTCACCACCATTAACAAATCTAAGACATTTTAGCTTTTTACCTGTCTCATTCTCAACCAAGCTTCTCCATTTTTTAAAAGTTTCAAATACATCAGATTTATGCCTAAGGAAATAAATCCATACCTTCCTAGTTGCATTATCAATTAATGTAACATAATACTCAGAGCCACCAAGAGAAGATACCTGAGTTGGTCCACATACATCCATATGCACAAGCTCCAATTTCTCATCTTTCTTTTGCTTCCCATCCTTGAGAAAACTTACTCTCTTTTGTTTTCCATACACACAAATTTCACAGAAATCCATATTAACACATTTTAGACCTGGTAAAACATTATTTGAATCAAGTACTTTCATACCTTTTCACTCATGCCCAAGTCTATTATGCCACAATGTTGATTCAAAGTCCACAATAACTATATGATCTTCAACTTGTTGAACTGGAGCAATTGTTCATGAACATTGACCATTTTCCATAACAATTAAAGTAGAAGGAACAACATGACCTGTACAAAGATATAAGGTGCCTACTTTCACACCTTTTGCTACCACTAAGGCACCCTTGGTGACCTTCCAATTTTTATCACTAAATGTAACAACACAACCATCATCATCTAGTTGCCCTGCTGAAATTAAATTTTTGGTTAACTTTGGAACATGCCTTACCTCATGTAGTAGCCATTGATTCCCATTCTGCAACTTAATCTTGATTCTTTCCTTTCCAACAATTTGATAGGGTTTGTTATCCTGTAAATAAACCAGCCCAAAATCCCCTTGGACATAATCAAGAAAATAACTTCTATGGGGGGTAGCATGAAATGAAGCCCCTAAATCTAACACCCAAGAATCATCAGCATTATCAAGGGAAAGAATCAAAGCATCCTCATTAGATTTATTACTTACCACATTTTCCTCTTTACTTCCTTTTTTTCTCCTTTATTTTCTTGAGACCAACAATCTTTTTTTAAATGACTCGGCTTACCATAGTACCAAAAATCCCTCTTGTCTCTAGATTGGGGCCTTTTGTCCTCTGATTTTCCTTGTGACTTCCCATGGTTTTCAGAATTGTTTCCTCTCTCCTTTATTCTACCCCTGCTTTCTATATTCAAAACACTACCTGATGTAGATGTTCCACCTAAGCTTTTCCTATGAATTTCCTCACTCAAAATAATCCCAACAACATCATCAAATTTCAATGTATTCAAATAAAAAACAAAATTGCTAACAACCATTACCAAGCTATTCTAGCTTTCGGGAAAAGAATAAAGAATCAAAAGAGCCCTAACTTCTTCATAAAAGTTTACTTTAAAATAAGTTAATTGACTGGTGACCATATTAAACTCATTCAAATAATCAGTAACTGACCCACCTTCTACCATTTTCATATTAAATAAACACTTCATAAGAAAGAACTTATTCGAAGTGGGAGTATTTTTATATAACTTTGCCAGGGTTTCCATCAACTCTTGAGTTGTTTTTACTGTTGTAATATTGAATGCCACCAATTGTGCTAGGCATAAACGAATACTGCCAAGAGCCTTTCTATCCAAAATATCCTAGTCCTCATCACACATTTCCGTAGGTTTATTGGTTTTCCCTTCCAATGGCCACCATAAATCCTTTTGATAGAGGTATTCCTCCATCTGCATCTTCCATAACTGATAGTTCTTCCCATTAAAATTCTCAACATTCTTACCCTCATCTACCATTACTTCCACTCAACTATCAGACTCCCACTCAATCCGCGAGACCTTTGTGTAGACAATAATAAAAAACACAACCCGCTCTAATACCACTTGTTAGGGTTAGAAAGGAAGATATCTAGCACTTAAATGTCGATTTAATTAAAACAAAGAAACTAAAAACACACAGAATAAATTATAACACAAATAATTCAACGTGGTTCACCCAATCCAGGCTCCATCCACCAAACTGCAGCCATCCAATGATTTTATTATCTAGTGCAAAAACCTATTACAATCTTGCAAATAATCATGTTTTTCATCATAATGAAACACACATCCAAACCCCTTTTTAGCAAGCTTATAAGCTTCTAGATTAGGGTTCTACAAAGTTGGTTTTTTCCCTTTTTGGTGATGATGCGAAAAAGTAGGAGGAAAATTTTTCTCAGGGGCTGCCACCCCTGAACCGCCGCCTGGGGCCTAGCAAGGATACATGTCAGGGTGTATAGTATAGCATGATCAGTCACCACATACCAACACAACCTTTATCTCTTTCTGGACTAAAGAATTTTATAGTGGAATCAACCCTGGTGCCCTCAATTCTTGACAATGTTACTAATTTCTAGGTATTTGAAGATGATAAGCACATTTTGGATTTTATCACAAGCTTAGATGTCTTTGCTTCTTAGATTATTGATGAAACTGAACCTCAAGAAGCAGATATGGGTTTAGAAGGAGTAATTAATTTGAAGACTAATACTATTCCTAGAGGAATGGTACAGCTAGAAAGGATTTTTGATCTGGATAGGGTCAAAGTTCAAGAACAAGATTCCAAGGAGTCCATCAGTGGACAATGTGACACATACAATATGGGGACTCAAGAGAATGTCAAGAATGTCTTTATTGGTAAGTTGTGTACTCTAGAAGAGATGAAAGGAATAATTGATGCATTGCATACATATCAAGATGTGATAGCTTGGAGTTATGAGGACTTGAAGACCTATGACACATCAATTATAACTCACACTATCCCTCTAAGGCTATGAGTGAAGCCCTTCAGGAAGAGGAAAAGGCCAATTAATGCTCTGTTGGAGCCTATAATTCAAAAAGAAGTGCAGAAGCTACTGTCTGCCATAATCATATTTCCAATTAGACATTCAACTTGGGTTGCGAACCTGGTTCCTATGAGAAAGAAGAATGGTGAAATCAGACTATGTGTGGATTTTCGGAACATTAACAGAGCATCGAAAAAGGACAATTATCTAGTACCTTCACTAGATGAAGTACTTCAGATTGTCAACAGGTCTCAAATGATGTCTTTTCTAGACAGCTACTATAGATACAATCAAATTATGGTACAGTATGAAGATAGACATAAAACTGCTTTCACTACGAAATGGGGTACTTTTTCCTACAAGAGAATGCCCTTTGGTTTGATTAATATTGGAGCCACATTTTAGAGGGACATGGACATTACTTTTAAAGATATAATTGGTAAATGCATAAAAATTTATATGGATGATCTGACAGTCTTTTCCAAGAAGAGAGGTGATCATATAGCAGATTTGTGTAAAGTGTTTTAGAAGTGCAGGGAATTTGGCATCTCTTAATCTGAGGAAGTGTATCTTTAGAGTTAGTAAGGGAAAGTTGTTGGGACATGTTATCTCTGAGAAGGGCATTGCTATCAAACTAGAACAAGTGGAAGCCATACTTAAGATTCAACCCCCAACTAGCAAGAAGGAAATGAAGTCATTCTTTAGAAAAATTAATTTTGTAAGTTCATCACTAGATTTGTTGAAATAGTCAAACCATTGAATGCCATGTTGAAGCAAGAAGCTAAGGTTGAATGGAGTGCAGAAGCAAAAAAAGCATTTGTGGAAATTAAAAGAGCTATTGTTGAGGCTCTAGTATTGGTAACTCCTGATTATGAGAAGCCATTTTACATATATTCATTTGCTTCTGATCACTCCTATGATGGCATGTTGACTCAAAATTCTAATCAAGGGAATGAGCACACCATTGAAAGATGCAGAGTTAAGGCACCCAGTGTGGAGAAACAAGCCTATTCCTTGGTCAGAGCTATGAAGAAGTTCAAGCACTATACTCTCAAAAAAAAGGTCTTTGCAATAGTTCTTGATCTTGCAATCAAGCTGTTGTTGATGCAGAATGAGCTAGGAGAATGTAGAGCAAAGTGGGTGACCATGTTACAGGAATACGATATTGAGATTCAACCTATGAAGTTGATAAGAGGACAAGGTCTTACACGAAAAATGGCAGAAATGGGCCCTAACCTTACAGTCCAGCATTACAATCATGAAGATGTTTCTCCAAGGGACTAGTATGATGATATCATTTACTATATTTTGAATCAAAGTTTTCCTGACCATCTTAATGCAGTACAGAGAAGGGAATTACATTTGAAGAGTGACAATTTCATGTTGAAGGGAGTTTTCTCATACAAAAAGAACCATGAAGGTATATACTTAAGATGTTAGGGGCAACAGGAGGCTAAAAGATTCATGGTCGAATATCACAATAGATACGGTACTAGCCATGGATTTGCACATTCCATTGCGAATCAAATTTTGAGGGCTAGTTGTTATTAGCCCACATTGTTCAAGGACACACATCACCATGTCAGGACCTACTATGTGTGTCAAATTGCAGTAACTAGAGAGAAGTATGCAACACTTCCACTCCAACCGGTCTTTGAGGTAAAACCTTTCGCACAGTGGGGCATGAACTTCATAGGTCCCATCAATCCACCTTCTTTTGCAGGCCATAGGTATATTCTCACTATTACTAATTATTTTACACTATGGACTAAAGCTCTTGCATGCAAACAATATACTTCTAAAGTCGTAATTAATTTCATTGAATAAGGTATCATTAATTGTGTTGGATGTCCTTTATCTTTCCTTTATCTTTAGTTTGTGATAATGGTCCTACATTTGCATCATTAAAATTTTCCAACTGGGCTTTTGATCATGGGATCATAATAAATTTTGCATCTAATTACTATTCACAAGGTAATGGGTTCACTAAGTCTTCCAATAAAAACCTCTTAATAGTCATCTATAAGCTATTAGAGAAGAGTCCCAAGGATTGGCACACCCAACTCAGATTTCCTCTATGGGCAGATCATACAAGATAGAAGACTTACTTAGGGACCTCTCCTTATCACCTTGTGTATGGCTTGGAGCTTGTATTTCCTATCCAGTTGAGGATTCCCATTTTATAGTTCATTAATGAATTTTATGATGAAGAGAATAGGCGTGAGGCCCGCCTACAAGAGTTGTTGAACCTTGAAGCAAGAAGAGATGAAGCCTTAGAAAACTTTTCCAAGCATCAGGGTGTAGTTAAAAGATGGCTTAATAAGAGAGCTAAGGTAAAATACTTTAGGATCTCTGACTAAAGTTCTCTACTAGGATAAGGCACATGACCGAAAGGGGGAGCATGGAAAATTCAACAAACATTGGCTTGGCCCTTATCAAATTTTAGAGATCCTAGGAGACAATTCTTTTCACTTGGAAACTCTCACTGGGGAGGATATCCCAATGCCTATCAATGGGCAGTACTTGAAGCATTACTTCCAAACTTAAGCTATTTACAACTCTTTTCTTGTACATAGTTAGATTAGGGTTTATTTTTTGTTTGGTTTCTTGTGCTTTGCTTTGGTTAGAATAGGTTTCCTTTTCTATTTTTCTTTTGGTTTTATTTTTTTCTTTTTGGTTTTGGTTTGGTTTGTTTTTTTTGCTCTACTCTTGCTTTGGAAGTCTTCTTTTTTTCTTCTAGATGTGTTGCACTTGCATGGAAAACATGTTATTATCTGAGATTGTTCTAAGTATTTCATTGATGAACTTTAATCATGTGTCTTGAATGGATTGCTGAGATCTTTTGTTATCGTCAAGCAGTCAGGATGTTTGATTTAGAGATGATGGGTCATTGGTTTGGTTTGAACCTCAAGTATTCTAAAATCTTATATCTTTCATACATGTTAAGAATATTGAGGTTGTTGTGGGATCTTTCTGAGGTCAGGTTAGGTGAAAAATCCTATCTCTACTTCAACGCCACAATGGCTCTTAGCCCTAAGTGTGAACTTCATTGTTCACAGGTTAAAAAAATAAAAAAAAAGAAGAATAAAAGAGAAAATGTTGAAAATCAAAAGAATGAATTCAACTTATAAGGAGTATCAGAATACCTCTACCAGGGCTATGGATTCCTAACTAGCAGTAGAGCTATGCTCAGGAGGATCATAATAATAACCTCGTCAGGGCTATAGACATCTAACTAGCAGTGAGGCACTATCCAGGATGCTTTTGGAGCTAGAATCCTTATGTAGCCTAACTTGACTGAACTTGGTTTTTGTAGTAGCTTAAGGAGGGAAATGAGCTCACTTGCACACACTTGGATTTTTAGTCTATGGAAAGGTTAGTCTACCTTTGGTTTTGATTCTTTAATCTTGTATTTTAATTTCTTTTTCTGATAGGGAGATCAAAACTAGAGATTCTAGGTTCTTGATTCCAGTTTGTCATTGAAATGCTCTGGAGTATTTCCCCAGCAGGGTCGCCATTTGTTGTGTAGCTTTCACACACACACCCCGTTGAAACCAGGGACCCTCTTTTTCTTCTTCTCTTGATGTTTTGGCCATCTACTTTGAAGGATTTACTTTTCCTTGGCATTAGCTTAAGTGTTTATCTTTCTTGCCTTGGTGGTCACTTTGTGGTGTTCATTTAAAATATCAAGTTTTAAACTTATCTCGAGTTTTTCACTACTTTTGGGAAAATCCACTCCTGGAAGAATTCCCCAGATCTATCTAAGTCTAGTCCTATTTGCTTTACATTGTGGTTCAGATATTTTTGGTCCTTGCAGAATTCCATGGTGGCTAGACTTTTGTGAATGTCTGTGATCTTGTCAGGTTCTCAGATTTCATTAGAATGTCTTGTCAATTGCATTAGTGCTTCTTGTATGATTTTTGATGGATGTATTTAGTCGATCTTTTGGGATTGTCTTGCCATTGTGCTTTAACATTTTCATTCAATCAAGTTGAGGTGCTTGATCTTGAGGTGTTTGACTCAATTTGGAGTATTGGGTCTATAAATTGTTGGATTTGGTGGTGATTTCCTAGGAATTATCATTGTTGTTGTTTGTTGAGTACTAAAAAAATTGTCATTTCTTATTGTTGAAATCAATTTTCACTTCATCAAATGGTATGTACATATTTCCTTGCTTTAAATTGATGAATGTGAGTGGTCCTTTCACGTTATGGATTTTCTTGGAGTTCAAATTCCTGTATGTTTGTGCATTTTGTAGCTAGGGTTGCTTGACTCTATTAAGATTGATGATTCCCCAAGTGAGTTTCAAACTCATTTTTCATTTACATCATGAGGTAGCTCGCTTATGGGTCATAATGAGCCTTTGTGAAGCCTAGCAGTTGAGTTTCCTAAAGTCTAAGCTTGCCATGTGCATTAATGGCATATTTCTAAGGGTTTCATGCTTAGGGCATCACTATTTCCTTTCAACTTGCTTTACGAAAGAGCCTTAAGTTTAAAGAAGATCTATAGGAGGTTAAAATTAAATTGGTTCCATGCCCAAGGTCATCAAATTTTTTTATCATTCAATCAATTTGAGTGAAGTCATGGGAAAATGATGGTATTCAGTGTTTCAGGTTGTTTGCGGAATTCCTTTCCTACCAGAATTTCTCGACTTTCCATTTTCCCATTGTTTTCCCAAAATTCGTAGTTCTTCAGAGTTCTGCCTTCTTCACAGATTTCCTTCCCATCCAGATTTTCCCAAAATTCCTTTGCCCATTTTTTTTTGAAATTCACAGACTATCTCTTCTTTCGCGGAAATTCATCTTGGGTGGATTTCCCCGAAAATTTGTGGAAAATGAAAGATTATGAGATGGAATGACTTATTAACAAATGATTATGCATTCTATGATTCATTTGAGCTATTTTAAGATGTCTCATGTTGTTTCTTTGTTTATGATGATTGATTGATTGACCAATGGGTGTTTTTCATATTTATTCCGCTAGATTCTGTTTGGCTAGGAATTTTCCAAAATTCCTCCCTGGCTGGGATTCTGCAGGTGGACCTGAAACCCAAGCTTTGATGTGATCATTTTTGATGAGATTTAGCAACATCTTGCTTGTCTTGGGATTTATATTAAGGATGAATATGTTTTTTGTGCTTAATTAACTTGGGCTTGTGTGATCTTTACTATGGTTTCTCTATTGAGTGTAGGCTAAGTCAAGAAAAGCAGTGACTAGTGGAACTAAGGGTAAAGTGATGGATCCAAGTGCAAAGGGGTCTTTTTTTTTTAGGAAGAAAGGATCAAGATGGACATCAAGAGGAAGATCCTAGAGAGCAAGACTACTTCCATCTGGTCAGAAGTGACTGATACAAATGTTGAACTATGGGACTATGAGTAGTTCAAGACTAAGATGGCAGAACAAAATCTTCCTTTGTTTGCGAGAAGGAGATTAGAATTAGGCCTGTCTCATGTAGTTGGATTCCCCCTTTGGTGCAGTGTTATGAGCTAGTGCTTGAATGTGCCAAACATTATGACAAAGGTACACAGAGGATAATTGGTCCTCAAGGGAGAGTTGTAGCAAATTTGAATCCTGTGTTGATTTCCCAGACCTTTGATATGTCTAATAGGTCTCATGTGGTGGATTTTGACATGGAGGTACCAAGAAAGTTCTAAGAGGAGGATACTATCAAGTCTCAATAGATTATCAATTATTGGTTGGATAAACCTAAATCTCACTATTCCAAGCTGCCCAAACAACTATTCAGAGAAAACTTCAAGAAGGACTATTATGATGTTATCACTCTTCTTAGTAGGATGATAGGGTCAAAGAGTGCTGGAATGTTTGAAAACTGGATGTTTCATGACATTGTGAGGCTGAAGCAGAATGTATGTTATCATTGGGTAGGCACTATAAGTGCCATGATTCTTGAATAGATGTCCAATGTCCTACAAACGAAGACCTTCACAATGACTTCCTACTTGGTATATACACTTGCAAGATTTCATCCCTACAAGGGATTAAGTACTAGGGGTATCTTTGGGTAGTATGTGATCTATGAGGTTTACCCACAACTACACCTTGGTAATTCAAGCTATAGGAGGGTGAATGATGCATTCACCATGTACATCACTAGGCTGCTCCAAGGTGCAAAGCATGTGATAATTTCTGACCAGGCCAAGGAGCTAATCAAGAGGTATGGGGCTGGGTTCATACAATTTCCCACTTTCTCATTGATAAGGATAGATGGTTGTCAAAGGGCTCCATATCGACTTCCAAGGTATCCCACAGATCATATCATACTCCTAAAGGTCACTAGACAAATATGTGACTTCGACGCCCTTGTGAAGAAGGATAAACATAAGACTAGGTTTGGTGGAGATTTCCCTCTAAGGATAGGTATTGGACAAGCATTCCCTTACATTAAATCGACTCAGGTTTCTGAAGAGGAGATGAGTACTCTTGGGTTATCCTTTCACTCCAAGAGGTCTAGGTTTGATAGAATTGGTGATGTACAAAAGAGAGCCAGTAGAGAATATAGCCGCAAAGATGATATAGAAGACTATTGGGCTAATTGAAATGATGAGTATGAGATTAGAAAGAAGTTTTCCAAGTTTTCTATTGACTCAATTTGATTATATAATGTGAGGGCCATCCAAGATCAAATAGAAGATGATGGAAATATAATTCAAGGTCATGATTATGAGGTAGTGAAAGACCAACCAATAGGAGAAATAGACTGGTTGGAAAAGGATAAAATAGAGCTCAAACAACTCATGACTCTAGTAATGAAGTATACAAAGTTGTGGCTTAAAAAAAATATTTGGGAACTAGAAAGTGAAGGTGTGCAATTCACCTATAATTTAATAGGAGACTTAGAGTCTCATTCTACTTTTGGAGAGTCAGTTGAATAGGATCCAAAGGGTAAGGGAAAGGTGAGCTCTCCTTTCAAAATAAATATTAAGGATGCTTAGGTAGAAGAAGTACAAGAGGCAGGAAAACAAATAAAACCTATTCTGAAGAAAAGGGGGCACACTTCAAGGACTAAGAAACTAGAAAAAGATGAAGCTAAGAAGCAAGATCAGGAGGTTGGTGCATGTGTGTCCAAGAGAAGAAGAATTGTAAGGATGTCACAGGGGGGAAAGGAAAGCTCTAAGGAAGTAGAGGAGGTTAATCCGCCAGTGATAAATGTGGAGAGCTTGGGAGAAAGGACACAAGTGTATACAAGTAAATCAAGAACTCCTCCTAAGGAAATTGTACCAAAAAAGGATGCTCCTCTAGTCACTCCTACAGAACAACACGATGATGTTCTTCCTCCTCATGAAGCAAGCAATCTATTAGGTGAGCCAGGTGAATCCAAAGAAGCATTAGTTCATCAAGATTCAAAGTGAGAAGAATTTCAAGAAGGTGATTTGTATAGTGTTGAAGCAGAAATTGAGAAGGTGATGTAGTCTGAGCCCTTGGTAACCTATGAGGACTCACCTATGAGGAGTGAAGAAGAAATATCTCCTCAAAAGGAAGAGGTACCAATTAGGACTCCATCACCTGTGCATAGAGAAGATCATACTAAAGAAAAAAAAGATAAGGCCAAGGAGGTTCCTAAAGAGTAGAATTTGAGCAAAGATATACCTAGGGGTCAACAAGATGAAGTGGGATAGAGTGAAGCATAGTCAGAGTCTACTATTCCTGGTTGGTTGGATAGGGAATTGAAGAGCAAGATGATTCTTGTTGATGACACCCTTCCCAATTAGGATGAGCCATTGGCAAGCATAGGAAAGAGAAAATGAGAGAATATGGCCAAGATCATTTCCAGGATTGAAAGAGATGAAACAAATAACAGGGTAGTTTATATTGCTACTCCTACTCCTGATAAAAATAGAGATGATGTGACTGGAAGTGATTACAATGTGCAGACCATTAACCTAGGGCCTACATCTATGGAGTAGGATATTGAGGAGTATGAAGGCTCTAGTGCGATGATCTTAGGAAGATTAAGGAAAGAAGCTCAGACTAAACAAGAATTGAAGAAGGAGACTAAAAGACTAAAGAAGTATTTGTAAGACTTGATGAAGCATTTGCAATCCATAAGTTCCTCTTCACCTTCTGCCAACTTCTTGCCACAGGAAACAATATTTGAGCTAGAAAGAATGAAGAGCACCACAAACACCACATTGAATTGGTTGCAGAAGGTGGGAACAAGGGGTGATGAAGCAATAAATGATATTCTATCAACTTGTGGAAATTTCATTAGATATGTGGAGTGGTTGAAAAGTGTGTTGGCTTAGGACAAAGAATATATTGAGCTCTTGCTGCAGAAAGCTAGATCTATCATGGAGTACACTGAGGAAAAGTTGGTTAGTGATGGAATCCTTCCTTCTTCTAAGGCCACTAAACCTTGGGAATGGTGTGAGGTTTTGCAAATAAGGAAAAAGGTGTTGAAGAAAGTGCATAAGCAAGGAAAGAAAATAGAGGGCACCTCAAGACTAATATTTATAAATAGTGTATCTCTTTCTTTGAGATCATGACAAGAAGGAAAAGGTTTGCACCAAAGCATTTAAATCTTGAGAAACTTAGGAGATGGTGGCAGGATGTTTATTCTCCAAACATTCATGGTCCAATTACCAAACATTAGCTTGAGGATGCAACCACTTACATTGCAGTTATGGATAAATATCAAGCCCTTAGGACTAATTGGGATAAAGTCATTGATAATTCAAGGAATGAAATTAATTCTATAGAAAGGAAATTTAAAGTATTGGTTACTCCACCCTTGGATGACTCTGATAGAATCTTCTTGAAGGTGCAAGATCAAACAAATAAAGATAAAGGTGGAAGTAGTTAATATAAGGTTACATTGGAATTTGTGCTTCCCTATTATTTTCCCTCTCCTTTACATGCATTGGTTCAAATTATATTGTAGATCCCAGGCTGACCTCAATGGAGTTCATGCATTTAATACATATTTTTTCTATTTTGAATTCCTCTTGGTCAACTTGTCTTATGGTTGTTTTATTAAAAACATTAGTTGGGCCGACATGCCTTGGGGGTTTCTATAAATATGGAATTTTGCCTCATTTGTAAAGGATAGATAGATATTTTTGATACTGAATCTAATTAAGCAGTAGAGCAAGAGTTGGAAGTTAGTTCATTTTGAGCAAGTGTTGTAACACATAACACTGGAATTGTTACTGTCATTGGGTGATTCAATACAATTGGAGACATTGTGCTTTTAGTGAATTCTCTTGTGTTGATTTATCTTGCATGGTTCTTGCTATTGTATATTTTGAAAATTCCTTGAGAAGTATTAGATATATGTTAGATTTAGAATTAAACATGATTCAATCGTATTTATGGTTTGATGCTTGAAGTGTTTGCAGCAATCCCTGGTCCATAATTTTTGCAGCTAGCTAATTGTTGGTTGCTTTGCAAAGTTAGCATGGACATTACATTTATTGTGCTTAGTTCAATTGTGAGGGTTTATTAATTTCAATTGCAATAGGGTTGTTTTGGATGAATTTTCATGATCTGAAAATATTTAATACCATAGAATATTGGACTATTTATGTGAGATTGCAGATTCATTTGGGTTGAGCAAGAACTAGTTTTTGAGGGATTGGTCCATTTCAAGTATTTCATCATCTGCATTATTAATCTTAGAGTTAGTGTTAAGATTAGAAGCCTTTGAAACCTTATCTCTTTTTTTGTTTCTTTATCATTTGAGTTAGATTTAGAATTGGAAGTATCATCATGTTGCTAGATCTGATAAAACTAAGGATTCAGTATTTGCTTGTAGTAAGGTCCCTTTGTGATTACCAACATTTTCACATTTATCACTATGTTGTTTATACATTGTCAATACCTAACATTAGATACCTTGGGGTTATCTCTTGAGGCTTGCTGATAAAGATTTTCCTTTCAAGAGAGATAGGATTTTTGTATCTTGTATGCTACATAATAGATGAATCAAATTTATAGCATGAAGGAAAACTATTTAAGGCTTTTTGTTCTTTCCACACCAATTTTTGTGGAAATAATATGTGAGTAGCTACAATTGCACTATTTATTTCCTTCCAATTGACAATAAACTTTCTCTTATAAACAATTTTTTTTTTATAAATTTAACCTTGCATGTGCTAGAAAATCATCCAAAATTAGGCTTTCCACATTTGCATTTGTGGAAATCTGCCCACCCAACCTCTCACTAATTAAAGTTAATCTTCCCAACTATTATTTTGAATTTATATATTTATTAGAAAACCATTAAATTGAATATAGAAGGTAGTTGTTTGTTTCTTTACCAACTGTGATGGCCTATCGAAGAATTTATTTAATCAAGAGTTCAATGACTCCCAAATTTGAGAGCTCATTCGATTCTTGATTATCCTCTGAAAGTGTGTGATTTAACATGTAATGTTCAAATAAATCCAATAAGTCCAAAGAATTTTCTAGCATAGCCATGAGATTTCAATTTATCATTTTTCTGGAATGTAAGTATTGATAATCAACATTGAATCTCCCTCATCACCACATTAGGTAACTTCAACTCTAAACAAAAATTGAGACCAAGGATTATTGCTTGCATTTTCACCTTATTATTTGTCCCAATGGGGAGTTAATCAACCATATTTCCTAATACTTTCCCATTCTAGTCTCTTATGATACATCTAGCCCCAAAAACACCTGAGTTTCCTCTTACAGCCCTATCAAAATTTACCTTATACTATCCCACATCAGGAAGTTTCCATTTTATTTTTTTCCTTTCATCCTAGGTCTTTGCACCTCCTTCCCCACCATATGATGGGATTTCAAGAATATTCCAATTGTTTCTCATTATTACGTCCCATTCTGTGAAGTTAACTTACTTTCTAATTGTATCCCCAATTCTAGAGTTAATCACCTCCACAATACTCACCTCTAATTTGTTCAATAATGGGTGAATGGGAATTTCCTTATCTTTGAATATGTGTTTGTTATTTTCCTTCCACACTTCCTAGAGAAAAAGCAATGGGCTTGCTATCCAAAGGCTAGAGAATATTACATTTTTATTTAAACTGGGCCATGCTTTCAACATATTTGAAATGTCGTTGGGAAAGGCTAACTGCCATTGTAGTTTAGTACAAATCCACTTCCAACATTTATTAGCAAATTTAAGAATAGATAATTCCCAATTTCTACCTCATGTTTACGCATCACACAGCTTGATGGAGCCCAATAGCCCATTTTAATGAACCTATCTTCTATACGTACCCTTCCTTGCACCACTTCCCAAGAGAACAAGCCAACCTTTGGAAGGAAACCTTTATTCCAATAGAGGTTGCTAGGTAATTTTGATTCTAACTCCTAATTTCTCACCAATAGTCTATACTCATCTTTTATATTATAAGTGCCAATTGGTGAGCCATACCATTTTAGCATGTATTTTCCATCCCTAATGCATACTACTCACTCATGTATTGTAGCTTCATAGGCTTCAACCACCTCATTACTCAACCCCAACACCCTCAAACTCTTCCATTGTCCCTTTTAGCAGTCATTTTCAAAAGAAATGACCACATAGTCCCACACATAGTTTCCCCTTGCTTGTTTGGTAACAATCCTTGCTTGTTCTAACTCCTCCCTACCATTAAAAATTTGATAACCCCTCACAAATCCTCCTAGAGGACAGATGTGCTTTGATCCCTAATATCCCATGTTAAATGGTCTATTATCAAGTCTTGACTAATTCTTAAGAAATTCCATATCCTAGATTCCATTAGAAGTGTCCTTGATGTGAATATGCTTGTCTCTCCCTCATCCAAATATTTTTCCTTCAAATTTTACACCCATTTTAGCTCTTGATAGAGTATATCTTCCACACAAGCTTTTCCTCTAGAGCTTTATTAAGAGGGAATAAACTATTCAATTTTACACCATCAACTTTCCTTGATTTACATATATTTTCCCTTAACCTTCACTCCTTTTTAACCTCTAAATTCTTGTATTTCTTCGAATTTTCTCTGTATCTATATATTCATCTCCAAAATGACCTTGACGTCCATGCCATGCCTCCACATTAATGTGCATGCAAGTAAAGAAAATAAACTTCCATTAAATTTGTAGAAAAATCAAACTAGGAATGGCCCTCTAACAAAAAGTTGGCTTTCAACACATAAAAAATAAGGGGTGTCACTTTATCTCACTTGGAGTTGGTGAAAAATGATTTTAAAATCATTAATGTAGCCCCAAATATCAGATTTGGCAATTTGGAAATTTGTTGCAGAATTAATGGCATTTCTAGGAAAATTTGGTAGAATGTTCAAAAGTTTGTGCAAGGTTTGAAATCTCAAAAGGAAATAAAGGGGGAAAGAACTAGATGATGGAAGTGGAAACAAAAATAAAATTGGGACTCTTAGAAAAAAATCCAAAAATTTGAAAGAGGATCAAAGTTCTAACAAAGAAGGAGCTAGGTTTGAGAAACACAAATGGATTTGAACTTTTGGAACAAATGTGTAAAAGTCCTATTAGCTCCCAAAAATATGATGAAGAAAGAAGGGGATTGGGATTAGGAATAGAAATTGCATTCAAATTTTTTGAAAAAAGGTTCAAATTTATGATCGAGACCCAAAGTTTTGACAAAGGAGTCATGTTTGGGAAACCTAAAAAGGATCCATACTTTTGGATAAAAGGTGAAAAATTCCTATTGGGTCCAAAAAGTTTGACAAAGAAAGAAGAAAGGGGATCGAGATTGAGGATAAAAAATCAAATTCAAAATTTCAAAAAAAAATCCAAAATTATGATTGGGACCCAAAGTTTTGAAAGGACAAGATCAAAGAAAAGAGAAAGTGAGAACTTGAAAGAAAAATGAACTTTTGGAATTCATCCAAAAGTCTATTTGGGACCCAAAGTCCCAAAAGGATGGGTTTGAAGAAAGAAGAATGGGAAATTGCGGACAAACTTGGACATTTGGACTAGTGTCCAATTGTTTGTTCGAGACATGATGTCTCAAAAAGGATTATAAGAGGATAGGGAAATAAAAAAGGAGGAATCAAGGAATGGGAATGAAATTCTAGAACCTTGGTCCAAGTGTCTATTCAGAACCCTAAACCCTGATAAGACAAAAAGAGTGAAGGAAGAAGGGGAAATCGAGGATTAGCAATGAATTTGGACCTTGATCTAAATGTCCAATCGAGACCTGAATCCTCGAAAGGACTCTTAGAAGAAAAGAAGGGTGAACATGATTAGCCATATTTTGGACATTTTTTGCAAATGGGTTTTTCACTACAGCTTAGTAAAGGAGTAACACAACTATCAAAGGAACTTGAGCATAATATGTTGGTGTCAACCACCTCTTAGGAGAACAACCTACAAATAAATCTTCACAAACAAGAGAAGATGAGATGATAAATCACATAGTATACAAGCCTTTTAAAGGCATGAAATATGTGACAGGTGAACAACTATCCAATATGGGAAAAAAACCACCTACATGATTAACCCTAAGTGAAAGCTTAATATTACACTAACACCCCCTTAAGTGTAAACTTAGGGAGATTATTATGCAAAATGAAAATGCAATATGGGTCCTGGCTACACAACCATGTTAGGTACCCATATACAATGTAAAATTCAAAAAAGAAATCTGTCACAAATAGAGTAAAGGAGAAAAACCCTATGGGAATAAATCCTCTCCAAAAGAGAGAAAAGAAAAAAGAAGATGCATGGATGGAGGACTCAATAACACCCCCCAAGGACAACATACGTAATGTATATATAATCAAAAGCCCCCCATAAGAGGGAAAGAGAGAGACTATATAGCCCCACCACAATGTGTAATCACATGAAAAATGGTAAGTTCTTGAAGATAAAACATGATCCAATGTTGAAAAACAACTTGTCTCCCTTTAGGAAAAAATAAAACCAAGTGCTAATGCAAGAATGCTTCCCATTCTAGATAGGAATTAGCAAGTTAAATCCAAATGTACAATGATAATGTCTCTAAAATCTACTCATGTGTCACCAAGACCTTGGAAGATGATGCCATGAACCAATCAAGAACATTCCTAATCACAATAGGAGGTGACAAACAAGGTACCACTAGAAATTGATTTTGAACATTCTCCAAAGACAAGATGGAGTGACAATAGTTGTACCACAACTGTCATCAAATAGGAAAATTAGTCCTTCAAATGTGTCTTCCAAGTCTAAAATGTGAGATTCCATGAACAATGAACCAATTTCTGACAAATTCAAATCCCAATCAAGAAGAAAATGATAATTCTATTTCTTAGGAATGATGGAAGTACTTAATGAAGGTGGATCAACTATCTCTAACAAAGAATCAAGAACCTTTGAAGCAACTACAACCTCATCTCAAGTCTCGAAAACCTCCAAAGGATCACAATCATGGTTTATCTTCTCTAAAGAATAAAGTGGTACATTAGTATTGGAAAGAGGACCATCAAGAGATGGTGGAGTATTAGGATCTCCATATGATTCTTGAATGTAAAAGATGTAGGAGCATCCAACAGTGTAGGGAAATCTTGCATCAACCAAAAAAAAAAATTTCTTTATTTTCTTTAGTTTTTTAGAGTCCCATGATGGAACTTAAGGGTTGTAAGATAGTCAGGTGTCAAAAATAGCAAAAAAAAGCACTTACTATTTATAGTAAGTCAACCTAAACAGGCTTGTATGAACCTAAAAATTTACTCCAAGGAGCATAACTGAAAAAATATTTTCAGTAGCAAATGAATCACCTCAATACCCTACACAGTTTGGGAGAAATTAAAGTTTTCGTCTCAAGATATTTCTCCAATGTAGCTTCAAATTCAGACTTAAAACTTTAGAGGCCTCGTAACAGCTCAAAAAGTGACTGAATCAACCTACGATGGGTTTGCGCATTATAGAGCTCATCGAGAGCTTCCCAATTATATGCAACAATAGAAAAACAGACACCTGGATCAAAAGTTATGGCCCTGCAAAGTTGGTCCTCTAAAAAGTGAATTTCACAAAAAATTCTTCCTGAGCCAAAAATCAAACAATGCGACTTTTGGCTCCAAAACAAAAAAGGGGAAAATTGAACTTTTGAGAACATTCTAGGGTGGCTATTGGAGAAAATAAAAAGGGTTAACTGGGGGTTGTAGAAGGTGGCCTAAATGGTGCAAATTGTGGCTCCAAATAGTAGATTTTATTTTCAGAGTTTATTTTGTTGTAATATATCAAGCCCATGAGGCTAAGCATGTAAGCTTTGAATTGGCAATTTTATATTCTAAAAATAATTGAAAGGGATTTTTTTTTGTCTCACATCTTCTATGTTGGTATCTATTGTTGTAATTTTTGTGGGTTTTGGGCAGTGTGGCCCTCATCAAGTGGTACTAGAGCAAGAGTTCCTAAGCCTATAGTAGAGTGTCAAACGTGAGGTAGTTGCAGCAGGACCTATGAGTGTGGGTTGAGTTCAAGATGCCTCCAAGACTTTCCCAGTATGGCAGAGGTAGAGGTTGAGGTTGTGGAGGAAGAGATCCCCTAGAGATGAAATTAGAGCCCTTAGAAGAAAATTAGAGACCTTGCAACAAGAGGTTTGAAGAAGAGATGTCCAATGAGATAGAGATGACAATGAAGATAAAACGAAAGAGGAAATGGAAGAGGAAGAGGAAGAGAAAGATCCAATGAATCTTAGAGAAAGAAGATTTATGTGAGCGATCTCAAGTACTGGGAAGAGAACTAAAATGGAGGTTTCAACTTTTAGTGGAAATCATAATACTGAAGAATTGATTGATTGGATCATTGACATGGAGGAATTTTTTAATTTTGAGGAGATTGAAGATCCTCACAGAGTGAGACTTGAAAAGAAAAAATTGAAAGTTCACACCAGTTTATGCTATAAATAGGTCTAGTTAGAAGGAGGAAGAAAAGGGAAAGATAAAATTTCTAGATGGGACAAAATGGTGTCAAAATTGAAGAAACAATTTATTCCAGATGATTACGAATTAGAGCTACTCAAGAAGATGTAGAGCATGAGGCAAGGGACAAGGATGGTGAAAGAATATACAGAGGAATTTCACAAGGTCATGATTTAGATAGGACATTCTAAGGCCAATAAAGAGAAAGTTGCATGTTATATTAACGAGTTGAAGCCAAGCATATAGGAAGAATTGGAACTGGTAAGAATGACCACCATTGAGGATGCTTATCATTTTTCTCTAAAGGTTGAAGAACGACTGAACAAGAGGTTTGAGATCAAACAATGAGGTGGAGGTCATGGAGGAAAGACTGGTGGATAGTCATATGGAGGTCAAAATGAAGATCAAAAGATGGGTGAAGGCTCCAGTAGCATCCAAAACTAGAAAGGAGATAACACCTACCGTCCTTGTGATCAGAATAATGGAGACCAAAGAGGAAGGGGAGGATCTAGACAAGGACCAAGAAGTAGAGGCTTTCATGGAACCTATTTCTACTATGGAGAAGGACATAGAGCCTGTGAGTGTCCTCAACATCAAGGAAGGACAAATAAAAGAATTGAGGGTAATGCATGAGTTGCACATATTGATGAAGATATCGAGTCTTCACATTTTGAGGATGCATCAAGAGGAGAGGTTCTTGTTGCTACAAGAGCCTTGCTGACTAAGGAGAAGGATCCAACTGAATGGAAGAATTTTTTTCACAGCAAATGTAAGTGTGAAGGTAAATTTTGCAATGTTATTATTGATGGAGGTAGTACTAGTAACCTTGTTTCAGAAGAAATGGTTAGTAAGTTGTGGTTAGAGAGAAGAAGGCATCCAAACCCATACTATATTTCTTGGTTGTAGAAGGGCCATAAGGCCTTGGTAAATGAACAATGTTTGGTAAAGTTCAAGATTGGAAATTACCATGATGAGGTACTGTGTGATATTATTCCTATGGATGTTATATGTTGTTAGGTGGACGATGGTAGTTTGATCAATGAGTAGTATGTGATGGACATTCCAAAACCTATTATTTGACAAAGGATGGAGTTTGTCATAAGTTGAAGCCCTTGAAAGAGGCAAAGGAAAAGGTATGCAATAATACAAGAAATTTTTTGGTTAATGGAAGAAAATTCCTAGAAGGTATGAAGCATGAGCATATGTGTTTTGTATTGATCCCTAGAGTTGATAAAGAAGATAATACTGAGGTACTTGTATAGGTTTCAAATTTTTTGAATGAGTTTCAAGCTATTGTTTCTAATAACATACTTGAAGGTTTTCCTCTAGTAAGAAATATTAGTCACCAGATGAACTTGATTCTTGGAGCCAGTTTTCCAAATAAGGTAGCTCATCATGTGACTCCAATAGAGAGCGAAGAGTTGAATAGACAAGTGTAAGAGTTGTTGTGGAAGGGATTGATTCAAGAGAGTTTGAGTCCATGTGTAGTACCTACAGTACTAGCACCAAAGAAGGATGGGGAATGGCAGATATGTATAGATTCTAGAGCCATCAACAAGATCACCATCAAGTACAAATTCCCCTTGACAAGGATGGATGACATTATGGATTGTTAGCCTAGAGCTGAGTACTTCATGAAAATAGATATGAAGAGTAGATATCAGCATATTAGTATTAGAGAAGGAGATGAATGGGAAAAAAACCTTTAAAACCAAGAAGGGATTGTATGAGTGGTTAGTCATTAATTTTGGGATAACCAATGCACTAGGCACATTTATGCGGCCTATGAATGAGGTATTAAAAGAATTTTTAGGAAAAATTGTTATTGTTTATTTGGATGATATTTTCATTTTTAGTAAGACATTGGAGGAGCACCCGATGCATATCCTAATTTTTTTTGAGAAGCTAAGGGAGGAGAAGTTATTGATTAATTTAAAGAAATGTAGTTTTGTGAAAAGGGAGTTGGTGTATATAGGATTTGTTGTCTTAGCAGAAGGTCTTAAAATGGATCTAGAGAAGGTGATAGCTATCTTTGAATGGCCTACCCTGAGGAGTGTTATAGAGGTAAGATCATTTCATGGTCTAGCAATTTTGTATAGAAATTTTATTAAGTGTCTTAGTAGTATTTGTGCACCTCTAACTGAAGCAATGAGAGGGGATATAAAAGATATTAAGTGGACTATTGGAGCAGCCAAAAATTTTGATATGTTGAATAAGAAAGTTATAGAGAAACCTATTTTGGCACTTCCAAATTTCAATAAGGTCTTTTAGGTAGATTGTTATGCTAGTGGCAATGCCATAGGAGTTTTTTTGAGTCAAGAAGGTAAGCCCATTTCCTATTTTAGTGAGAAGTTTAAAATGATGCTAAGAAGAAATATTTTGTCTATGATCAAGACTTTTATGCTATAGTTAAGGATTTGAAGAAATGGAGACATTATTTATTGCCAAAATAATTTTGTTTATATGTTGATCACTAGGATTTGTAGTATCTCAATAGTCAAGGAATGTTGAATCAAAGGAACTTAAAATGGGTTGAGTTTTTGCAAAGTTATAATTCTTTTTTAAGCATAGGAGTGGAAGGTCAAAAAAAGTTGCAGATACCATAAGTAGAAGGAAATCTTTTTTGATAGAGATGAATATAGAGGTTTTTTGGTTCAATGAACTCAAGAGTTTGTATCCAGAAGATCCATACTTTGTAGAAGCTTGGAAGGCTTGTTTGGAACCTGTTACATTGGATAGGACAAGATGGTTGGATTTCTTAATCCAAGATGGGATGTTGTTTAGAGGAAGCCAATTGTGCATTCCAAGGAGTTCTATGAGAGAGAATTTAATCAAGGAGAAGCATAGTGGAGGATTGGCTAGACATTTTGGTCGAGATAAGACTATTGCTCTTGTCAATGAGAATTATTATTGGCCACAATTACAACAAGATGTGAAGAATTCTGTACAAAGTTGTAGAGTATTTCAAATGGTGAAAGGAGCAAGTTAGAATACTAGATTGTATTAGCCATTACCTATACCTGAGAGGCCATGGGAGGATATTAGCATGGATTTTGTTCTTGGCTTGCCAAGGACACAAAGAGGGCATGATTCTATATTTGTAATGGATATATTTTCAAATATGACACATTTAATAATGTGTCATAAGACTAGTGATATTGTTCATGTTGCAGAGTTATTTTTCAGAGAAGTGGTTAGACTACATGGTCTACCAAAGAGTATAGTCTCAAATAGAGATACCAAATTTGTTGGTTATTTTTGGAGGGCATTATGGAAGAAGCTAAAGACATACTTAAAGTGTAGTTCTGCACACCATCCACATAATGATGGACAAAAAAAGGTAGTGAATAGGATTTTGGGCAACCTGCTAAGATGCCTAGTTGGAGATAAGCTTAAGGGGTAGGATTTGATTATACCACAGGAAAAAATCACTTACAATAATTCTATCAATAGGAGCAATGGTAAATCACCATTCCAAATTGTATATGGGAGTAGTCCAATACCTAGTTTTGAACTGAGAAAGATGGATAAGGGGGAGAAGAGTAGTGCTAAGACTGTAGATTTTGTTGAGACCCTAAAGAATTTGCATGAAGAAGTGAAGAAACATATCAATGAGATGAAATCATAATATAAGGCTCAAGTAGATCAAAAAAGGAGGTATAACAAGTTCCAAGTAGGAGATGAAGTCATGGTTCATTTATGAAAGGAAAAGTTTCTAGTTGGTACATACAACAAGTTAAAAATAAAGAATTTTGGACCATCCAATATCTTGAAGAATCATGATTCAGGAAATGGTTATGAGGTAGAGTTTCCTACTGAAATAAACATTTCTCCTATCTTCAATATTGTTGATTTGATAGAGTATCATGAAGGTGATATAGAGGATGGGCTAATAAATGAAAACTTGAAAATTCCAAAACCTACTTTTGAGAAGGAAGAGATAGAAGAAATCTTGGATAATTGTGTGGGTAGAAGCATGAGAAATAGGAAATATTCAGAGTACTTGGTAAAATGGAGAGGAATACCTGTTGAAGATTCATCTTGGTTTCTCTCTAACTCTTGAGAAGTGATAGGGTCACTTTTCAAATTACCTTGGGTGTTTGATGTAGGAGCATCCAATGGTGTAGGGCAATCTTACATCAACCAAAAAAAATTGTTTTCATTATTTTCTTCATTTTCTTTTAGTCCCATGATGGCACTTAAGGGGTGTAAGATAGTCAATAGTCAAAAATAGCAAAAAATAGGCAATTACTATTTATAATAAGTCAGACTAAATGGGCTTTATGGACCTACAAATTTACCCCAAGAACCATAGCTGAAAAAAAAAAATGGCCAAAAAAGAATCACCTCAATACCCTAAACAGTTTGAGAGAAATTAATTTTTTTGTCTCGAGAAATTTCTCCAATGCAGCTTCAAATTCACATATAAAACTTTAGAGGCCCTAAAACAACTCAAAAAGTGGTTGAACCAGCCTATGGTTGGCTCACATTTTGTAGAGCTTGTCGAGAGCTTTCCAACGATATGCAATAATAACAAATTAGACACTCGGATAAAAAGTTATGGCCCCGGAAAGTTGGTCCTCTAAAAAGTGAAATTTATAAAAATTTCTTCCTAGGACAAAAATCAAATAGTGGGACTTTTGGCACCAAAACAAAAAGTGGAAAATTGAACTTTCTAAAACATTCTAGGGTGGTTATTAAGGAAAATAAAAGGGGTTAAGTGGGGCTTGTAGAAGGTTGCCTTGATAGTCCAAATTGTGGCTACGAATAGTAGATTTTCTTTTCAGAGTTGATTTTATTGTAATGAATCAAGCCCATGAGGCTATAGCATGTAAGCTTTGAATTTGTAATTTCATTTTATGAAAATAATTGAAAGTGAATCATTTTTCTGTCTCACATCTTTTGTGTTGGTAGCTATTGTTGTGATTTATGTGGGTTTTTGGCAGTGTGGCCCTCATCAATAAGTCCAAAGAGTATAAAGATAATCAAAATGAGCAAGTGAATCCAAAAGGTCATCATCATGTATATTGCTCATAAATAACTCTAAATACTTGATCCCTATATATCCTTTCCGAATGATATACCTACTACATGTGTCTAGAATAGGAACATCATTATACAAATATGGAAATAGATTGTACTCACTAAGATGATAGAATAAAATCACTCCATTTCATAAGTTCTCTTTCTCCAAAGAAACCATTATAACTGACAATTCTTCAAAATTTTCAAAGATAGTTATAAAAACCTCCAAAAAAGAATTCTATAAGATTAAAAAACATGATTTGGTGAAGAATTTGGTGGGTTCCATGCCTAATCTTCAAGACAACTCCAAGAAAACTCTACAAAGCATAGTAGCACCAATCACCACATGCAAGAGACATCTTCAATGCCTATGATCAACTTTCTCACAATAACCAAAGGTGAAGAGTTGTATATGAACACAAAAGGACTCTCGCACCTAGAGAATGTGGGATTATTTATCCCATTTGAGGAGAAACAACTTCAAAAAACCTTTGGTCCCACACCACTTTAGTTGTGTAGCATTGAAACCCTAAATATTTAGGGGAAAAATTATAAATTATAAAGTTTTAAAAAATGTAAGGCCTCTAGTGAGATTGAGATGCTTTCAAATCTGTAGCCACCAAACAAATCACAACTTCAACATAAATGTACAATGACTTCAAATAGATTTTAAATTCCTTTGTTGTTGCATATAATGCCTCTCACTTTCACCCAAGAAGGGGTCAGATCACCTCTCTATAGCCTTTGACCAATGAAAAAGATCACCAAACACCCAAAAACTTCAACATGGGTCTTACAAAAATGTTTACCAAATCACCAAACACGGCCTACCAAATGAACTTTATAGCCTCAAAATGTGTAAACAACAAGATAGACAAGTGTGCCCACCCCACACATTTTGTGTATTCCTTGAGAAACTTGGTGATGAAAGGTCTGCAAATAATGAAGCAGCATTGTCAAGACTCCCACATGGCCCTTCCAATCACTAGCAATAGGAGATCAAATCGTAGCTCCCACATAGAAATCATACTTCTCTTTTTGATGCAATAGGAAATTTTTATCATGGTTGTGTAAAATAATTCCAAGAAATATGGAATAAAAAATGTGACCTCTCTTTCAAAATTCACAACTTCAACATTCACAGGAATGAATTCCAATTACAGGGAAATCACAAAAATCATGGAGCAGAGGGTTTTTATGAAGCCAACATCTCACAACCTTTAATCACACCTCTCCTCCACAAATAATCAAAAATAGGGAAAGTGTGAAATTTAATAAATTTCAAATGCCGAGAAAATTAGCAAATAAATGATATAAAACTCTGCTAAAAACTCTCAATAGAGGGAGTTGTAGGTAGTTGGCTTTGATACCATGTTGGTGTCAACCACCTCCTAGGAGCACAACCTACAAATAAATCTTCACAGACAAGAGAAGAACTATGTTGTTTCACCAGAGATGAAAATATATTCTAATGAGATGATAAAATACATAGAATACAAGCCTTTTAAAGGAATGAAATATGTGATAGGTAAAAAACTACCCAATACAGAAAAAACTACCTACGTGATTAACCCTAAGTGAAAACTTAATACTACACTAACATGATAAACTATTTAAGGTTTCTCGGATAGGTTAAATAATTGATGGGAATCACAAGAGGGTTGCACAAAGTGACAACAAGAACAACTAAGAACTATAAATTCATCAAATTTATAGGTACCAATAGAATCAATATGTGTAATGCCACTTTTCTTATTATGGTTATTAAGTATTAGCAATGGATTTAATATAACAAATACTAGATTTAATATAATTTATAATATGCAATATTATCAAAATAAATGTGAATAATTAATGTAAGTTACAAACATGTGACAATTAAATAATCAACATAGTAAATGGAATAACACCTCCACATAGATTAATCATATTAACACCAAATCATATAAATAATATTCCCAATATTATTGAATCAATGGTTCTTAATACCTATCTTAAAGTCATGGAAAGGTTGTTATCTGAGAGTCAGATGAAGGGTTATAGATATAGTCTATTTATCGGCACAAACACCCCTAAAGGAACTAGTTCTTGCATAGAACCAACCTACCTTCACATTATAAACCGGTTCTTACATAGAACCCAACATGCCTTTAGGGCATAAACTTAGCCCTAGCTAGGACACTCTCAGGTGTATGATATACCCCAAGTTGGACACACTCATATGTGCCCCTTCTCTAAATGTTTAAATTTCTACCTAGACCCTAACCTTCACTCCTTTGTACCCTTTTAGTTCCTCTTTCCTTTTCCTCTTCTCTCCTTGAATGTTCTCCATCCTTTAATTTATTTATTTTTTCACACAAATGCTTTATATAAGTCTTAAGGGGTGGTTTCCAAACCATCACAGCCTTTCACAAAGGTTGCCTCTAATAATTATTCTTCCCCCTTTTTAAGGTATTTATACATATTCTTTATTAATCTCTTTTAACCAAAGGATCACAATATCTTTTATCTTTATATCTCCCTTTTTTAATTTTTAAAGGGCTATTTTATAACTTTCCCTATCTTTGGGAGAAAGTCACATAACAATTCTCCCCTTGTAAATTAACTGCGGTCCTCAATAGCACAAGATGCATCTGCATCACAACTCAAAGAAACACATGATCAGTAATTGAAGATACTAACATTAAATACTTGTATTTTTTATAATACTTACTTTCTCTACATTATTTGCTTCTATAAATTCATAAGTAATTTAATAAAATCACTTTTCCAATTCAAATTATGATGAGAACTATATATATGTCTTATGAAATATATCATGAATGTATAATTGAAAACATAATTATAGTTTATGTACTTAACCTCCTATCCTTCAACTTTATCATTTTACTCACTCATGTAACTCCTTTAAATTATTAAAGTATTACAATGTAATCACACAATGATCACTATTCATGTCCAATACTATGTGGTCACTCATAATTTATAAAATTATAATCTATAAATTCAACATACATTCCAAGATGGTATTCATGCCTTTCAGACTACATGAATATCCTCTTTTATATATCAAAATTAGTGTACAAATAGAATCTTAGTATAATAAGGAAATCATACAAGGTTATTGGGTTGACCAAGTCCAATAATAAAGTACAATAGAAAAAAAATCCCATTAAGAACTTTAAGCAAAGAAAACAACAATAGGTTATGACTACCCAGAAGGTACTTGATAGAAATACTAGGTCTAAATTATTGATATGAATCTTCAATAACCCTATATAAGTTTAACAACATAGGAAAATTCACTAAAATGATTTATGTAAAAAAAACATGTGAAAGATTTAAACATCACATAACCTACTTGCATATCCTAGAAAAGGTTGGAATAGCTAGCCTCTCCCCTTGTAAGATTTGGCATGTCCCCATGTCTAAGCCTAAGAGCCTATTTGGTTTCATATCCTATAATATACTTACAATAGATATATTAAACAAAGGAGTTTGGCTTAACTACCCAATACATCATTTCTACAATTAGTTGTCACCCAAAATATTACATCATGGATCATATGAAGATGTTTTCTAAAGAAAATAAATTAAAACACTAAAGTAGGATTCTACAACTGCTTCACACATTTTATATTAAATATGACTAGAATAAAATCAAATATTAATATTAGGATGGATATCAATTCTTTGATTGATTAATTAATTAATTGATTTCAAATGTCATGTCTATTTTTAAAAAAATTGCAAAATTGAAAAGAACATAGATTATAACATCAAACACCCACTAGACATTGTATAAAGTCAATATGACCCCACATCTATAGTATGGAATCATGTTTAACCTAGAAATTAGAGATATAAAAGTTTAAATCAATTCCTTATAAGATGACTTGAAACCTGTCTACTATGTATAATGAGTAAAATGTGCATTGATCCACAGTTGGAAGACTAAATTTGTAGGGAAAATGTTGTGTATATATATAATGGTATATGATACTATATATACACACACTCTTGGTGATTTTCTTCTTATTTTTTGAAAAATGTTCCCATTTTAGCATATGCTAAGTCTAGATGGAAAGCTCGAGACCCCAAATAAAATAATTTATATTTATCTACACAAAGGCACACATTTCCATAAACTATTTCCATGTAATTAAATTGATCAAACAAGTGTTGCTCTCTAATTGAAGATTTTCTTGATACCTTGTATGATTTTCCATGAGTCTATATTTGGACCTCCAACCAAATTATCTCATTTTCTTAAACCAACAAGATTATTTGAACCTCCAACAAGTGTTGCTCTTTAATGGCTTAGAATCCCATGCATGCATAGAACAACAAATAATTCATCCTGTACATTGAAACCTCCACTAAACCATGACAGTAGACCATGGAATGTAGTTCAAATCTTATATAAGGATGGGAATTAACATGGAACACATTTTTAATTGTGTGTCTAAAAATCATATATTTCAAATGCATTGCTCTCTCTCCATATGAATTTCATGGGGACTAACACAACACTGATTGAATATGAGATCAAAACATACTTATATCCAGCAGCTTATTAATAAGAGTAACCTAGTCCTGAATTGCATATGTAAAAAATTGACTCAAGTGGTCAAATTTGTTGATATGCAATCATTACGCCAATGGTCTTTATTCAGATGTAAATGGGTTTCAATAAGATCTTTGACCAGTACTTGTGTGGTGCCATGGATCTTGACTTTCCAAGATTGCAAGTGTTAAGACTTTTCTTCCATCGACCTACATATGTTAAATCGACTTAATTATTCTATCAACCTGCATATGTTAAGTCAGCTTCATTCTTCCATCAACCTTCATATATTAAACAATTTCAACACTATGTAATCTCTTGTTCATCGACCTATAATTAAAGATTTTATGGCCTGTAGTAATATGTCTAGACCCACAACTCTAGAATAATGTTTATATAGCCTATGTATGCTAAGTAATTTGCGTCATGATTAATGATTGATTTTACACTACCCTGAATGTGTTCATTCTAAGCACATATTTTCGTTATAGATTGATCTTGTTACAACTTTCTATTCTATATTCTTTTACCTTTGCTCTGTTAACATTTTAAAATATTCATGCATGGAGTATGAATAATGGATATAAATTCTTTTATGAATAAGAAATCTATTTATGCCTCCTCCCATGATATGCAGGCGTTATACTTAGGATAAATGTCATATAAGCTCGTGCTTGGCATACTTGAGTTGACTTATTGGAGTATCTCATTTGGAAGCCTCCCCCCAACCGTGTGCCTCTCTAGCGTGACCATGCTGCTGTGCAAAAGGATTTGAGTCATTGCGGAATGGTGGGGACTATGGATACGTAATATTAAACTTTGCCACTTTCCTAGTACTATCGACCTATGAAATTTGATGAAATAATGAACCCTCTGCATAAACAAAACATCAAGAAGATTCTACAAGATAGATCGAAATATGAACGCCAGAAATTATTCATTGATTTCAAAAGCAATATCAATTTGAATTCCAGAGACAATGTAAAAAACTCATGGCAACTATCACTATGCTCAACCTATCACGTCCAAGACCAAGCTCACTACCAGTTTCAACAAACCTTAGTCTGCCTTCAGTTTAGGCTTTGGTTTCAGTTGCTTTATCCTTGAATATGCAAATACTCTAGCCAGAGTAATAGGTACTAGTTCCAAGTGAATTTATTGGAGAAATGGATGTCCCATTCAAGAAAAGAACTGAGGTTACTATGATAGCCACTTGCTTAACACAATTAACTATAGAGTGTGTAAGTGGAGATACCCACTCAGTTGTGTATTATTTTTCTTGAAAAAATATTGTCCTAACGACATGGAATTTTTTTGGCGTTGCCCTTTTCCTACTACTTAGGATAATTGTACTAGCGAGGAATATACTAGTGTCATTTTTCATTCTCTAGAAGAGAATCGAATCAATCAAGAGACAAAAGAACCTTCCTTTAAACTCTTAATAAGGAATTTAAAAAATGGTACACAATTCTCTGTATAGCTAGTGATGCCTCAAAGTCTTCTACATTGAATGATGTCAAGGAGCACCAAATTGGTGTCTTCCCAAGTAGGAAAGTAACCCAAAGATCCATTTGTGTTGTAGGAAAGTTATGTAGCAGCATATAAGGGCAGTATCTACTTCTTAGAATGTGGTTGTATAAATTTCATATGGTCATCATTACTTTGTAAAGTTGAAGTCTAGTTGATAGACATTTTTGTAAGAATATAATAGATTGGCATCATCTTTATGGGAGTATAATCTTATTAAGCATTCTTTGTAAGTTGGTTTGCAGCAGAACATTTGACTTGATCCTTTATATGTCTTATATACGGTCTTTTATAAAAAAAATGTTTTCAATTCATGGTAATGTGAATGTCTTGTATATGAACAATAATAAGAGGATCTTAATGATTTATCTCTAACTAAAATGTCCACATATTAGTCAATAATCAAGAGCTATTAGTTTGTTAAGTTTCTAACCATATACATAATGCATACAAGTGTAAGGAAAGCTTAGGTGTGGAACAAACTCTCCTAACGCCAAAACCTCAGGGAAGAATGTAGATATGACTTTAAATTTTGCAATTATAGTTTAATAAGATACACTTGAAAAGAATAACAGAAAAGAGAATTGAACACATACACAATTGAACACCAGATTTACGTGGGAAAACCCCTACAGGAGAAAAACCCACCACACCAAGAAAATCCTCTTTGTATTACAATAAACAAAATTACATATAGAGTACAGACTTCACTTTCTGATGTCAATTTTATAGTAGCAACATTCACTGATCAATCTTGTACCGAACATTAATCTCACAATGCTCTCAGACGCATACTATGAATCACTCAAATCAATTCGTGTTCAATATCGAACATAAATCTCGACTACCCGAACCGATCATTGTCATCCATTACAGAGTATATTTCATTTTGTTCATGGTCTATTGATCTTCCACACATGAATGGTCACAAATGTACAACTGCCAATGGTTCACATCCTGCTTCTCTCATTGGCTCAGAACACACCATATAGGATAGACGTTTGGTCAAAGAAGTTCAAACGGAATTGCATGTCGGTGAGACACTAGGTCATGTCTCCCTAATGCCACAATGCCCAATCACAGAACCATTGCATGACTATCGCTATCAGCAACACCCTGTGAAGTCATATCGAATTCACCAGCCTGTCGGCAAGACCACATCCATAGGAAGGAGTTCTTACCAAATGCAAACCTAACCAAGTATCATCAGCCAGTGTCACATCGATGTCATCGACAGCTCATGTCACCCCAACCAGTCTCTCGACAAGAGGTTACACCAAAGTTCATCACGTGGAGATCCGTCGGCAGTTCATAAACAAATCCGTTGGTGAGACTTGCACTCTCGGAAAGAGTTCATACCGACTGCAAACTCGTCAGCCAAGAGTCTCCCCAATGATACCATCTGCCAATGACACGTGTTCACTACTTGTGCATTTCTGGAGAATCAAGTTAGGAATCTACAATATTCTGAACAAGTCTCCCAGAATTCCAAGTGGTCCCCACATCCGTCGACTTGGGTTAGGAAAATCCTGAACACCGCGACATGTCGATCAATACCAATGTCACCCAGATGGAGAAAACAAAAACTTTAGAACTGTGCGACAAGGTTCCAAGGTTATAGAAATCACTAATGTCGTGACAATGAAGGAATTCAGTCAGTCGAGAAATTATGTAACTTCCAAACTCCGCAAAAAGGTTCCAAAGTTAGTAACTCCAGCGATCAGTTGACAATGAGGACTTAAACGAAAATACAAGCCAGCAAGTTGAGGCATGCTTTCGAACAATCTCCCATTTGACAAAGACTACTGGCTTCCTTCAAACTTGAAGTTAATGAAGGTCATAGGCTCCAAGGCCCATCGAACTGGCACACCACCTGTACTTGTCTGTGCTCACTGGTTTTGTCAATGCATCTGCAACATTTTCCAGAGTATCCACTTTTTCTAAAGAGACCTTTCCATCCTCCACCATATCTCGTGAGAAATGATATTGCACATCAATATGTTTTGTCCTGGCATGGAAAGTAGGATTTTTTGCCAAACAAATAGCACTCTGACTATCATAGTAAATTGTAATTTTCCCTGCATCAAACCCAATGTTAGAACACAAACATTTTAACAAGATTGCTTCTTTACAGGCATGTGTTGTTGCCATGTATTTTGCCTCTGTAGTGGACAAAGCAACTACACCACCATTCATCATAAAAATATATCCGCTGGTGGATCTTCTGCTGTCAATGTCCCCTGCCCAATCAGAATCCACATAGCCTCGAATACTAAGAGTCCTCTATCATTCAACCAAATTTCCATGGTAACACAAAGCATATTCTGAAGTGCCCTTCAGATATCTAAACACTCTTTTCACAGAATCCCAATGTGTCTTTTTAGGATTTTCCATAAAATCACTAAGTGCTCCCACTGCTTGGGAAATGTCTGGCCTTGTACTGACCATTGCATACATTAAATTGCCAACTGCACTAGCATAAGGCACTCTGGTCATGTCCTCCATCTTAGTAGGAGATTTTGGACAATCTTCAACAGATAGCTTCATTCCCTGCAATACTGGAACAACTAGCTGCTTGCAATCAGTCATACAAAATCACTCCAGATTAGTATTAATATACTTACTCTAACTAAGCCAAAGTTTTCTACTCTTCCTGTCCCTGGTTATTTCCATTCCTAGAATATACCTGACTGCACCAAGATCTTTCATTTCAAACTTTGTAGACAACTGATATTTTAGATAAGAAATCATTAACTTACTATTGCCTATGAACACCATATCATCAACATAGAGCAATAATAAGAACATGATCATTTTCAGCTTTGAAGTATACACAATTATTAGATTTCTATCTTACAAATCCCAATGACAAAACAAACATGTCAAACTTCTGGTACCACATTCTAGGTGATTGTTTTAATCCATACAGAGATTTTTTCAGATTGCAAACCAAATTTTCTTTACCTTTTTCCACAAAGTTCTCAGGCTAGGACATATAAATTTCTTCTTCAAGATAACCATGAAGAAATGTTGTCTTCACATCCATTTGTTCAATCTCTAAGTCATACAATGTTGTAAGTGATAAAAGAAATCTAATAGACGTCAGCTTAGCTACAGGAGAAAAAATTTCTCCATAATCAATTCCCTCTACCTAGGAATAACCCTTCACAACCAACCTCACCTTATACTTTTCCACACTGCCATCCAGACCTATTTTCTTTTTAAATACCCATTTGCAGCCAATAGGTTTTTTGCCTTCAGGCAAGGGCACCAAACTCCAAGTATCATTCTTTTCTAATGATGCCATTTCTTCATTCATGGCTTCCAACCAAGAGTTTGAATTAGACATTCTAAATGCCTCTTTCATAGTCTTAGGCTCATCAGTGCTAGAAATTAAAGCATAGGCACAAGTAGTATCTAACAAAGAAAAATCACACCTATCAGGTTTTTTTCTTTTATGTGTTGACCTCCTCATGGGCTAAGGTTGAGGTTGTTTTTATTCTTCATAACTCTCATAACTACTTGAGCTCTCCTTTGTTTCAAATACATTTTTAATTTTCAATTCCTCTTTATTTGGTGTCGGAGGAATTTCAAGTACATCCTTTTTATCTTTTGATTTTGTCTATGACTGTAGATCCAAAGTAGAAGGCTTCAGTTCATGAAAGATAACACTTCTATTGTATAGAACCTTCTCTGTATCATGATTCCAAAGTTTGTATCCTTTTATGCCAGCACTATAACCAATAAAAATATATTTAACGACTTTTTTTTCCAATTTAGATCTTTTTTCATTCGGCACATATGCATATGCCTCACAGCCAAAGACACAAATGTGTCTTAGAGAGGGCTTCTTTCTCGACCATGCTTCCAAAGGTGTTTTCTCAACAAGAGTAGAATTAGGAGAATGGTTTATTAAGTAACATGTTGTTGCAAATGTCTCAGCCCAGAACTTCTCCTCCAAGCCAGCACTGTTTAGCATACTTCATGCTCTTTCCATCATTGTCCTGTTGAACCTTTCTGCAACTCCATTTTGTTGCGGAGTGTAGGGTGTAGTTTTATGTCTTTTAATTTGATGATCTTTACAGTACCTTTCAAACTCATCAGAACAAAACTCACAGCCATTGTTAGTCCTTAACATTTTATTTTTCTTCCAATCTGGTTTTACATAGGGTTTTTAAATTCCTTAAAACTACTGAACACTTCTGATTTACTTTTCAAAAAATAGACAAATGCCCTTCTTGATTAATCATCAATGAATGATACATAATATTTTGATTTAGACAAAGAAGGATCATTTACTAGATCAAAAACATCAAAATGTATGTAATCAAGTAAACTAGAAGATTTGTGAGAACTGGAGTAAAATGAAACATGGTAGTGTTTACCATATATACAATGTTCACAAAACTCGAATTCAAGGTTACAATATTCAAACCCTTCAACCTGGCTTTTATTTTTCAAGGTTTTTAAACCTTGTTCTCTAATGTGGCCTAGCCTATGATGCTAGAGTATAGTTTTTTCTACTAGAAGTTTAACTTCCATAGAGTTTGCACTATCAAGAATTTTTTCCTTCTTTTCTCCATGAGTAGCCTTCTGTGACTTTGTAGAGACACTATTGCATTGTACATGTGCATCTAGCTTATATAGGGTACCAATATGAGCACCCCTAACTAGAACCATTGAGCCTCTCGTCATTTTGTAGCCATTTCCAGAGAACGTGACTTGCACTCCAACATCATTCAGCTTACTAACATAAAGTAAATTTTGAGTCAAACCTGGTATATGCATTACATCATTGATTCCCTTCACTCTTCCATTAGGGAACTCTATTATGACTCTGCCATGACCAACTATTTACAGAGATGAATCGCTTGCCAAATACACCCTTCCACCATCGTATTTTTCATACTTAGTGAACCAATCTCTATGAGATTTCATGTGGAAAGATGCTCTAGAATCAATCAGCTACACATCATCTAATGTATGTGTTGCCAGGGCTGCAATGAAAGCGTCTGCATCACTCTGAGAAGAATCATTGTCAGAAGAATACTTCTTCTTTTTCTCCTCTTTACAGTCCTTTTGGACATGAACAAGCTGCCCACAATTCTAGCACTTTACCATTGACTTCTTGCTAGGAGATTTTGATCTCCCTTTTGATTTTGATTTGGACTTCTTTTCCTTCTTCTTTCCTTTTCTTTCGATATACCTTGATCATCAAGAACCTCCTTCGCTATCTCAGAATATTTTCTTCTCATCTCTTATGATAACAAAGAAGCAACAACATCTTCCATCTTAAAATTGGATGTCATACTCCCAATAGCCATCACCAAGTGATCCCAAGAATCCAGCAAAGAACATAACAATAGCATACAACAATCTTCTTCATCAATCTTCACACCCACAAATGCTAACTAAGCAATCAAGATGTTGAAAGCATTCAAATGATCAGCAATATATTCTCCTTCCTACATTTTCAAAGAGTACAACTTCTTCCTTAATAACAAATTATTCACCAAGGACTTTCCCTGATAAATAGCTCCCAGTCTTTTCCACAAGAAGATGCAGTCTTTTCTTCATGAACATTTAGAAGAACAAAGTCTGCTAAACAAAGCCTTATCAGCCCCTTTGATTTTTGATCTTCAAGGTCCTAATCCTCTTGCTTCATGCCTACAGGCTTCATTCCAGACACAACAAATCACAGATCATGATCAACCAACAAATCTTCCAATTTAAGTTTCCACAACTCAAAATTACTACCACTGAATTTCTCAATTTCAATCTTTCCTAATGTGCTTGCCATCTTAATTTGTAATTCAAATTACCAGACTTCTACAAGACTCCCACTAAACATAATTGACACAAAACACCCAACGTACCCACAAGGATAACACAACTGGCCAGGCTCTGATACCACTTGTAAGGAAAGCTTAGGTGCAGAACAAACTCTCCTAACACCAAAACCTCAGGGAAGAATGTAGATATGACTTTAAATTTTGCAATTATAGTTCAATAAGATACACTTGAAAAGAATAAAAAAAAAAGAGAAATGAAAACATACACAATTGAACACTAGATTTACGTGGGAAAACCCTTACAAGAGAAAAACCCACCACACTATGAAAAGCCTCTTTGTATTACAGTAAAAAAAATTGCATACAAAGTACAAACTTCACTTTCTAATGTCAATTTTATAGCAGCAACATTCACTGATCAATCTTGTACAAAAAATTAATCTCACAATGCTCTCAGATGCATACTATGAATCCACTCAGATCAATCCATGTTCAGTATCAAACAGAAATCTCCATTACCCGAACTGATCATTGTCATCTATTATAGAGTATATCTCATTTTGTTCATGATCTGTTGATCTTCCACACAGGAATGTTAGAAACTATACAACTACCAAGAGTTCACATCCCGCTTCTCCCATTGGCTCAGAATCCACCACATAGGACAGGCATTTGGTCAAAGAAGTTCAAATGGAATCACATGTCAGTGAGACACTAGGTCGTGTCTCCCCGATGCCACAATGCCCAATCACAGAACCATCGGCATGACTATTGCTATTGGCAACACCCTAAGAAGTCATATCGAATTCACTAGCCTGTCGGCGAGACCACATCCATCGACAAGAGTTCTTACCAAATGCAAACCTAACCAAGTATCATTGGCCAGTGTCACACCAATGTCATCAACAACTCATGTCACCCTAGCCATTCTATCGACAAGAGGTTACACCAAAGTTCATCACGTGGAGATCCATCGGTAGTTCATAAACAAATCCATCAGCGAGACTTGCACTCTCGGCAAGAGTTCATACCGACTGCAAACCCATCTACCAATAGTCTCCCCAATGATGCCACCCGCCAATGACACATGTTCACTACTTGTGCATTTCTTGAGAATCAAGCTAGGAATCTACAATATTCTCAACAAGTCTCTTGGAATTCCAATTGGTCCCCACATCCATTAGCTTAGGTTAGGAAAATCCTGAACACTGCGACATGTTGATCGATACCACTATCACCTAGTCGGACTAAACACAAACATTAGAACTATGCGACAAGGTTCCAAGGTTACATAAATCACCGATGTCACGACAATGAAGGAAGTCAGTCAGTCGAGAAATTATGTAACTTCCAAACTCCACGAAAAGGTTCCAAAGTTAGTAACTCCAATGATCAACGGACAATGAGGACTTAAACATAAATACAAGCTAGCAAGTTAAGGCACACTTTCCAACAACAAGTTTTAAATTTAAAAACACATTTTATTTTCTAAGGATTATATGTTTCTATTAAATAATTTATAGATTTATAAAACATTTTCTCATGTATGTAATGATGCTATTGGTAAAATGAGATAATTGGAATGAAACAATGTTCTTATAAGATATGATATCCACTAGGTTGTTTTAGGCTTTGATACCAAATGTAATGTCAGTTTTCTTCTTATGGTTATTATTAGAAACTAGAATGATCTAGGAGATGAAATAAAAAGCACATGAACAACATAAAATTGTATTAGCTGACCCATAGAATAGAAAGCTCAAACCCTCAATATATAGCATGAGGATGAGAAACCATAAGCCACAAGAATAAGCGCACATGCCTTAATAATAGGCACACATTCCATGGATTAAGGAGAGGACTCCTCATCCTCCAGTGGTGGTGAGTCACTCTCCTCTATGCAAGGGAGAGGTTTCAAGAGGGATTGCACACCTCTCAAGTCACCTCAACAACCTTGACAACTCATGGGGGATAAGTCAAGGGTTAACACAAACACCTAACTAGGCTTAAGTTAGCCTAACTAGGGTAGAATACACTAACAACCCCCCTTAAGCATAGCTTAGGTGGGTATGAATAAATGTGTCCTGGCTACTAGTCATGTTAGGTACCCATGCACAATGCAAAAATCTTAGAAACAGAGAAAGATAGAAAACCTAGTGGGAAAAAACTATCCTCCAAAAAGAGAGAAAGAAAAAAAATTTACAAGTGAAAGAAGAAGAAAGCTAGAAGGAGGACTAAAGACCCCCAAGAACTACTTATATCACAAAATTACAAGAGATATTCCCCCCATAGGAGAGAAAGAGAGAGACTTGGAAGCCCCCAATAAGATATATGTTGTAGTGCACATAGATGCTCAATGAACTATGCCAAAGAGAATCCATGAATGTTGAACCACATTTCTCCCCTTAGGAAGAAAGAAAACTACTGAAGTGTGCAAATAATCTTCCCATGACTAATAGGAACATGCAAAAGGAAGTATAAAGGTCTCTAAATTGTGCACAAGATCAAAAGACGTAGATGATGCCCATAATGTCTTTGTAGAATGCTCAATGATCTCCAAGCCAAAGTTGATGTGTGACAAAGATTCAAGAATAGTGACCAACATGTGGATCATAGATGTATGATGATAACTGGAACCATAAGAATTTGATACTATCACTATAGAAGCTAAAGTAGGCAAGGCATGAGCAAGAATATATGAAGAAGACAGGGTTGATACAACTTCATTGAAGTTGTCATAGAAAAGAAGACTGATGTATTCAATGTGTGCTTCCACATCAGCAATGTGGGACTCTATGAAAAGACATGAAATGTCGAGTAGATATGCATCCCAATTAGCAATGCTAGGAAGACTAATATCCTATTGTAAGGAAGTGTTGGAAGATCTCAAAGAAGCGACTCTGAATTCGAATGTAGCAACAGGTAATGATGGGGTCTCAAAGTAAGTCATCTGACTAGACCCTATACATACCCAATGGATGATGTCTCATAATATATCTTAGTGAGATGATATTTATCTACAAGTGCTTTATAATGATGAATTGGAGCATTTTTAGTATCAAGAAAACATTGTATTAGTTCATGAATTTCATGAATTTGACATTCTTCTATTGTATGCCTTTTCATCCCACAATATGCACATTTGAGCTTCCATTTTTTATGAGGTTTATAAATTATACTTGTAGACATCTAAATTTAATCACTTCCATATGATTAAAATTACTCCCTTTTCGTCTATCATATTAAATATTAATTTATTAAATTAATATTACACCTTTTGTCTCGTATCTATAAAGTATTTAATTTAATAATTAATGCTTTATCTTTCACCTTCTTCCTCTCTAAATTAAATAAATACACTAATTTATTTAATTTAGTCATTTTTACCCTTTTGATTTAAAATCAATTTAAAATTCTTCTTTTTTCTCTCTCCTTGTCACATCCTCCATAATTTTGCCCTAATCTGAATTAATTTAATTAATTCATAATTATGATGTGCATCCTCTTAATCAAAGATTAATGTCACATCCTCCTACATTTGCCACTTGTCTTTAATCTTCCATTAATTAGTCTAATCTAATATTTGCACAACCTTAACCAAGGTCATTAGCCAGATTTAGCACCACTTTTTAGCCAACCTTTGCATTTACCTTCTTTTGGCATTGACCCCCTTCCCCATGTGAATTTTTAATTCACATTTATTTATCCTAGATTCCCCTCTTTTATATGTGAATTTTTAATTCATATTCTATCCTTCCAAGGCTTCTAGAATCTTGGACTTGTCACAATCGCCACATGTGACCAAGTCCCACCTTTTTGGAGCCCACCTTTTATCCTTTAGATTCTCCTAAGAATGTGAATTTTTAATTCACATTTATGTTTTCAACCACCTTTCTTTTTTCCATGTAGATTTTTGAGGAATTCCAAAATTCCTCAAATGTCCCTTTCACCCCCACTTGGGGACAATGAATCCCTTTTTGAGAAAATTTTCTCACTCCCCAAGGTGCTTGTCCTTCCTCCACCTCATGTACCTTTTTGACACCTCACCTACACCTCATCTCCCCTTAGCCACTTCACCATCCACATGTCAAGATGTGAGGGCTTGTGGGTTCTCAACCCACCATAGCCCTTCATCTTGGCCTTGTTGGATGCATCTTGACCGTTGAATTCTCTAGAGAATTCAAATTTTCCTATAAATACCCCCTCCTCAAGGGCATTTACAACACTTTTGGATTTGAGCAACCTTATGCTGCCAATTTGCATTCTCAAACACTTAATCATTTGATAACTACATGCTGTCAATTTGCCTTTGCTATCATCTAGACATTCATTCTAATCATTTTACACACTCAATATTGCATTTATCCACTCAAGAAGACATCTAAGGAGCACACAAAATCATCACAAGCAAGGGCCAACCAAGGAGTCATCAACAACCAGGAAGGTGAAATCATTTGCATCTTGTTTTATTTACTTTCCTTCTTGTTTTATCACTCTTTAGGCTAATCTTGAAGTGTCCTTAGTCTTTTATCACTTGCATTTTTGAGTTATTTTGCACATTAGAGTAGGATAAAACATTAAGGTACACATTTCTGGCATGCCCGGTGGGACCCACAAATGGGTTTTTGCATTTAACCTCACTTTTTGCTAAGAATTTTGCAATAAAAGGTCACAGAAAGGCGGCAGCGCCCTCTGTTTTACCGCAGAAAGGCAGCAGTGCCCTCTGCTTTACCGCATAAAGGCGGCAGCACCCTCTGCTTTACTGCAGAAAGGTGGCAACGCCCTCTTATCCACTGCAGAAATGCGGCAGCACCCTATGTCTATTAATTTCATGTTCTTCTAATAGTTTTTTGTAGTTAGGTGTGTACTTAGAAGGTTTTTCTAACACTTTCTTGCAATAGGGCATACAACTTTCCCTTTTTTTAAAAAAAAAATTCCTGTAGAGGGGTGGATACGCCCTTTTATTTTGAAGGTCTCTTTTTCTCTAACATCTTGCTACAGAAAGGCAGAAGCGCCCTTTAACCTTTTGCTGTAGAAAGGCGGCAGTGCCCTCTGCTTTACTACAGAAAGGCGGCAGCGCCCTCTACTTTACCGCAGAAAGGCAGCAGCGCCCCCATTTTGCTACAAAAAGGCGACAGTGCCCTTTGTTTTGCCACAGAAAGGCGGCAGGGCTCCTGTTTTGCTACAGAAAGGTGGCAGCACCCCAAAACAGCACAGTTTGGAAGGTAAAACAGTCGTTTTAGTTGCGTTTTTGCTCTCATTTTTTGCTATTTTCAAGTAGTAACCCTCTAACATTGTTTTGCCAAGAATATTGGTGTTTTTTACTAATTTTTTGCAGTGTATTAGAGTGTAATTGACCAAGAACAAAGAAAAAGACACTTAACACTTGTTTGCAGGGCCATCTATTTAATCAAATTTTCAAAAATTATCCTTGTTGTTTTGGAACATAGTCTAATTAGGGGGAGTAAACTTCATTGCTTGTTGTGATTGTTTATTCTTGTGTTACCCAAGGGGGCATTAATTTTTTTTCACTTTCCCCTTGCACTTTGTGTGAGCCTGGGGAGTAGTTGGAAGCAGTTAGTATATTCTTTTTAGTGGGACCTACTTGGGGATTTCATCACCCCAAGGGACAATTCCAACCACGCGTACCGGTAGGGTATATAAAGGGGGGAGAATGAAAGTTGTACTCCAATCCAGTCATGTCGTAATTGGCGGAGTATTAAAACTAGGGTAATACCTAGATAGACGTGAAGAGTTGGTCCGAGCCTTTCAGTATCTCGTTGGGGTTCCCAACTCATGCTTGTGACAGGCTGGTGTTCACGGTTGTGCATCACGTACCAAGAGTATATCGAGGACTCCCTAGAAGCCTTGTGCATCCTAGATTAAGACCTTTCCTGGCCATACCCTTAATATTAATCATAGGATTGTGCTTGCTTGAAGTGTTTTCTTGTGAAAAATCTGTCAAATCTTTGATACTTTGGCCTTACTTTATCATTTTGCGTCCTTGCCATAGCCATTGCCATCAAAACCAAACTTTGTCTTACCACAGAAAGGTGGCAATGCCCCATGTTTTACCGTAGAAAGGTGGCAGTGCCCTCTATTTTACAACAAAAATGCGGAAACGCCCCTAATCCTATTGCAGAAAGGTGGCAGCACCCCTGTTTTACTGCAGAAAGTTGTCAACACCCTTGATTTTTGCTACAGAGGGGCAGATTTTCCCTCCTGAACACCCGAAATTGTCCCATTTGGATCTATTTAGCCTCTAAACCATCATTTAATCATTCCCAATCATTACCTCATCATCCTAAGCCTCCCGAAACCTTCATTTGATCTGTTTAAACCTCTATCTTATCATTCCAAACCTTTGTTTAACCATTATAAATCCCCACTCACTCTTCGTAATCGTCTTCAATCCACCCATTCATTCTAATTTCCTCATAATTTTACCGCCAAACACCACTGATAACCAAACCTCCTTAAACTTGCTTTACAAAGTGGTTACCCAAATTGACCATAGCACTTGAATTTGATTATTAGCCTTTAACTTCGACCCCAATCAATTCACTTCCATCTTGAGGTGAATTCAGTGTTGTAAGTTATCATCCTTGGCCCAATCAATCCATTCCTATCTTGAGGTGGATTCGGTGCCATAATCATCCTCTTAATCAATCAAAGCTCTAGGTCACTAAGGGTAACTTCCTTTGATCAAGCTTAAGGTCTCTCTCTCACATCTTTCATCATCTAACCACACCCATCCAATAGTCCAAATCTATCAAAACTAATCATTCGATCAAATTGTCCATCCAATCCAAATAATCCAATCCAATCCAATCCAATCTAATCCAATCGTGCCAAATCCAATCCAATCAAATCAAATCCAATCCAATCTAATCCAATCTTGCCAAATCCAAATCCAATCCAATCAAAATCCAATCTGATCTGATATATCCCAACAAAATCTAATCCAAATCCAAACCCCATCCAAATCACATCTCATCCAATCACAATCAAATCATTCGTCAAAAGCATTAATCTACTCATAACACATTTGCATGCCCGTTCAAACCCGATCATAGACAAAGAAAATGGCCGACCATCAAGCCCAAAATGCCCAATCAAACAACCCTCACAATCCCAACAACATGAGGAATGTCTCATCAGATCCTAACAAGGGTACCAACACCCCTCATGATCCTCATAATGGTACTTCATCACACTCCAACACCGAGAATCAGAACAACTCACCACATGGTGAAGAGAGTATGGTTAATCAACCTAAGCTCACACTTGAGGAACATTTTAGTAATCCTACCAATGTGCAAATGACTGACCATTTGCTCAAAAAACATGGGGAAGAAATCTTGGCCCACCTAATTGAGAAGGGTGTCAAACCCCCCCGAATGTTGATTGGTCCAAATATGGGGGTGCCCCATCTAACATACTCCAAGAGTCACAAGATACACCAGAAGGTTCATACTTCCCCAATGTTTCGCCAGTTGAGGGTTGGCATCAACCTGAATTTGGCAATGTCATTCTTTATCAAGTTAACTATCCCCCACATGCTTCAACCTCAGTTATAGGAGGACCTCAAGTACTTGATCCAAATAATCCTTTTGCCTATGGTATGCCACAAAATGTTCCACAACCTCCGCCGTTAACGTTAACAACACCCCCTCCTCTGCATCAACCTCCAGTCAACATTGGGGGCACTTCCTTTGCCACAACACTTCCACCTCCTGGGACCACAAATCTATCATCTCAATAGCCTCACCAATCCAACATTTCACCTCAATTACCTCCACAAGGCACACCCCAACTGAACGTTCCAAGTAGTACCCAACAACCCCCTTTACAAAACACTTCTACACTACCTCTGCCATCTCATCAACAACAACCTATACACAATACTTTCGGCTCTTCACAACAACCACCCTACCAATCACAAGGCAATCCATCTCGACCTATTGCTTAGACCATATCCCCCTTTCTCACATCTATTTTGCGTCTGAAGGGTCAACCACAAAATAATATCTCATCTCAGCCCATACAACCTTTGACGTCACAACAACAACCGCCCCAACACTACTACTATCACAATCAACAACAATTTCACCAACAACCATTTTGTGCAACCTCCCAACAATCACAACATAGCCAATACCAACAAACCAACGCACAACAATACCCCCAATACCAACAAACTAGTGCGCAACATCCCATCCAAGTTCCTCAACAACCTGCCCTGCACTTTTATCAAACAAATCCATATTATACCCCACAACAACAGCCCATGTATCAAAAAAATCCCCCGTCTTACCAGCAACCCATGTCATTATCCAATCATCCAAACCCATATTTCAACAATCTGACACCCTTTCAGCAGGATTCTTGTTCATCCCATCATCAATATCCTCCCAACCCACCACCACCTAGCTCGGATTTGTTGGAAATCAAAGCCGCACTTAAGGATCTTCAAGTCGGGGCTACAAAACAATCATTCAAATTTGAAGATATATGCCCATATCCGTTTGATCCCTCCATCTCATTGATCTCGTTTCCTAAACATTTTGAGATACCAAAATTTGACAAATACAAGGGAGACAAAGACCCTAAGGCTCACTTGCAGGAGTTTTATTCCCAGTGTCAAGAAGTCATGTACAATGATAACTATCTCTTGCGCTTGTTCCCACGAAGCCTAGCAAGCCACGCCTTAGACTGGTTCATGACTCTCGAAAAGGGGTCCATAAAAACTTTTGCAGACCTGTTAGAAAAGTTTGTATCCTACTTCTCTTTCAATTTGGAGAAGGATATAGACACTTTAGATCTCCTCAAAGAAAAACAACGGGATGGAGAAACCTTTGCCATCTACCTACAACACTGGCGTGCATTAGCAAGTTGAATGAAGAACCCTCTGAAAGAAAAAGACATGGTCACTCTTTTCGTGGAAAATTTTCATCCTGACATGACCCACAATTTTAGACTACATTGTGTCACCACTTTCACAGAGATAGTGGAAAAGGGACCCATCCTTGAATGTGCCCTTATTGCCAAAGGACACATCAAAATACATAGTCATGATAAAGAGAGGTCATTTGGAGATAAACCACGATTCTGGAACAAGAACAACAATGCGGTGAATGATGGTGTGATAGACACCAAACATGTCCAAGTGGCTAATGCATCCCAAAAACAACAGCCATCAGTACCCAATGCCATATCTATACCACAAGGGGCACCTTGTCCCCCTCAACAGTCAAACCAAAAAAGTCAGGGGAACACCAAACGTCAATACACCCAATTGGGTGAACCCCTGAGCATTGTTTTTAATAAATTGCTACAAATCAATTACCCCATCACATACCCTGTCACCAAGCCATTTGATGAGTCCAAACCCAAGCCAGCATGGTCTAAAGAAAAAGAGTATTGTGACTTCCATAAAATCAAGGGACACTCTTTGAATAAGTTTCAGGGTTTGAAGAATTATGTCCAAGATCTCATTGATCAAGGAGATATCAAGGTTGACCCCAGTCAACCTTTGTCGTCTAATGCTCAACTGTAGATCTATCAAATAGCCTTCCCAAACCACAATCAAGGCCCTAGCACCTCCAACAATAATTCTCAAAACAATAGCACAAATAATGTGAATTACAAGAATGTGCACTTCAATTATGAAGGTGTTATTCATTACATTGAGCAGGAGGAACCCCGAGTATCCATGATACACGTTAAGGCCAAAGACCCTCAATGTGCCATTACTACATGCCGAGCCCGTATCACTGTCCCTGCAGCCTCTGCACCTGCCCAACCGACTCCTGTAAATTCTTAGTACAACATCCTTGATCACCTAAGGAAGACCCCTGCTCATATATCCATTTTGAATTTGCTTAAGTCTTCCCCGATACATCAATAAATCCTCAATAAAGCCCTGCAGGAAACCCATGTACCAAATGACATCAACCCCACACAATTCCAAGCTTTGGTGGGACACTTGGCTTTGTCTCATCACCTCCACTTCAGCCAAAATGATATGTCAAACATCAATGTCAATCATAATCGCCCCTTACACATCGAGGTCGTGGTCCCTCGCCATAAAATAAAAAGGGTCTTGGTAGATAATGGCTCTGCCCTCAATTTATGTACTTTGAAATTCATAAAACAGGTGGGGTATACTCAAGCAGACTTAGGCAACCAAATCATTACAATCAAAGCCTATGACAATGCAGAAAGAAATTCAGAAGGAATTATCAGTCTTCCTATCCAAGTGGGACCTGTACTTCAATATACTACCTGTCATGTCCTTGATCTGGACTTACCATATAATCTCCTCCCTTGCCACCCATGGCTCCATGCTATGCAAGCCATCCCCTCCACATACCATCAATGCCTGAAATTCCCCATCAACGGACAAGAAGTCACCATCTATGCTGACCCCCAACTGTTTGAATATTTCCGCGCTTTAGAAGCATCTTTTCCCCATTTACATTATTGTCCTAGGGTTGAAATGGGGGTATCCCATTCATCATCTTCTAATCCACCATCCACCATGATAACCACTCCATCCTTTGCCACTAATCCTTCAGTCACCAAAGTCCAGATCATTGACAAAGGGTGTGGTGAATATGAAATGCATACGACTCTCAATGTAGCCACCATGCCACCGTCACCACACGAGTATGGTCAACCTTCACATGCTACACAAAAGGAAGACAAGACCATCACCTTCAGTGGTAAAAACATCCCTACTACCACTTTCAAATCTCCGAGTGTCAAGATCAATGCACCAGAGGAAGACATAAGCCAATGGGTCTACTGAGAAGAGCCCGAACTAGAAACTCCTCTAAAGAAATATTTTCAGGAAAAGTACCTTTGGCCAACAAAGTTCATGGAAAAACATAACTATCAAGGTAGAGGCCTAGGTAAAGAGGAACAAGGGCAGTTGCAACCCATTGATACACCACAGTTACCAAAGAAAGTAGGCATTGGGTATGACAGAAAATAGAAAAGCCCTGCAACATCATCTAATACTTCCAATAGTATCACTGTGGACAATGGCTCATTGGCAGACATACCCGAGGAGGAATCCATCATACATGCATATGATGATGTTGATCACACCAACTTATCATCCATGTTTGAATGCCTATTCGTCTGCACCATTAGCCTATCCCTTTGTCACCCTGAACTTATTGATTGGGACCTACATGATACCACACCTGTCAATATGTCTGCGGACACGTACGTCAACCTTATGGGATTGGGGAAGGATGAACACTCCAGTTGCAAAAATAAAAACAAGAAAAGTAAAAAGTGGTCATCTAGTGAAAACCTCCTTGAGGCACTTCCTGACCTTGAAAAAGTAAAAATAACGGACACATCTGATGGCGAAAACCTCGAAGAGGCACTAGAAGATGAAAATGTTCATCTTCCCCTTATGGGAACTCAGTTATCTACCCGATCATCTATTCTGATTGAAGAGAGGCAAGAAGTTAATTTGGGAACTACTGAAAGTCCTAAAATCACCTATGTAGCTAAGTCACTCTCAAAACAAGAGTATCCGATCTTTGTGCAACTACTCCAAGAGGGAATCGTTAACTTTGCTTGGTCATACTCAGACATGCCAGGCTTAGACCCTGCCTTAGTGGTTCATCACCTAGACATTTTCCCAAACGCCAAGCCTGTCAAACAAAAGCTCCGCAAGTCACGTTGTTAGTCAAGAAGGAATTGGAGAAGTTACTAGATGCAGGTTTTATCAGACCGATTGACTACTCACAATGGATCTCCAATATAGTTCCAGTTGCCAAACCAAACGGAGACATTCGGGTCTGCACGGACTTCCAGGATCTTAACAAAGCCTACCCAAAAGACGATTTCCCTCTTCCTAACACTGACATGTTGGTCAACCTAACAACAGGACATGAGATGTTATCCCTTATGGATGGCTTCTTTGGTTATAATCAAATTCGAATCACACCTGAAGACCAACACAAGACCACCTTCACGACTCCCTGGGGCACTTTTTGCTACAATGTTATGCCCTTCGGTCTCAAAAATGTGGGGGCAATGTATCAGAGGGCAATGACAGTCATCTTCCATGACTTCATACATATCATCATGGAGGACTATGTTCATGACCTATTAGGGAAATCCAAAACACGAGAAGAACATCCTGCCATCCTGAAAAAGATATTTGAGCGGTTAGAACATTACAAGTTGCGGCTAAATCCAAAAAAGTGTGTCTTTGGGGTCACGTTAGGGAAGTTGTTGGGTTTCATAGTCTCTCAAAGAGGAATAGAAGTTGATCCTACCAAGGTAAAGGCTATTCTGGATATGCCACCTCCACGCAATCTGAAGCAGTTGAGAAGCCTCCAAGGGAAGATGCAGTCCATCTGTTGGTTCATAGTCCAGCTAGCAGATAAATGTTAGTCATTCACCCATCTTTTGAAGAAAGACTCCACCTTCCGATGGACCCCACAGTTTCAAATGGGTTTCGATAAAATTAAGCAATATTTAGCTCATCCATCGATTTTGATGCTGCCTATCCCAGGAAAACCCCTCCTGCTTTATATCTCTGCTACTTGTCACATCCTCCATAATCTTGCCCTAATCTAAATTAATTTAATTAATTCATAATTATGATGTGCATCCTCTTAATCAAAGATTAATGTCACATCCTCCTACATTTGCCACTTGTCTTTAATCTTCCATTAATTAGTTTAATCCAATATTTGCACAACCTTAACCAAGGTCATTAGCCAGATTTAGCACCACTTTTTAGCCAACCTTTGCATTTACCTTCTTTTCGCATTGACCCTTTTCCCCATGTGAATTTTTAATTCACATTTATTTATCCTAGATTCCCCTCTTTTATATGTGAATTTTTAATTCACATTCTATCCTTCCAAGGCTTCTAGAACCTTGGACTTGTCACAATCGCCACATGTGACCAAGTCCCACCTTTTTGGAGCCCACCTTTTATCCTTTAGATTCTCCTAAGAATGTGAATTTTTAATTCACATTTATGTTTTCAACCACCTTTCTTTTTTCCATGTAGATTTTTGAGGAATTCCAAAATTCCTCAAATGTCCCTTTCACCCCCACTTGGGGACAATGAATCCCTTTTTGAGAAAATTTTTTCACTCCCCAAGGTGCTTGTCCTTCCTCCACCTCATGTACCTTTTTGACACCTCACCTACACCTCATCTCCCCTTAGCCACTTCACCATCCACATGTCAAGATGTGAGGGCTTGTGGGTTCTCAACCCACAATAGCCCTTCATCTTGGCCTTGTTGGATGCATCTTGACCGTTGAATTCTCTAGAGAATTCAAATTTTCCTATAAATACCCCCTCCTCAAGGGCATTTACAACACTTTTGGATTTGAGCAACCTTATGCTGCCAATTTGCATTCTCAAACACTTAATCATTTGATAACTACATGCTGCCAATTTGCCTTTGCTATCATCTAGACATTCATTCTAATCATTTTACACACTCAATATTGCATTTATCCACTCAAGAAGACATCTAAGGAGCACACAAAATCATCACAAGCAAGGGCCAACCAAGGAGTCATCAACAACAAGGAAGGTGAAATCATTTGCATCTTGTTTTATTTACTTTCCTTCTTGTTTTATCACTCTTTAGGCTAATCTTGAAGTGTCCTTAGTCTTTTATCACTTGCATTTTTGAGTTATTTTGCACATTAGAGTAGGATAAAACATTAAGGTACACAATACTCATATGGAAGGGATTGTGCATGCGAAACATGATCAAAACTATAGCACTTTACAAAGCAGAAAAGAAATTTCCCCCCCCCCCGAAATTGTTGAAAGAGAGACACCCATATTTTGGCACTTTATAACTTAGTGCATTTTACAAAATAAATTTGACCAATGCATGGAGATTGAAAAACCATTCACTTTTGTAAAAAAAGGTACAACAATTTTGAGCTACCAAGAAAAAGTTATTAAAAAGATAATTTCATGCAAGAAAGGCCTAATTTAATTAACTACACTTTAAAAGCAAAAATTTAACCTATTGGAGAGGTGAATATGCCCTTCCAACCACTTGTTGGAATCGGGGTGAATTGAAGAATAAAAAAGGTTTGATTGTAAGGGGGAATTGGCATCCTACCAACCCAGACCACACCCTTCATCTTCAATGACTGAATACTTATATGTTGACTTTATGTGTTAGCAATTAAATGCTAACTTTATATGTTACAGTTTAATAGTGACTATGAAATTCACATCATCAACCTCCACATACAATTTTTTCCCCAAATTTTTAAATACCCCCTTTTACAAAGATTTGTGGTTGATGAATACCATTATGATAATGGTTAGTACAAAATTTTGTTTTCTTTACAAAAGAAAAGGTGGGTTGGTGTTGATTTTAGTAGCCATGATCGACTAGCTAAGGGTGAAAAGGCCTACAATGGAGTCTTGACCAAGTCAATGGGAATGAGGGAGGTGTGAAGATCTGAATATCTATTATATTTCTTTGAATTTTTCAAGCTTCAACAGCTACTAGCAACTGCAGAGTCATTATCCATTGAGTTTTTGGGAACTTTTGCTAATTTGGATTATCGTTGGATTGGTCAATGAGGGCAGAGAAAGTCCCTTCATTGTCGCATTCAAGCCTTCTCCCTAATGCAAAAGAACCACCACCAAATATGATAGCCAAAACCACCATACGATGTGAAATCCAATGGAGAGATCACAAGGCAAGGCCAATAACAAACACTAGATGCAAAAAAATAGTATTGTTGGAAAAAAAAAAAAAAACACAGGTCGTAGAAGGTGATGCAATGCTAGAGGAAGAAAACTAGATTTAGAATATTATGTAACAATACTCAAAACATCCTTGACTACCCTATCAATTATAACTTCACAAACCTTTGTTTTCAATACACCATGAAACGAAGGATTTTGGCAACCACTTTCTTTCTAGCTCTCCTAGGGTTTTCCACCTATAAGGAGAAAGTTGAGGCAAGAATGGACATGTTTTTCAGTCAAGATTAATGTATGAATGGATGAAAAATAGGTGTGAAGTGTATGTGGATGTGTTTGCATACTTAAAAATGCAAATGAATGTAAACTAATCTAATGCAAGATGTTGGAAAACACGATGTTGATTACAAGTATGAACTAGAAACTTAAGCAAATGATAACAAAAATGAATGAGATTGAACTAAGTACACCTGGAGGTAGATTAATGTTACTATAAGATTCTGGAATGTCTCACAAACCATTGTTATTGATCACCAGGACTGATTCGCCATGCATGGAAAATTAGTGGACTACTTCTGATGAAAACTTTTGGAACTAGGTTTATGACTGTCAGGAGATGAAATCTAAAAAGAACAAATTTTCAAGCCTATAGGTGGAACTCATTCACCATGGGTGGAAAATCAGTCCACCTACATGAATCTACAAAATTAAGAGTTGATTCTATGTGACAAGATCTACACTTCTATTTTCTATAGGTGTCCCCCTTTTGAAACTATCAGATCTAGATCTGAAATTTACTTTTTGTTGATCTTCTTTGACTTTTTGAATGAAGAGAGAGATTTAACAACCTTGCAACTTGATCTTCAATGATTCCTATGCTTCCAAGGGACCTAAATGTGCAAACACACAACAAGAGAACAAGAAATGTTGATTTCTAGGGCATGGGGGTTTGCCTTGGTCAAACCCTATTTAGGTAATTAAACCAAAATGATGAAATAATGGAATGAAACACACAACAATGGATTTGATTACCTTGCCATGATGATTGATCTTGAAATTATGTAGCAAAATATGTAGAATATCTCCTTGAATGTCTTAGAAAGCTAAATTAATGACTTACAATGTGAAATCCCTAACTTTCTTGAGAAGATAGATGATGAATGATGTGCATGAATGAGAGAGATTGAGAGATGGGAGATTGATTAGATATGTGAAAATGAGGTGAAAAACACTTATTTATAGAATTCTTATGCCCTAGTATCTATTCATACCTCATCACAAGCTGACATCAAGTGATTTTCAATAAAATCCCGAAAGGAAATTAGAAATATTTTGAATTCGAGGCCAAGGGGGACTCATTTTCCACCCATGGTGAAGGGGTCCCACCTAGGACCTAAAAACATGTGTCAAGAAAAAAATTACATTTAATGTTATTTGTCAGGATAACATTCAAAAATACACTTAATTACAACTTATGAAGGCATAAAGAGACAAAGTAAAGCATGAGAAAGGTGTAAATAGTGAAAATATGCCTAGAAAAGCATGAAATCTTCATACAATACTTTACAACACTTCAAAATAGGACTTGTTAATGAGTGAGAAGGTGATTTTTTAGGTAAATTGTAATAAATAGGGTCTATAAGAATCTAGAAATGTCTTACAACACTTCACAACACCTTCACAAGACATCATTAAAAGAATTTTATTTAGTTTACAAAGGTCCAAGACCTAGTGCGGATGCATAAAATTCCTCTCAACACTTGAATCAAGGCCTTATTAAGTCTAATTAATCTCATATCAAGCAAAGGGTCCTTTTTTCTAAGGCACACACCAAAATAGAGAATAATGCATAAACCACTTATTGATTCTTCAAATCACCTTAGACAACATCCAAAAGTCTAGCCCAAATCTTTTCTTCAACCCAAACAACTAAATTAATAGACCCTTTCAAATAGACTGTCTTAAATCAACATTTAGGATCTTTTAGAGCTCACCAACACCCAAGTATACAAACTCAATCACATCTAACCTTTCTAAAAATACAAAAAAATGTAAATAGGTCTGCACAATAATATTAGACAATCCTCAAATCCTTATTCATAATACTTCAAGAAACGTGTATCCTAAACCTTCAAGTTTTGTCTTCAAGGGATGAATATTACAAATCTGTCAAGAAATATTGGCATTCAAGTGAGAACAAGAAGCTTTAGATCATCAAATCCTGATTTGATACACTTTAAGACAAACCACTATAACCTTCCAACTTACTACCATCCAAATAGATCATCTTTTGCATCACTAAACATAGGATCCTTGACTGGTCCTAATGTTCTGCTAGAATAGGGCAGTCAACTAAACAAAGGCCACAACTCATCAATACTCCAAACCAAGTCAAGAAGAAGACTTATATACGCCAAATCGCCCTTTTAAATCAGTATATCTCATGAAAGGATTTAAGATTCATAATCAAACCTCATAAGACCTTACTATCCACAGTTTTATTTATCAGTCATTCACATTAATAGTCCTAGGGTTTATTGATTATATGTTGGCTCAAAACTCAAAATCTCTTAACCAATTTCTCAAGAACATTAATTTAGACCTAAGAAATATTATTCTAGTCCAAAAAAAATTCACTTCCACATGTATTTTATCAAACCCTAGGTTGCAATCCTCTTAAAACTCTACTTTACCAGACTGTTACATAGATTTATAGTTTAAAATAGCAATTATTTACACGTTCACCTTCACCTATTCATCTAAAACATGAATAATGTGAGAATAGATGCCATAATAGTTCTTTACACAAAATTTTAACCAATTCCAATGGAAAATGTGAGAGAAATACATTTTTTCTATCCACTGTTTACCTTAGGTTAGGGTATTAACAACTTCCAGAGAATTCATTGTAACTTAGGCAAATGAACACAAAATTGCATGAAAAAAAAAACACATGTGGAAGGTGATTGAGTGTGCCAAAATTTACAAACCTTTATTCATGCACTTGAGCTCGTACAGGGCCGTACAAAATTAGAAAACAATGAAATTTTGAAGAAAAATGCATAAAATAGTGTTTTCTATCAATTCAAATTTATTCATTCAATCACCCATGACTTTTCAAATGTCTACAAGGAATTTTAAAGGAATTTACTACATGACTCATCACCTTCTAATTGATTCCTAACGAATTTGAAGAAGGTGGCGGTTCACCTTCCACCTTTTGTATTTGTGCAACTTTTGCAAATAATACACATAGGACTTAAACATTAAACCTCCTAATGACTCCAATACATGGAAAATATCTTGAATGACCCTCTTACAACATGGAGATACCCAAAATTGAATCAAATTTCAAAATGGAAGCATAACATTGTCAAGGTGCTCCTACACCATACTCCCAAGCAAAAAAAATTCAATCCCTCTTGAATTTAAATTTGTCCACAAATATTCCTCCTCTGCATGATCTGCCTCTGATTGACTTGGAAACTACTCCTAATTATCTTCATTTTCACCTTTGGCTTCATTTTTTCCATGCAAACTAGGCTTCTATCTTTCTCAACAACTAAAATCAAACTCTTCACTTCTTACAAAGTAAAGCATGAGAAAGGTGTAAATAGTGAAAATATGCCTAGAAAAGCATGAAATCTTCATACAAGACTTTACAACACTTCAAAATAGGACTTGTTAATGAGTGAAAAGGTGATTTTTAGGTGAATTATAATAAATAGGGTCTAGAAGAATCTAGAAATGTCTTACAACACTTTAGAACACCTTCACAAGATATCGTTAAAATAATTTTTTTTAGTTTACAAAGGTCCAAGACCTAGTGTGGATGCATAAAATTCCTCTCAACACTTGAATCAAGGCCTCATTAAGTCTAATTAATCTCATATCAAGCAAAGGGTCCTTTTTTCTAAGGAACACACAAAAATAGAGAATAATGCATAAACTACTTATTGATTCTTCAAATCAACTTAGACAACATCTAAAAGTATATCCCAAATCTTTTCTTCAACCCAAACAACTAAATCAAGATACCCTTTCAAACAGACTATCTTAAATCAACATTTAGGTTCTTTTAGACCACACCAACACCCAAGTATACAAACTTAAGCCCATATAACCTTTATAATAATACAAACAAATGTAAATAATAATATTATACAATCCTCAAATCCTTATTCATAATACTTCAAGAAACATGTATCCTAAACCTTCAAGTTTTGTCTTCAAGGGTTGACTATTACAAATTTGTCAATCAAGATTGGAATTCGAGTGAGCACAAGAAGATTTAGATCATCAAATCCTGATTTGATAGACTTCGAGACAAACCACTATAACTTTCCAACTTACTACCATCCAAATAGATCATCTTTTGCATCACTAAACACAGGATCCTTGATTGATCCTAATGTTCTGCCAGAACAGGGCAGTCAACTAAACAAAGGCCACAACTCATCAATACTCCAAACCAAGTCAAGAAGAAGACTTACATATTCCCAATCACCCCTTTAAATAATTATATCTCATGAAAGGCTTTAAGAGTCACAATCAAACCTCATAAGACCTTACTATTCACAGTTCTCTTTATCAGTCATTCACATTAACAGTCCTAGGGTTTATTGATTATGTTGGCTCCAAACTCAAAATCTCTTAACCAATTGCCCAATCACATTTAATTATACTTCTAAAAGCTTATTATTCCAACAAAATTTCACTTCCACATGTATTTTATCAAACCCTAGGTTGCAATCCTCTCAAAACTCTGCTTTACCAGACTGTTACATAGATTTACAGCCTTAAATAGCAATTCTTTACACCTTCACCTCCACCTATTCATCTGAAACCTAAAGAATGTGAGAATATATTCCATAATAGTTCTTTTCACCAATTTTTAACCACTTCCAATGGAAAATGTGAGAGAAATACAATTCTTCTATCCACTATTTACCCTAGGTCAAGGTATTGACAACTTCCAGAGAATTCATTGTAACTTAGGAAAATGAACACCAAATTGCATGAAACAAAAAAACATGTGGAAGGTGATTGAGTGTTCCAACACTTAAAAATGTTTATTCATGCACTTGAGCCCATACAGGGTCGTACAAGATCAGAAAATAGTGAAATTTTGAAGAAAAATGCATAAAATAGTGTTTTCTATCAATTAAAATTCTTTCATTCAATCACCCACAAGTTTTCAAATGTCTACAAGGCCTTTTAAAGTAATTTACTACATGACTCATCACCTTCTAACTAATTCCTAATGAATTTGAACAAGGTGACTATTCACCTTCCACTTTTTTTGTATTTGTGCAACTTTTGCAAATAATACGCATAGGACTTAAACATTAAACCTCATAATGACTCCAATACATGGAAAATTTCTTGAATGACCCTCTTACAACATGGAGATACCCAAAATTGAATCAAATTTCAAAATGGAAGCATAAGATTATCAAGGCACTCCTACACTAGAAGGTACACCAATTTGATGGAGAAAATACTTACGAATCCACCAAGCCTTCAGGCTTACAAAATGACCACCGTCGATGGATAGTGGAAGAGTATGCTCCAACACAAAAGGTACCAGGTTTATACGGGATTTGACAGCTTCTATCAAATATTGTCATCCTACAAATTACTCATCAATGTGGAGTCTATGACTATGCATTGCAGTCAAAGGAGAGACTACTAATGTACAATTGGGAAGATCTTAAGTTAGCAGTTGATTTGACACAGCCGAAAACTTGATCGCTATATCTACAATGGATTTGACCTTAAGTAGATGGTATAGGAAATAAAGGATGCACCAACACTCACAAAATCAACTGTAGCAAGGGTGGGTTCAATCCAATTAGCCAATGTAAATTGACCAGTAGAGGAAATCAAACTAAAATATATATAAATTTTCAACTATGGCTTGCAAATATCTCCAATCTAAGATTTGATACCATATTAGAAACTAGGAGGATCTAGGAGATGAAATGAAAAGCACATTAACAACATAAAATTGTATTAGATGACCCATAGAATAGAGAGTTCAAACCCTCAATATATATCATGAGGATGAGCAACCATAAGCCACAAGAATAGGCACACATGCCTTAAGAATAGGCACATACCATGGATTGAGGAGATGACTCCTCATCCTACAGTGGTCGCGAGTTGCTCTCCTCTATGCAAGGGAGAGGTGTGAAGAGGGATTGGACACCTCTCAAGTCACCTCAACAACCTTGACAACTCATGGGGAATAAGTCAAGGGTTAACACAAATACCTAACTAGGCTTAAGTAATCCTAACTAGGGTAGAATACACTAACAGTTATTAAGTATTAGTAGCAGATTTAATATAACAACATTAGAGTTTAAAATATAATTTATTTAATATGAAATATTATCAAAATAAATATGAATAATTAATGTAAGCTAAAAACATGTGACAATTAAATAATCAATATAGTAAATGGATTAACACCTCCACATAGATTATCCATATTAACACCAAATTATATAAACAATATTCCTAATATTATTGAATCAATGGTTCTCAATACTTATCTTAAAGTCATGGAAAGGCTACTATCTAGCACTTAGATGAATGGTTATAGATCTAGGTTGTTTCCTGACACAAACACCCTTGAAGGAAATTGATTCTTGCACAAAAGCAACCTACCTTTACAACATAAATCGGTTCTTACACAAAACCCGACATGCCTTCATCACATAAACTCAACCCTAGCTAGGATAGTCCCAGGTGTACGCTATACCTTGAGTTGGACACACCTCTGTGTGCCCCTTCACCAAATTTTTAAATTCCCACCTAGACCCTAACCTTCAATCCTTTGTTCCCTTTTAGTTCCTCTTTCCTTTTTCTCTTCTCTCCTTTAATGTTCTCCATCCTTGAATGTTTTCCATGTCTCACACAAATGCTTTATATAAGTCTTAAGGGGTGGTTTCTAAACCATCACACCCTTTCAAAAAGGTTGCCTCTAATAATTATTTACATAAATAATTACTCTTCCCCCTTTTCAAGGTATTTATACATGGGTGATCCCACAATAGTGGTTTACAATTTTTGGTCAAACTGGACATTGAAATAAAAATTTTAAACTAAATCTTCAGTTTCAAGCACTTATAGTGGCTAAACGGTGAGGAATTTCAAGATGATGTAAACTAGAGTTTTATGACATTTTGTCTATAGATTCTAAAATTACTTTTTCAAAAAAAATTGAATTAGATTGCACTTCTTTTTCCATCTCCCTCGAAAAAAAAAATTTAGAAAACAGGATTTTTAGGAAGTCACGCTCACTATACATAACAAATAACTTTTTTCCATGAAGGATAAAATTATAATTCTTTCAAATTTAGATTTTTAACTCTGATATCTAGTGCTTCCACTTGGTTAGATAGTTTTTTATTGAATATTTTTTCTTTAATCAAGTTTTGAAGTCAAAACAATTACAATTTAGACATAGAGCGACCGTATAATGCATAACTTTTTTGTATGTATCGAATTTATTTTTTTTAGGATCAAGGAATTCAATATTTGATGCACTCATATTTTTCAAAAAGAAAAAATTGATAATCTGCTATTTTTCCACATGTGCAAAATAGAGAGCCTGATTTTCAGTGAAAAACTATGTTTAATATAACTAAAAAGACAAATACATAATAAAACCAAAACATATTAAAATTACATTTGTTGGATAGGTCGTTCCTAGGACTAACTAATTCCATTTGGGTCTATCAATTCTCCACCATTCTCATCTTCAACCCGAGCTTCAAAGTGCAAAAATTTTGATTTTTTTTGTGAACAAGGTCAAAAATCAAGGAAAGGGGGGGTTCGCCCAAACCAGGGGGTTGGACCAAACCAAGGTTCATTTGAACCCTAGTTCATTCAAACCCCCTTCCATAAATGGTTTTCCATTTGTTTTATTGGTTGATTGGTTTGTACATGCATTTAATGGGTTTGCTCAAACCCTGGTTCGAGCAAACCCTCTTTTGGTTCGTTTGAACCCCCAAAATGAAAATTTCTGGCATGGGGTCATTTTTTACAAGTTTTCCTTCCTAATTCAAATTGTAAACTACTTTTGTGGGTTTACCAACATATTCTTTATTAATATCTCTTTTAGCCAAAGGATCATAATATCCTATATTTTTATATCTTCCTTTTTTTAATTTTTAAAGGGTTATTTCATAACTTTCTCTTCTCTTAGGAAAAAAGTCACATAACAATATTAATTCTTTTAATCACTTTCATTCATGTCAAATTAGACTACCATTAAAGTTTTTGTTCATTTTAAATTTATAATATGATGAAAATTATCATTACTAATTACTAGTCTAGATACATAAAAGGAGGGAAAATTGATCAATAATTGGTTCCATTTATCAAGACCCTTCTTTTTTTACCTTGAAAACTAATTTAAAAATTTTACTATTATAATTTTACTAATAGTAATATGAATAATAATAAATAATTACACTACTAATTTTTCTATGGCCTCTCACGCTCTCCTACCTAATTATCCATATTTTTTAAATCATAATTTTTCCCCCTATTTGGTTCCTTTGCCCTACACTTGGCGATGGACTTAGGGATGTCTGTTGTAAATCATGAGCCTATGATTCATTTCCAATTTTGTTACCTAATATAGGAGACTACTTGAAGGTGTTGGGTGTGTCTTTCAATGTTTCTAAGTCATTACTAGGGTTTGACAATAGATAGATCATGTCTACTAGGAAACTAGGCATCATATCTAGTATATTTAGAGACATGGAAAATATTTTAGATTCTCATAATCATAGAGTGAAGAAAAATTATGCTTCCCAACTAAACCTTATTGTTTGTGGTGTGCCTTCTTAAATTAATATTGTTTATTCTAGATATCCATCACCTCAAAGACATGATGTTATATTTTTTTTTTTTGTTATTGCTACCCTTGCATTTGGGAATTCTATGTTACCTTATTCTCTATCTCATCATGTTGAGGTTTTGTACAATGAAATTTTTAAAAAGTGAGTATTATTTCTCTCCACAAGGAATAATTTGTAGATTTGATGAAATCTAGCCTCATTTTCATGACCTAGACGTTTAGATATTTTTAAAGTAATGGTGAAAAATTACACAAGGGAAAATTAAAACTTACCCTTGTGTCAAGGGATTCTTTTTTATCACTTTTGATTCAATATTAGATCAAAATGTAATTTTATGGTTTTGTCATGGTTCTAGGGATAAAATATTGTTTTATTGAAGCCTTGGGTTTCCTCTTTTAACCCTCTTACTATTGCAAGTATGAGAAGTTGGTGTTGTCATTCATGTCAACAAGATTTTGTTGTCATTAGTGTCAATTATATGAGAAGGAAGATCAGTGTTGAGAGATATTGTTGCAAGAGATTATTGGAGTTGATGTTGTTTATGCTTTGATTAGTTACATTATGTTGTCATTAGTAAGGTACTAGTTTCAACCTCTAGTGTTTCTTTGATAAGCTATTGTCTATGGATACATGATTGAGGAATTGATTGAAATGACAAGGATGTGTCTATAGTGCTTGGTTTCCAAGTGCTTTTGAGAAAATTTGATAAAAAGAGGAAACAATGTGTTGCAATAGTGTTTTGTGGTGTACAATTGTGTTCTACTATTGCTTTACATTTGTTCTAGGTTGAAGATCTACTTACGTATTTTAGATATGTTGATTAGAGGTGTTCAGAGGTGTTATATCTAGAATTTGGTGTGCTAGATCATTGTATAGAAAAAGTTGTGTTCACCACAGTGTGAATTATGTATTGCAAAGGTGTATGGGAGAACTGTTTTCGCTCCACAGTTCTCCACAGTTATGTTTTAGGTCTTGTGAATATGAAGGTGTTTTGGTAGTGTTGGTATCTCTTTTTAGGAAAAAAATTTCATAATTTGGAGCTAAGGAAGTATGTTTCTTGAGTTATAGTGTATGACAAAGTTATTTGAGTATACTGGGTGTAGAGTCCCTACTAGTGTTTAGTAAACTTGGTGGAAATCACATAATTCAAAGGGAAAACCTAGCTAAACAGTCCACTTAACATTTGGAAAGATCTCCATTGAATTATCAACTAAGGATAGTAGGTTTTTGATGGTACTGGAACTGTACATACTTTCAAAGACTTGGAACTACCTAAATCATTCCATTAAAGGTATCACACTTGCTAGAAAATCATAAGAGTGTAAAATAGTAAAGAAATTAAAGTTATCTTTATGGATATGAGTACCTACAATATAAGACCGTAGCTAACTAGTATTCAGAAATGAATGTTGGAGACTAACTAAACTATTAATTAAACCTATACTACACTTTGGAGTGCAACAAAATTAATTAATTACAACATTATGAAACAAGAATCATTAATAATTGTTGTAGTGTACAAAAATACATACCTTTGCATTTTCACACTTAATTTGGACCTATTTTAGTACCCCTTTCATTAAATTTCCTTTAGGTCACTTATTATGGGCCCCTAAGACCCCTTTTGGTGCATCCCAAAGCATATTTCAACTGTAAACCTGACCAAAATCCACAAACAACCTTTAATCTTGGTAACCCACCTTTTAAAATTGCAAAATAAGCCTAGTGGGACCAAGACACCCTTGGTGGCATCTTAGTCACCCTTGGTGGGACCAAGATGTCACCTAGGGCATCTTAGTCCTAAGGGATTTTGATGCAGGAGCATCATCTTCTCCTTCCATTTCCTTTTTTTTCTTTGTTCATTTTGGTATTTTGGTTAGTTGTTGGTTTTGCAAACTAGTTAGATGAAATAAAACTCCTTTGGTTTTCTTTGAAGTTGGATAGTTTAGTTTGTTTATGTCATCGTTTGGGCAAGAAACTATGTCGTTATTATTTCCTACCATCGTTGGGACAAGAAATTTATGTAGTTGAAGTTATTGGTAGAATACACTTCTACTTGGTTAACTACCATTGAAAGTTGTGATGCAATCATTTTAGTGTCAGTTTGATGATGCATCCCAAAAAGAGGGCTTAAGTGGCCACTTTTTTTTTTTTGAAATCAGAAAATGCTAACCTTGGACGTGAAATTGAGGATAGTTACACTCAAAATTTTGAGATGGAACAAAAAAAAGGATCAAAGTGCTCTGAGTCTACTTTATAAACTACTAATTTATTTTGAAAATGCTTGAGATTAAGGGGTTCAAAAGAGAGACGTACACAAATTAGTGTTGTTTTTGTTAGAAAAACATAACATAGCAACTCTTGTACAACCCTAGCATAGTGAACTTTTTGTAGTATTTTTAAAATTGCTATGGTCAAAAGTTAGCTAATAGTATCTAGTTAATGCACAATTTTTCAAATAATTTTTTAATGAATATTTTACTTTTTAATAATTTTCTAAGTGGGCACTTCTTGAAAGGCAGAATTTTGGTCGTGCTCCCCCTACAAATTTTGTAAAATAATTGATTTTTTTCTTTCTTTTTAAATTTGAACAATGGAGTCTAGTTTTTAAAAATGTAATTTATTTGAAAATTTGATGAACGGTTCATTTATAACAAAAAAAACCACCAAACACTACTTTTTTCCAAAAAAAAAACATACAAACAAAAGAAATTATTAATGAAAGGCTTAACATTGTCAGAAAGTGAAAAAAATTGCATCGTTGGATGGCTAAGAGAGAACCTCACATTACCCATGTGTTCAATTTTGTCAATATTGAACCAGATGCAATCTTGATGGTGAGCACAGATCTGATTATGTGAAAAATTGTAGAATTTTCAAAAACACATCTCTGGCCTCGTTGGGAATTCCCTCCAAGCCTTTGGGTTGGTATTGCAAGGCAAATACTTTCACTATTTTCTTTGTTTTTAACGTGATATAACACGAGCACAATTTTTAAAACTTTTTTTTAAAAGCAGCCACAAAATTGCTACCCAACTTCATGCACCCACTATGTGGTCAATCATAAATTCTCAGTTGGTTCGAGCTGAAGAAACTAGAGGTTTTCATGGCGTGAAACCAGAGAATAGTGTGAGGAATAAATCCTTTAATACGTGGTGACATAGGTCAACTGGTTGTGGAGTTGAACCAATTTGAATGTTGTAATATTGAATCCATACAATTTGGACATGGAAGGCCACACTTTTTTGCAATAAATTATCTTTGTAGAATGATTGTCATGTTGTTCCAAGGAACCAATTTTTTGTTGTCGTTATAAGGAATTGGCAATATAAGATTGCATTTTTTTTTATCTACTTGTCTTGGTTGTAGATGATTAAATCTGTTATTTTATCTCAAACATAAACTTCTCATAAACTATATGAAAGGGTAATTACTCTATGAATCCAAAATTACTTGGTGATCAGCAAGGTACCATCAAGTGGTATTAGATTTGATCATTTTGAGTGCATGGTTAGAGTGTCAACAATGAGATAACCTATGCAAGGACCAGTGGGTGTGGAAAAATATTCAAGTGGTTGTGTCTTAAGTAAACCCTACAAGAATTTATTGCAAGAAAGGGGAGACATGTAACTGCAGAGGGTGGAGAAGGAGGCATGAAAGATTGGTTGTAGTTGTGATTGTAGAGGATTGTAGCAGTAAGAAGGATGGGAATTAGTATAAGAAGATCAATCAGAATTCTATCCTATAATGATTATTGGGACGAAGTGGAGAAAAGAAAACTTCGTGAGAAGTTGAACATGATTGCAAGAAGAATGGATGCATTGGAAACGAATTATCTTCCTAATGTTGTTGTGATTGCAAGAAATACGAAAGTGGTAGATAGAAAGCTAGCAACAAACATAGAAGGAATTAACAACAAGAATGTGGAAGATGTTGATGAATACTATGAACATTTTGTCGATGTTAATGAAGAAGCTTACAAAGAGACAGAAATTGATAAAAATATTAATTTGCAGAGTTTGGAAAGTTCACACTTTGGTTTTCTTAAGGATTTGAGGAAAGATGGTGTTTGAAGTGGTTTTTAGTTTGATGATGGAGAAAATCTTGTTTATGCTTTCATTTCTAAAGATGACAACTAAATGAAGATGAGGAGAAATTTGTGTTTCCAAAGGAGAATATGAGATTAGAGGCACTGTCCAATTTGAAAGAGTATTTTGAAGGAGAGAGTATAGACCTAGTGAAGGAGATTACAACATAGAAGAAAAATGCAAAAAGTTCAATTGAGACTGTAGTGGAAGAATTAGAGGATGTTGAAGAGGCAGAAGACCTACTGTTAAAAGATAACATTGTAGAAGTGATGATTCATGAGGTAACTCTCTTTACACATTGTGAGGATGAAGTTTTATTTGAGATGATAATAGTTCATGACTGTGAAGATGAGACAGAATTATGGAGATTTGTAGTTGAAAAATAAATCAGAAGGCAAAGATATAAGAAGAAAGTGGAGAGAAAATGAATACAAATGGAGAAACCTAGGAATAGAAAATGCAAGCATAGAGAAAATTTGGAGGAGGCACGACAAGGGGTGTGAAACAATTGGAAGGAGTAGAAAAAGAGGTCCAAATATGAGCACTTGATTGCAGAGCTCATGAGTAGGAGCTCATGAACCTTTTCTGCACGGGGAGTCTAATGAACGAGCATCATCTTCCCCTTTCATTTCCTTTTTGTTCTTTGTTTATTTTGGTCTTTTGTTTAGTTGTTGGTTCTATATAGACAAGATAGATGAAATAAAACTCCTTTGGTTTTGTTTGAAGTTGGATAGTTCAGTTTTTTTATGTCATCGTTGGGGTACGAAATCTGTGTTGTTGTTTTCTCTTGTAATCGTTCAGATAGGAAATATGTGTAGTCAAAGTTATTGGTAGAATACACTTCAGGTTGGTTAACTAGCATCAACAGTTGGGATGCAACCGTTGTGGTGTTAGTTTGGTGATGCCCAATCAAAGTTTCTATTTGTATGTGGTTGATCATAAAGTCTTGATTGGTTCGGGCTGAAGAAACTAGAGGTTTTCATGATGTGAAAGCATAGAACGATGTGAGGAAGAAATCCTTTAATAAGTGGTGATATAGGCCAAATGGCTGTAGAGTCGAACCAATTTGAATACCAGTGGTAATATTGAATGCATATAGGGTAAACATGGAAGGCCACATTTGTTTGCAATGAATTGCCTCTATAGAATAATTGTCACGTTGTTCCAAGGAACTAATTGTTTGTTGTCATTATAGGGAATTGGCAATAAAATCTTGCATTTTGTTTTGATCTACTTATCTTGGTTGTAGATGACTAAATATGTTGTTTTTTTAATCTCAATCCTAAAATTATCATAAACTATATGAAACAGTAATTTCTCTTTGAATCCAAAATTGCTTGGTGATTAGCAAGGCACCATCAACTTTATTTTAAAGAAATTTTTTTATTTAAATTAGCATTTTGTCGGCCTTTGGGATCTAATAATCAGGTTATTAGATAGGAACGCCTATAAAATTAAGATTCACACCAATTTTCACCTAAGTTTTGAAGATAAGTGAGAAGCAAGTTTGAAGGAGAGTTTCAAGAAGCAAGGAATTGAAGTCTTGGAGCAACCTTGTAGTATATTTGCAAGTTTTTCAAGTCTATTTTCATTTCAAGATCTGGCATTGCCAAATACTAATAATGGATGCCTATGGAGGATCATGAGAGATTCTAGGTTGGAGATGCAACTAGCCATAATTCCAAGCCTAAGTACTTGTTTCTTGAGTGATTCCATCTTCCATTGTTGTTTTATTTTCTGCCTAAGGAAGGTACATTTCACGTTTAGAGATTATGAGGGTGATTTAAGATCTCCTTTGTAGGTCATTTTCATTTTCATCTTATGAATTCTATTCTAACATATTTGAATAGGGTTTCTCCATGTTTTAGCTTGCATAATCTTACACACACTTAGGATTAGGCACACACACATTTCCATTTTCAAATCTATGCACTTTCATCAAGGTTTAGTTACAAAACAAGGGGTTTGACCAAGGAAAACCTCCATAAACAATCAATCAAATTTCCTTTGTTTTGTAGATTATTTACATGTTCAAATCTGAAGACTTGGTGAAGAAGGAAGTGCAGAAATTTGACCTCGATATCACGTTTAGAGATTTAAAAAATATCAAGACGAGACTAAGTCGGCATCAAGAGTGTCTTAGTCCTACCAAGGGTATTTTGTAGAGATTCTTCTGGATTCTATTTCAACATTCAAAGATTCTACATTTCCCCCAAAAAATAGCAATGGGACTAAGTCAATAGTAAGGGCATCTAGGTACTCAACACATTTTGACAACTTCTTTGCACTTCCATAATCCTTATTATATTTCTAGACTTCCCAGGTACATACATTCTAACTTGTTGCTTAAATTCATCATTTTCACTCATTATTTGACTTGCATTACTCGGTTTTGTAAGTTGAATGCTAAGTTGTCTTTTCCAAGCTTTTTCTTGGTGGTGAACCCCTCAAAGCCTAAAATAACCCCTCCTAGGTCTTCCTTGTTGAGAATTGACTCACCCTTTGGGTTGATAGTCAATCCAAATTGGGATCCTAGGACATTATTGAATGACTGTAGGAGAATTTTTGTTGTAAACCATCCCCTTTCCCATACAATTCATTTTGGTGTACCCAACATTTTGAGCATTCATTTTTCTGATTTGGAGTTCATTAAGGTCCTAGATCTAGGTTGCATTCATTCTTGCATTGCATTTTGTATTAGTGAAAATGCATCTAGGGTTTCTCATATTTGCATTAGTGAAAGTGCATATAGGATGCATTTTTTCTTTCTTGCATCATCTCATTCCATTGAAAAATTGAAAAGTGCATTTTTAATCATCCTAATTGTATTTAGTAACATTTTTATTGCATTCAAAATTGAAAAAATTTGCATTCAACTTTGCATCCAATTAATTTTCATTAGTTACTTTTTCTTCCATTCATTGGCATAATTTTTTTTTTCTAAACATCAGGTCCCTAGGTAGGAAACCTAGGAATACTCTTAACAACTCAGATCTTGTTTTTTTTTTAGAAAAAACCTTTATTGGGACTAAAAAACCCTTCTTGGTGTCTTAGTCCCTCTATGGTTTTTTTTCCTCAGAACCCTGTTTGAGTTGATTCTTGCTTGTTTCAATTTTTGGAACTTCCAAATTTCATCAGTAGGACCAAGACACCCTTCCTGGCATCTTAGTTCCTATGGAGTTTGAGTTTGCAATTTTCAGTGTTAAATAGTGAATTTATGTACTTCTAATTGTTGTAGTTACTTTTTTGTTTCAGTCTGTCAATTTACTATTTCATGAATATTCATGGTTCATGTTTACAATTAATTAATAAATATAGATTATTGCACTTTCATTTTCTTAGATGTAGACTTCATTTTACATTCATTAGAAAATCAAAACACAAAAACCAAAAACATTAAATCTAAACAAGTATACATTTATGGTTAGTATGTCAAAAACCTTTCTCCTAGTTAGCATAAACCTCAAGCCTTTTAGTAGTGATGACTTTGATATGTTATATGAAGCTCTTGAGAAATTTAGCTCATGAGGTTCATCCGCTAAGGCTTGTTCAAATAAACCTAAACAAAGAGAAGTAAATTTCATTCAACCTCAACTTATCCTTTATCCAGCTTCAAACAAACCTCAACCTACAAACAAACCTGTCCTTATCCTTGAAGTACCTAAGAAAAATGTGTCACAACAATCAAGTTATAATACCATTGCTCACACATATAACACAATGAATAATAAACAACCTCAACCTAATCCAATTTTGTTACCATTGCTTAATCCTATATTGCCTAGTGCCCCTTGTTTACCATTGCATAGTGGAAAGGAGTATGATCTTTCTGACCATTAGAATACTCCTGCTAAGATTTCCCTATGGGATCTTATTCAAAATTCACCTAGTTACCACACCATGCTTCAAACACCCTTACAACAAGTTTTGATTTCTCCTAGTACAAGTGCAAATGATATAGAAACTTTAATACAAGGAATGAATATAGTTAATGTAGAAATTACCTTTCACCAACATAAACTCCCTCCCTTGAAGATGAGAAAGAAATATGATGCATTCATGATATTATCCATTTACAACAACATGGGAATAAAAAGGACCCTTGTTGATAATGGCTCTTAATGTGTGCAGTGTGAACCTTTTAGATAATTTGGGAGTTGATAAATCAAAAATGAAACCTGATTCCTTATCAATTCAGGGATTTGACAATGTAGGAAAATAACCACTCAGTGTGATTATTTTACCTATTGTAGTCAGAAAGGCTACCTTACAAACTCCCATTCATGTTATGCCTCATGACCTTTCATACAATCTTCTTTTAGGAAGACAATGGATTCATGAGATGCATGTGGTGCCTTTGAATCTTCATCATATTATGAATTATGTCTATAAAAACAAGTTATACCAAATTGAAATGGACCCTGAGCCTAAAATATGTTTACAAATTAAAAAGGGAACCACCAACCCTCAACAAACATCAATTCCAACATAAAAAATAGAACCTATGAAAGAGGAAACACAAGAGATGGAGACAGTGTCAAAATTATTAGATGATGATTGGGGTTCCTTGGAATTCACACCTTCATTTATGGGAGGATATATATCACAAGAAATGAGGATGATAAACAAAAGCAACCAATGGTTATGTCAACACAGAACTTGGTAGAAAACTCACAAGCATCTACCTCATCTACTCTTGAAGAAGACACAAGCTACACAACAAACATTGGTGAGGTAGATTATCAACAACCACCAAACCCAAAAGAAATGGAAAGACTTTATGGGAAAAGTTATGAACTTATGAAGCAATTGGGTTATAGTGTAAAAGGATGTGGAAAGAAAGAAAAGGGAATTTTCCTCCCTGTGTAACCTAACATGCAAGAAAAAAAAATTGTTTTGGAGACTATCCTGCTAAGATAACACAACCAAACAAGAGACCTTCATTAAACATCAACACCGTTATGTGTACACCAAAAATCAATCTTACCTTGAAACATCTAGAATTACTTGATATGAATTTTGAACCATCATGGGAATACTTTGAAGATGACGAAGCCTTGAAAAAAATGCTAGGAGTTTATGATAAATCATCTACTCCTCAAAATAGAAAGGTTACATGTGCTATGATTAACACCAAACAAAAAGATAAAGAAAAGGAGAACGGTGAGATAGACATGAATAATGAAGAATACAACACTGAATTCCTAAAATTAAATGCACTCCCTTTACGGGATACCATGGTTATAGCAAGGGAAATAAAAAATAAAGAATAAGTGATTAAGATAGTAAAGTGCATAGATGATGGAGAACAAGAGGATACTACAACTTTGCTTCATGAAATTCTTGAACTTTTTGCTTGGAATTATTCAGATATGCCGATAATTGATCCTAAAATTGTGACACACAATATAGGGGTTAGTGCACCAATCTGTGACACAATTTATGTGTCAAATTGTAAAAATTCACAAAAAAGGGCCAAAATTGGCCATTTGGCGTGCACCAAATGCCAAAGGTAAATAAAAGAGAAAACTGCATTTTGAAACCTCATTTCAATTCAACCCACAGCTTGGCTTGGAGGATTTGAGGTTTGCAACTTGTGCCCGCCAAATATCATCCATTATTTGCATCCTTAGCTTGCTATTTTTCATGAGGATGCTTCCAACACATCAGAGACATCAAAGATTGTGAAGACTTGTATGCATTTTTATTCCATTTATTTCAAATTTGACTTAGAATGCAAATTGAAATAGGCTTTTATAATAAAATTTTGTTCTAATTCTCAAGGAATGAAACTCCACCTCCAAACATTGAAAATTTACAGTCACCCCCTCAGGAAGAGCCTCCTATTCAAGAACAACCTAAAACCCCTCCATCAATTCATAGGAATCCTCAAGGAACACAAGAAAATATTATAAATCAAATTGAAAACAATAAAAGAGAGATTGAAAAATTAATTGGAAGATTAACTGAGCATGCTGAAACCCACCCTTATAGGAGAGGGATTGTTGAATCATTAAAGTCAATTATATCTCATGTAGGAGAAATGAGCGAGAAAATAATTTTTTGGTCAAATAAGAGGCATGAGATGAGACAATATTATGCTAGAGGTTTGTCATATGCAGATGTTAAAAAACAAAAAAATAGCAAAGCTGACTTGTGTGCCCTATTTACAGACCCGAAAACCAACACACTTTTGTCTCATACATGTAGGAGGTTCCCCATCCATTGGTTCCATCGTGAGTTAATTAAAAATAAATTTTGGGAGCGATGGTGGATGGTATTTGACCAACCTCCATGCAATAACCATGAGGTATCACAATACTTTTTGAGGAAACTCTATTGTGAGTTTATCCTTAATAAGATGCCAAATTATTTTGACATCTTAGACTTTTAGGATAGAGGTGGGGGCTCCACACATGATAGACCTGTTGCAAGATGTAATCCATAGTTGGCACCGAGACCCTTAGCCAAACCCATGGTGGAGCATGTCATCGTTCCTTCCATTGTTATGGATAGTGTAGAGGTGGACACATTGGAGTCAATTGGCTCACTCACCCAGACCATTTTACAATATGTGAGGCCTCTAGTAGAGCTTGGTGTGGAGGATATGTGTAGGCCCCAAGCTCCAACCCACCATTGTGGCACTTGTGGTGTAGTTTGCACGTACGATTATTAGAGTGCTCAAGATGCAACTACACAACCTACATCAGTTGCAAAGGAGATGGATTTCATAGATGATTTACTGAATGATACATTCGACGTTGACACTTAGGTAAAATTTAGCAAGTTCATTTAATGTTGTTTATTAAATTATGTTTTGAAATTTAAGAATAAGTAAATTAGTAGAATTTTGATATGATGAAATTTCAGGGTTGGAGTGTTCATGAGACGTGCCCCATTCCTATAGACCCTTATTCATTCTCGACATTGATTCCACAGGTATGCAACTAGTATTAAAGATATTATTATTGCATTTGAACAATTGAATGTTATATTTGAATGTTTGTCTCATGACATGCTCTGGATTTCAAACAGTTTCCTAGTGGACCTTCAACCTCCATACCTCACAATTCATTTCCTCAAACAACTTACACTTAGGTAGTCTTTATTCAATAATGGTGTTGTAAAACAATGTTAGCTAGTTTTCATAATTTTGCATATACAAATCTAAAAAATTGATGAGAAACACAAACATTGCATTTGTATTCCTTCATCGTGTCACATTATCTTCTCCTAATTCACTTTTTTTTCCTTTAGTCCTTCATAATACCATCCCATTAACATTTAATAGTTCACCCTACCATTTACTCTTTCATTTACCATTTGCATATGTTGACATCAGACAATCCTGGTGATGTTGGTGGCACGATGGAGCATGGAGTTGCTACAACAATAACCAGTTTTGATCCATTGAGAGAGGTATCGATTTGACATTATATTTTCTCTTTTATGTTCTATTATAGAAAATTTTCATGATACTTTTTTGTAGCTCAATTTCTATCTTGATGGTTGCTACAGGTGGTTGTCACTCTAAATCGTATATGTGGTAATGATGTAAATGTGAATGATGACTATCTATATGCAGTAAGTGATTATATTTTGTTATATGTTAGTCCACAATTAAATTTATGTGTATTAACATCTTTACATTTTCTTGTATCAATTGAAGGTCTAGAGTGAAGAGAGAAGGACTAGCGAGCATGTTTGAAAGACCAGAGAACCAACAGACACTCCATCCAGCCAAATTTTGAAGGTAGCATAGGATCTATTTCCTTCTCCTAGAGGGAAATGACTTTATTAGGGTCATTTTTTGTATGCCTATGTGGCATTTTGGAACATATGTTTTGTACTATCGATATATATGTGACATTTTATGTCCATAATATGGCTCCTTTGTACAAAGCCTATGTGGATTTTTTGGATATATTGTATATACTTTTATCAATATATCATTGTATACCTTATGGCTTTTTGATTAAAAAAATATTATTTTGCTACTGCCATTCTTGAATGATGTTATCATGTGTATTTTGTAAATCGTAAGCTTGAATGTTCTAGGCATGGATTTTGTTTACATCTAATGCTTAATTAATTATTGTTGATTACTCAATAAGCTCCATCTAAAGTGTATTGTGTAAATAAGCTCCATTCCTAGTGGTTTGTATCCTTTGGAATGCTTCAATTACTTGTGCCTCACTTATTCGCATGTATGCTTCACTTATTCACATGTATACTTCACGTATAGTGTGTATATTCATTTGGATGCTTCATGCTTCCAATGCATAGCAGCAAAAATCTTTTGGGGAAAAAATGACAAACCAAAAGTATAAGATTTTTTAAAAAGTCAGGAAAAAATCATATTTAAAAAAAATGTAAAATCGATTTATTTTGAAATTGAAAGGTATTTCCATAGCATATAGAGATATAGAGAGCAAATAAAATAAATATTTTAACTAATGAATTGTAAAAAATAGTTTTTGTAGTTTATATTCATATCATTGATTATATTTTATTGCACATCTTTCAAATTAAAATCATTAATTCACACTGCATAACTAATAGCTAGATGTTGATAGATGACAAATTTTCAATTACAATATAGCTTTTACAAAGTCAACCTAAGCAATTATGCAATTACTTCACATTGCATAACTAATAAGTAAGAGCGGCTACCAATTGCATTTTCTTATCATGGCATTCTATGAGGCCGGATTTCTTTGACGTATTTTATCAAATAGCTCACTGCCTTGTCTATGTTACCACATTTTTCATACATGTCTACCAAAGTATTTTTTCAAACAGTTCACTGCCTTGTTGCTATGGCTAAAAGCATAAAACAAGTGCTTTTGAAGAAGCTATGGATGCTTGGAAAAATTCTATCAAAAGCATAATAGCAAGCAATACTATAGACAAGGAAATGAACTACTTGAAAAAAATGTCTGAAAGAAATATGGTCTCATGGTGATGGAATGCCATGACATGCAAATTTCTATGAATTTTCATGTCATTCCATCACCATGAGACCACGTTTCTTTGAGGCATTTTTTCAAACAATTCATCGCCTTGTCTATGCTACCACATTTTTTGTACGTGTTTACCAAAGAATTTTATCAAATAGTTCACTACCTTGCTGCCATGGCTAAAAGCCTAAAATAGGTGATTGCAAACAAGCTATGGATGCTTGGAAAAAACCTATCAAAGCATAATAAGAAGCAATAGCATAGAATTGTGATGCAAAGACAAGAGACCCAAACCCACTCAAATTGTCAACTTTCCTTCAAGAGGCATCTAACAAGATTAAAAGGATCTATTGGACCAATCCAAACAACTCCCAAAGCCTGAAATCAATCAGAGGTAGGATTTCCCACTTTCACCCTTGCAAACCTAGTAGCAGTGCAACCCCATTTTTAGGCACTTAACTCCACAACTTTCCGAAACACTTGACAAATAAAAGGATGATTCAGACACCCATTACAAAAAAAAACATATCTTAGCCCCCCATATGACTCCTTTGGAACAAATTTGAGAAAACTGACTTTCTCACTATTTTAGGCCTCCAAATAAGTCAATTTTACAAAGGACCGCCCTCTTAAACTTGTGCAAACACTTTGAGACTTTAGGGAAAAAATTGACAGGTTATCAAACCCCAAAATCCCCCATTATATTTCATTTGTACGACCACCTCCACACCAAACCCAAAAACCCTTGTTTTGTGCACTTTTGATGTGGGTTTATTGAAAAAGACACTTCCAGGCCCTTCCCAAACTTTCCACCTAGTCAAAAACCCTTTCATTCACCCCCACAAGCTTAAAAGTTCATAAGATAACTTGTTCTAACATTCCATCATCAGATTTAGGTTTGCACCCATTAAATTCATGCATTTTCCAATGGAAACAACCCTAGGGACTCACCCAAATTAAGAAATACACCTTCACTGCACAAAAAAAGATGCATACATGTTTATTTCTCCTATCTAAGCCTATCCACCAAGTTACAAGACTATAAAGTGGGTGGAAGGCTTAGAAACCCATTTTGTTCCCTTTCAAAACCCCCAAAATAGGGTAAATGAGCAATCCCAGAAAAATAAAGATATCTCCCTCAATTTGCACGATTAAGACCTGAAATCTGAAGCATTACATCCAACACAAGTACCTACAACATCTAAGAAGTTTTAGAGGAAAGGTGAGTTGTATGGTTCCGTACCAAGCCTTCAAAATTTAGAAAAACAAGAAAAAAATTGTTGAGAATGTTGTATTTCATGAAAACAAAATGTGTACAATCTTCAAACTACCTTCAACAACCCTGCACAAGCCCTTTTTTAGGCTTTTATAATGATTACATTCAAATCCAACTTCTCCCAATGTCTATAACTACCAAGTAACAACTTTTCAAAGGAGGTAGCCATTGGTTTTCAAATTTGTTGCATTTATGCAACTTACAAATTTGGCATTTTCCTCCTAACTCTATTATTTCCTAATCCCCTAGACCCTATTAAATGACTTCCTATTCTACTTACCTTGATAACATTTGACCATCTTGACAACTTTTAACATAATTACAAGTTATGGCCAAATTATCCAATGAAAACTCCAAATCATTTTGGAAACATGAGAATGGTCTAAGTAGACCTTGCACCAAGATGGTTCCCAAAAAGGGGGCTTAAGTGGCCACTTTTTTTGTGAAATCAGGAAATACTGACCTTGGACGTGAAATTTAGGAAAGTTACACTCAAAATTTTGAGATGGAACAAAAATAAGGATCGAAGTGCTTTGAGTCTACTTTCTAAACTACTAATTTATTTTGAAAATGGTTGAGATTAAGGGGTTCAAAAGAGGGACGTACACAAATTGGTGTTGTTTTTATTAGAAAAACATAACATAGCAACTCTTGTATGACCCGAGCATGGTGAACTTTTTGTAGTATTTTTAAAATCGCTATAGTCAGAAGTTAGCTAATAGTATCTAGTTGATGCATGATTTTTCTAATAATTTTTTAATGAATATTTGATTTTTTACTAATTTTCTAAGTGGGTACTTCTTGAAAAGGATAATTTTGGCCATGCTCCCCCTAAAAATTTTGGAAAATAATTGATTAAAAAAAAAAAAATTGTAGAATGGAGTCTAGTTTCTAAAAATGTAATTTATTTGAATTTTTGATGAATAGTTAATTTATAACAAAAAAAATACCAAACACTACTTTTTGGAAAAAATCAGACATAAACAAAAGAAATTATGGATGAAAGGCTTAACATTGTCAGAAAGTGAAAAAAAATACATCGTTGAATAGTTAAGAGAGAACATAACATTACCCATGTGTTCGATTTTGTCGATATTGAACCAGATGCAATCCTGATGGTGAGCACAGACCCGATTATGTAAAAAATTGTAGAATTTGTAAAACCACATCTCTGACCTCATTGGGAATTCCCTCCAAGTCTTTGGGTTGGTATTCCAAGGAAAATTATTTCACTTTTTCCCTTTTTTTTAACATGAAAAAACGCAAGCACGTTATAATGCACTCGCGCTATGAGTTTTAAATTTTTTTTCAAAAGTGGCCAGAAAATTGCTACCCAACGTCATGCACCCGCTATTGAAACAAAAAAAACTCAAACTCTCCTATCTTAACCACAATTCTATAACCATTCAATACAATATCAGGAGGCTTGGTGCTCTTGCACCAACAAGGCAGTACTGAACTATTAAAAAAAATGCCTCAAAGAAATTTCATCTCAATGTGCTTGTCATGGCATTCCATCACAGAGAGAACACATTTCTTTGAGGATTTTTTTCAAACAATTCACTACCTTGTCTATGCTACCAAATTTTTCATACATGTCTACCAAAGCATTTTATCAATCAATTCATCGCCTTATTGCTATGGCTAAAATTCTAAAATAGGTGCTTTTGAACAAGCTATACGGATGCTTGGAAAAAATCCATCAAAGTGTAATAGTAAGCAATAGCATAGACAAGGTAGTGAACTATTTGAAAAAATACCTCAAAGAAATTTGGTCTCATGGTGATGGAATTCCATGACAAGCAAATTCCCTAGATTTTTATGGCATTCCATCACCATGAGACCACATTTCTTTAAGGCATTTTTTCAAATAGTTTACTACCTTGTCTATGCTACCACATTTTTCATACATGTCTACCAAAGCATTTTATCAAACAGTTCACTTTCTTGCTACTATGGCTAAGAGCCTACAACAAGTGCTTTCAAGCAAGCAATAGATGCTTGGAAAAAATCTATCAAAGCATAATATTAAAATGAAAGCATAGATAAGGTAGTGAACTAGTAGTGTGTGATGCATGCTCCCATGTTTTAAAAATGAGGGGTGAGCTCAATTTATAGGCTCCTTGAATACAATTTAGTGACCAAGATTGATTTCAAATCAATGACCGAGATTACCAAATAAAACCCTAATTAGGGTTTTTCACAACTAACTACCTCTCGACCAATGAGAAAATTACATTTGGGGACACTTTTCCTTCTACAAAATATAAACCAACAATAAAAAGTTGTTGCATTATGAAGTGTCAAGTTCATTGAACCTAGACATGCTAGCTTGGAACAATTTGATTGGTTGGAAGATGACGAGGCACCATCTCAGCGTTTTGGATGTCCCCTTTGATCTTGGCCTAAGGCAGACTTCAAGATATGTTTTCCATCTCCTATTTTCAGCTTGGTGTGGACTTTAAGTTGTCTTTGCCATGTATGCTTTCAGTTGGGCCGACTTTACGTTGTCTTTTCCATGTATGCTTTGAGTTGGGCAGAATTTACCTTTGTCTTGGACAAGCATTATCCAATCCAAGGGTGGACTTTACAATAGTTTGGACATAGCTTTTCTTTCCCAAGCAGACTTTGCATCATCTTGGACATTTTCCTTGACCATGGGCATGGCGGACTTCGCTTGTGCCTTGCCAAGATTGAGTGGAATTGCTCTTGACTTAGACATGCTTATTTTCCTTCCAAGCAAAAAATGAGAAATGTTATTGTAGAGGGGAAAAACATGATCTCATAGGATCAAACAAGAAGTTTCTAAGTGTCACGGTGTCTAGGTAACGTCATGTTGAAGTTTGTAACCATTTTGCACTTTGGACTTTTAAGGGATTCAGTCAGTTGAATGTAGCTTAGAGAAATTCGGTGCATTTGTGTGTGAAAGAGGACATACCTAGCATAAACGTACCCACTTGGGTGCGTTAGAATAGTTAGTTTGTTCACATAAGTTGTAGAACAAAAGTTGCACCACTTTGCAACTTTAAACTACTTGCATTTGACAACTTTTTCCCCAAGAAAAATTTTGCTACCATAAGAAAAACGCATCCAAGATAGAAAAAATTGAGAGAGGTTATTGTATAGGGGTAGAACATGATCTCATAGGCTTAGACAAGAAGTTTTTAAGCATCACGGTGTCTGAGTAATGTCATGCTCAAGTTTGCAACCATTTTGCACTTTAGACTCTTAAGGAATTCAACTAGTTGAACATAGCTCGAAGAGATTCAGTGCATTTCGATGCAAAAGAGTACCATGTCTAGTATAAACGTACCCACTCAAACATGTTGGAATAGGTAGTTTGGCCACATGAATTGTAGAACGAAAGTTTCACTACTTTGCAACTTAGCACTACTTGCATTTGACAACTTTTTCCCCAATCGAAATCTCACCAGCACATGAAAACACTTTTGAGATAGAAAAAACTAAGATAGGCTAGTCTAGAGGGGTAGAACATGATACCATAGGCTCAAATGAGAAATTTCTAAGCATCATGGTGTCCAAGTAACATCATGTTGAAGTTTGCAGCCATTTTGCACTTTGTACTCTTAAGGGATTCCGCTGGTTGAACGTAGCTCGAAGTGATTTGGTGCCTTTGGGTGTGAAAGAGGACCATGCATAGCATAAAAATACCCACTCAAACATGTTGGGACAGTTATTTTGGTCACATGAGTTGTAAAACAAAAGTTGCACCACTTTGCAACTTTGCACTACTTGCATTTGACAACATTTTCCCAAAGCGAAATCTCACTGCCACAAAAAAATGCCTCTGACATAGAAAAAATCAAGAAAGGTTATTGTATAGGGGTATAGCATGATTCTATAGGCTTAGATGAGAAGTTTCTAAGCATCACAGTGTCTGAGTATTATCATGCTAAAGTTTGCAGCCATTTTGAACTTCAGACTCTTAAGGGATTCAACTAGTTGAACATAGCTCAGAGCGATTCGGAATGTTTGGGTGTGAAAGAGGACTATGCCTAGCATAAACATACCCACTTGGATGCATTGGAACAGTTAGTATGGTCACATGAGTTACAGAGCAAAAATTTTACTACTTTGCAACTTTGCACTACTTGCATTTGACAACTTTTTCCCCAAACGAAATCTCTCTGCCATAGGAAAATTCCTCCAAGATAGCAAAAACTAAGAGAGGTTATTATAAAGGGGCACAACACAATTCCATAGGGATGAAGCCACAATAGTAGTTTACAATTCAAGTGAGGAAGGAAAACTCACAAAAAATGACCCCATGGTAAAAAACTTGATTTTACAGGTTTGTACGAACCTACTGATTTGAGCAAACCACTGGGGGTTTGCTCAAACCCATATGGGCTCATTTCAACCCCCCTTACCCCTCATCCCCCCCTCAGACACAAAAAAACCTAAATCTTTACACTTAAGAGCTCAAGTTGAGGATGAAAATTGAGGAGTCTTCACAAACCCAACTAGAATCTGGTAGATCTCGAAACGAACTATCCAACGAATATAATTTTAATATGTTTTGGTTTTATTATGGATTTAATTTTTTAGCTTTATTAAACATAGGTTTTTCACTGAAAATGAAAGTCTTTGTTCTACACATGGAAAAATAGCATATTATCAAAAAAAATTTAAATATGAGTGCACTAGATATTGAAGTCCTTGATCCAACAAAAAAGTAAAATTGAATTTCAATATATACAAAAAAAGTTATGCATTATACAGTTGTGCTATGTCTAAATTGTAATTGGTTTGACTTTAAAACTTGATTAAAGAAAAAATATTCAATAAAAAACCAGCTAACTAAGTGGAAGCACTAGATATCAAAGTTACAAATCTAAATTGGAAAGAATTAGAATTGTATCCTTCATGGAAAAAAAGTTATGTGTTATACAGTGTGTGTCACTTTTTAAAAATGTTGTTTCCTGAATAAAACCAATTTTTGTGGGAGATGGAAAAAGAAGTGAAATTTGATTCCAAAAATTTTAAAAACAAAATGTGACCAGACTCTAGTTTGCATCATCTTCAAATTCCTCATGTTTTAGCCGCTATAGGTGCCCGAATGTGAATATTTAGTTAAAAATAATAATTTCAGTGTCCAGTTTGACCAAAAATTGTAAATCACTATTGTGGAAGCACCGATAGGATTAGATGAGAATTTGTTAAGCATCATAGTGTCTGAGTAACATTATGGTGAAGTTTGTATCCATTTTGCACTTCAAACTCTTAAGGGATTTAGCTGGTTGAATGTAGTTTGGAGTGATTCGGCGCGTTTGTGTGTGAAAGAGGACCATCCCTAGCATAATCTTATCCACTTGGATGCATTGGAATAGTTAGTTTGGTCACACAAGTTGCAGAACAAAATTTGCAACACTTTGCAACTTTTCACTACTAGCATTTGACAACTTTTTCTCCAAGCAAAATCTCCCCACTACAAGAAAATGGCTCTGAGATAGAAAAAAATAAGAGAGGTTATTGTAGATGGACATAACATGATTATATAGGCTCATACGAGAATTTTATAATCATCACGGTGTTCAAGTAACGTCATGCTAAAGTTTGCAGCCATTTTACACTTCAGACTCTTAAGGGATTCAGCCTATTGAACATAGCTCAGAGAGATTCAGTGTGTTTGGGTGCAAAAGAGGACCATGTATAGCATAAATTTACCCACTCGAATGTGTTGGAATAGTTAGTTTGATCACACAAGTTGCAAAATGAAAGTTGCACCACTTTTCAACTTTACACTACTTGCATTTGACAACTTTTTCCCCAAGCAAAATCTCTCCTCCATAGGAAAATGCCTTTCAGATAGTGTAAACTAAGAGAGATTATTTTAGAGGGGCACAACATGATCCCATAGTCTTAGACGATAATTTAATAAGCATCATGGTGTCCAAGTAGCATCATGTTGAAGATTGCAGTCATTTTGCACTTCAGACTCTTATGGGATTCAGCCGATTGAATGTAGCTCAAACCGATTTGATGCATTTGGGTGTGAAAGAGGACCATGCCTAGCATAAACATACCCACTTGGACACTTTGGAATAGTTAGTTTGGTCACACGAGTTGCAAAACGAAAGTTGCACCACTTTGCAACTTTGCACTACTTACATTTGACAACTTTTTCCCCAAGTGAAATCTCGCCACCATAGGAAAACACCTCCAAGAAAGAAAAAACTGAGAGAGGTTATTGTAAAGGGGAAAAAAATGATCCCATAGGTTCAGAAAAGAATTTTCTAATCATCACAGTGTTCAAGTAACATCATGCTAAAGTTTGCAATAATTTTGCATTTCAGACTCTTAAGGGATTCTATCAGTTGAACGTAGCTCGGAGCGATTCAGCGTGTTTGGGTGTGAAAAAGGACCATTCCTAGCATAAAAGTACCCAATCAGATGTGTTGGAATAGTTATTTTGGTCACACGAGTTGTAGAACGAAAGTTGCACCAATTTGCAACTTTGCACTACTTGTACTTGATAACTTTTTCCCCAAGCGAAATCTCACTACCATAGGAAAACACCTCTAAGATAGAAAAAACTATGAGATTTTATTATAGAGGGGCACAACACATTCTGATAGACTCAGATGAGAAGTTTTTAAGCATCAGGGTGTCCAAGTAACATCATGCTGAAATTTGTAGCCATTTTGCACTTCAGACTTTTAAGGGATTTAGCCGGTTGAACGTAGCTCAGAGCGATTTGACATGCTTGGGTGCAAAATAGGACCATGCCTAGTGTACACGTACCCTCTTAGATGTGTTGGAATAGTTAGTTTGGTCACACAAGTTACAGAATTAAAGTTGCACCACTTTGCAACTTTGCACTACTTGCATTTGACAACTTTTTCCCCAAGCAAAATCTCACCACCAGAAGAAAACGCCTCCGAGATAGCCAAAATCGAGAGAGGTTATTGTAGAGGAGCACAACAAAATCCGATTGGCTTAGATGATAAGTTTCTAAGCATCATATTTTCTAAGTAACGTCAAGTTGAAGTTTGCACCCATTTTGCATTTCAGACTCTTAAGGGATTCAGTTGATTGAACGTAGCTCATAGTGATTCGATGCATTTGGGTGTGAAAGAGGACCATGCCTAGCGTAAATGTACCCACTCATACATGTTGGAATAGCTATTTTGGTCACACAAGTTGCATAATGAAAGTTGCACTACTTGCATTTGACAACTTTTTCCCCAAGCGAAATCTCACCGCCACAGAAAAATGTTTCCAAGATAGCAAAAACCGAGAGAGGTTATATTAAAGGGGCACAACACGATCCCATAGGATTAGACAAGAATTTTCTAAGTGTCATAGTGTCTAAGTAATGTCATGCTAAAGTTTCTAGCCATTTTGCATTTCAAACTCTTAAGGGATTCAGCCAGTTGAACGTAGCTCGAAGCGATTTGACATGTTTGGGTGTGAAAGAGGACCATGCCTAAACATTAATAAACAACTTCCAACTTCTTTCCCCATGAAATACAACAATATGACTCTTGAACTTCCAACATTTGACAATAAGTTCCAATTTTGACAACTTTTACATAATTTTGCAATTTTTACAATATTTTGCAACTTAGATGTTCCAATCACCTAAAGACCTATAAAAGGACTCCTTACAACATAAAATGGTCTAAATGACCTTTTTTTTTGAACAAAAAGTCTCAAATACCCCTAAACAACCAAAAGACCTCAATTTCAACATTTGCATAAAATGCTCTTGGTGCCCCTGCACCAGTTAGTGCTTAGGGTGTCTTAATGCTTTTGGTCATGAATAAGGTCCTTTCTAATGCAATGAAAGGTAGGTCCAAAACTATCCAAACTCAATCACATGTACTTACTTTGGAATGATACCATTAAATTGATCTTGAACGCTCGAAAAGGGGCTCCAATTAGCCCACTTTAACGAAGGAACTCTCTTTCAATCTTGCTGCCCACTTAAAATACCATTGGAAAATCCTCAAAATTCCTCCAAAACTACAAATTTTTCAACCACTGAGTCAAAACTCACTTGCTAAGACCCTCTTTCATGAAACCCTCATTTTTCACCAAATAAGTAGGTGTTTATTGAAAAACCCATCTCCATACCTCATTCAACCTCAAAATCTTTCAAAAACTCTTATTTCACCCTACACAAACTTAATTCACCTTCAAATTATGTTGCCCCCAAATTTCTCACACATTTCCTTCTTAAAACCTCTCAATTTCACCCATTTTCACTCTTTGTTCAACTAGGGCTTCAATCCCAAACATCCAAATGACCTACCATTCCTTTACAGACCTTCTATCACATCAAACTCCACCTAATAACACTAAAACAACCAGGTTCTAACCTTCTTCCAAACTATTTCTTTAATCTGCTACTTCAAGCTATGCCTCCTAGGCCTAAATTCATGCTTTTTCCACAAGGGCAGCGTGGAAATTTCCACCAAATGTCTTTTCCACCCATTATATTCTACTGTAACTCGGTGGAATGGAATAATTAGATGTGGGGAGCATGTGTGCATGATTCAGGAGTAGAGGTGGCCATTTGAGGGTTTGGGCATGATGCCTAGTTGTCAAGAATGTGTGTTTTGAGTGAAAATTGGAGGTTAAGAGTAGGTAGTGATGGAAAAAAATTGGAGAAGGACTTTGTAAGAGTTAATTAAGCAAGGGAAGACATATTTGAATGTGTTGGAGGCATTAAAACAATGAAGAGAGGTCTAGAGGTGAGTTTTTCAATAAACCCCTTTTGAAACTTGTCAAAAGTGAGGGTTTCATTGGAAGATGATTGTTGATTTAGTGTTTATGTACCATTCTCATGACTTTCCAATGGTGTTTTATGTCTAGAAGGAAGATTAAAGGGCAGTTGGTTTGTTGAGAGTTTTTCACCCTACTCTGCATCACTTTGGCATGTTTATCAACATAAAACTATGATATTTTTTGAATTTCCATATGTAATGATAATGCAATATGAAATATGTAGTGTGAGACAATGACATTTGTGTATTTAAACTTTAAAGTTAAAATTTTAAACTTTGCCATTGTTGTCTTCAAAGTTGTTTAAACTATATAATTTAACCATAATATAACTAAGCAATATATTAAATAATTTAACCATTATTCATTATTTTTTATTGTCAACTATATAATATAACCATTTTTTTTCATTCTATTGTACATTGATATTTAACCATTTCTCAAGATTAAATTTTCAAACAGTTTAAACATGCACATGACGAACAAATTATTTTGATTCTCAACTTCTTTATATCAAATTATCCAATAATCAAGTGTATGTCCATATACAAAAATGGCATCAACGCCAACTCAAACCAGGTTTTACAAAGTTTGGCATATGCCATCTCGATATCTATTCATAATATAGCATGCCAAAATGTCTATCTCATCATAAACTACTAGTGGATCATGAAAATGGAGCCTTTTTGAAGCACTCTTTGGCTCTAAAGGTAACTGCACAAGAAAAATTCAAACCAAAGTGAGATTAGTGATATTATATAATTTGAAATTGAATAATTAACATCAAAATCAATATACATTGAATTATAATTGAACTCTAAAATTTAAATCTTGATTACCTCATATATATACGTCTCTTCAAACCGTCATGAGTCATAGAATATGCCCCTCTCACAGAACCAATCATACCAACTTTTGCAATGTCAATCTATAGAGGTGAACACAAAAACATCAAATTGATACAAGTTAGCATACAATTGTCGGTAATAGGAACATATTTACCAAACACAAAATAAAATAAACACATACCTCTTTAGGCATCTCTTTTTCTTTATCTCCTTCAGGTGTTTTGACACCTCCTCCGTGATGTGTTTCAACACGTACTCCTTCAAGTTTTTCAACACCTACTCCAACAGGAGGAAAATAAGATAAAAATATAAGTAAATATATAATTTTGTTAATGACAATTCAAATGAGAATCAAGTATATAATGCATGAATTCAGGCCTAAAAAGCATGGGTTGAAGTAGCAGATTGAAGAATTTGATTTGAAGAAGGCTAGAACCAGTTGGTTTTAGTGAGATCTAGTGGAGTTTGATGTGTTTGAAGTTTTCCAAGGACTAGGGAGGTCATTTGTATGTTTGGGCATGAAGTCCTAGTTGAGAGAAGTGCATTTTTTAATGGAAATTTGAGGTTTTAGAGAGTAAAAGTGGGTGAAGTTTGGGGGAAGCATAATATTAAGGATTACTAAGCATGTGTATTCTTAAACAAGGGTGTTTGAAGTGGTCATAAGGTCACAGGAGGCCTGGAGATGGGTTTTTCAATGTATTCTCCAAAATCCCACTGTACTGTAGGGGCAACTAGGCCAATTGGGCCTCAAATCCAAAGAGACAGTCTTCCCAAACACTTGCAATCAAGTCAAACACCATGGACAATCATGTAAAAGTGATACTCCCTCAATAGTTTCCTATTATCCTATGTACTATCATTTGCATTAATGAATGATATATGCACAAATCTAGCAACCTGTGTGGAGTTGTAGTACTGTGATTGCACCTCGTTCTGTGGTTTTAGTGTGTATTTCTCTACGAAGTTGACAACTGAAATGATGCTATGAAGTGGAAATGTGTCCTTGCATAACTTGAACTGTGATTCCAACCATTGAGCTCTATGTGTATGCTTTGCATACTCATAGACCCCCTGATCACAAAAAATGCCCATAAACTAATATATTGGAATCTTATCACTAACCAATTCACACTTCTTTGCTTATTTCCCATCTTTTAGACTATAGGCCATTGTCTTGTATTTTCCAAATTCAACAATTTTGTCTCCAATTGTGTGTGTACTAGCCATGTGTTAGAAAATTGGAAAATGTTGCATTCCACAACAATGATGACATGTGTCATCCAAACATGACTTGTAAAAAATTTGACCATCCTCTCTTTCACATAAAATGGAAGATAATAATTCCCTTGAGGATTTGGGTGGAGGCCTTATGTTACATTCCTGCAAAACATTGTCAATATGCATATCTACACATATACATTAATAATCATCATAATGGTTAGAAAAATCAATATGCACTCTACAACAAAAAGTAGTGGGTGTGTGATTTCTTTTGACATAAAAAGGCTTAAGCATTTTAAAATACATTTGACATATTTTAATTTTAGGAAAATTTTGTACAAAATCAGCAAAAAATTTGGTTTGAGTGGTATCCAAATAATTCTTTGGATGTGGCTCACGAATTTTACTACCAATTATCCTTCTTACAACATCTCTTTGATTAGGAGAGGTCCTTGGATTATCCTTCCAATAATCTACTATTAAAGATCTCAAGCCTCGAGCAATTCTTTTATCTTTTTGTGGCACTCTACTCGAGAATGGCCATAACTCATTGCTATTTGGTTTCTCCAATATTTCATGCCTTCCTTTGACTCTCATTAGAGATGATATACTTATTTTCAAAGACTTACTTGTCTTTGTAAGGTTCACCTTGTTCCTTGTTTGACTGCTTAACAATTTTGTCATCACACATCATGTGACACAACTATCCTTCCTACGTGAGGTATAACCCATGCTCTCATATGCACTCATAAAGTTCTTAACAATGGAATTCTCACTTGATTCATTTGAAACTCTCAGCCCAAGAGCCTTCATAGTGGGCCTAAATTTGAGTTTCCTCATCATATCAACAAATAGTTGGCATATTCCACCATCACTTAGCTTTTCAAAAAAAAAACTCTATATCATCTATGCAGCTCTTTGACATGTACGTTTTAACATCTTACCAGGTATCCATTTCAAATCATTGGAATCAATATCAATCAAAAATATAGGTTTTCTTTGCAAAACTCTAGGAGGATTTCTCAAATGTAAATTTGTGTTAACATTAGGAATGTCAACAACATCGGGGATAGATCTTGTACCTTCAATCAGAGGTGCAATTGATGACATACCTTGAGATTGACATGTAAATAATGGTGTACCTCCAACTTGAGATGTCATTTGTGGAGTGACTTCAAATAGAAGCATGTTTACTGATGTACTTTAGAAACACAGTGTTGTTGATGGTGTGTCTTCAACTGTAGATATGATTTCTGATGTACTTGAAGACCACATGTTGTTGTTGGTGTGTCTTCAATTGGAGATGTGCATTGAACTTCACCTATGGTTGATGATGTGCCTCCAACTTGGGCATCCATTTGTGTCTTTCCATGAACTTTTTCCATTTTTTCCCTTTGTTTTCCAATTTTACATCTCTCTTAGGTTGCACAGGAATTTTGCTTGTATGGGTTGCAATTCTTTTGCTTCACGAGCTGCAATTTTTTTTCTCTTCTCCTTGTATTTTTACTGCATGTTCTTTCAGTGTTAGAGGCTTTGGTCATTTCCTCAGTATGACATTGAATGCTACATATTCACAATCACACATAGAAAAAAATTAAGTAATGCATTTTATGAAACATATTGATAATGTTGATTACATTGCATTTTATTGAACACACCAAAACATTTTATGAAAGAAGGCAATGAGCCGTTTGGAATTATCAAACATGTCTATATGCTACAACATTTTTCATCCATAAATCTAAGGAAGAACGGTAAATCGTATGAATAAATGGAAACTTGCATTAAACCAACTATGTCTTGAGTCACTTGAAATTATCTAAGCACATGATGAAGGTGAATTCTTTATGGCACAAAAAAATTAATAGAAACTTGCACATTAACATTGATAAAAGCTCTTAGGTTTTCCAAATTAGTTGAAAATAAAATTTTTCCTACAACCATCAGTAATAATGAATTCAATGTTCAATTCTATGTGTAACAATGAAGATTAATAAAATCATTAAATGAATGGTCTATAAATTGTCAAAACAAAACAAAAACTTGTGTTAAGTTGAATTTGTTTATCTAAGCATGTTGGAAATGGACTACTATAAGCAATGCAAATAGAATTTATAAGCAAATTTGTGTTAATTCAATGTCATTTATATAAGTTTAAACATGAATTCATCTAAATTATGTCATGGTTTTCATTTTTTTCTTCAAAGTCATAAAAATTAAACTTTTTATGCAACAACCATCTAATTCAATGTTGAATTCTATGTCCAATTGTGATGATTAATAAAATCATTAAAATAATTTAGATTATTGTCAAAAAATATACTAAATATAAACATTTCAATATTATCAAAATGAATATATTACTTGAGATAATGTAAAATGATGTAGAAACTTCAAAATATCTTCATCTACGTTGTCTGGCATGCAAATTAGTGGCAAAAAGGTGATGGATCAAGCATAGATTGGTACAACAGGGATTCAATTGCATAAAAATGTTGTTTCTCTGTCAGATTAAGTGCTAAACTAGACAAAATTATAAGCATGTGGGCAAGAATCATAGGGTCAATCCCTATTTTACTGTTTCAAGGTAAAAAACACATTTGGCACTCGCCAAATTTGGTGCTTGAAATGCTTTCACAATATCAATAGGAAGGGAGTGAGACTTGAGATAGAGGGAGAGGGGATATGAGTGAGAAAGATTCGTCCTAGTAGTGTGGTAGGGACTGAGACCTGAGAGAGATAAAGACTTGAGAGGGATAGAGAGTTATCCATTTAGGGTTGGGGGAAAGACCTCACAATGGGAGAGGGGTTGGAGTGAAATAGATTTTTCTACCCTCTACCCTTAAACTATAAACTTTAAACCCTTAAACCCTCAACCCTCTCTCTCTCTCTCAACCCTCAACCCTCTACCCTCTACCCTCTACCCTAAAACCCTAAAACCCTTAAACCCTTAAACCCTAAACCTTAAACCCTCTTCCCTCAACCCTTAAACCGTAAATCATAAACCATAAAACCCTAAAACCAAAAACCCCCTTGTCTCTCTCTCAACCCTACACCTCAATTCTTAAACCCTAAACCCTAAAACCCTTAAACAAGTAAACCCTAAAACCCCTTTAACCCCCTCTCTCTCTCAACCCTACACCCTCTCTCTCAACCATACACCCTCTACTCTCAACCCTCAACCCTCTACCCTTAAAATGTAAACCCTAAACCCTAAAACTCTTAAACCCTCAACTCCCCCTATCTCTCTCTCAACCCTAAACTCTCTACCCTCCACCCTTTACCCTCAACCCTCAACCCTTAAACCCTAAAACCCTTAAACCCTCTACCCTTGACGCTCAACCCTCTGCCCTTAAACCCTAAAGCCCTTAAACCCTCAACCCCCTTCTCTCTCTCTCTCAACCCTACACCCTCTACCCTTAAACCAGAACCTAAAACCCTAAACCTCAACCCCTCTCTATCTCAACTCCTACACCCCTCTAATACTCTCAACCCTCTACCCTAATTCTATACACTCAACCTCAATTCTTAAACCTTTGAACCTTAAACTTCTACCCTCAACCCTCTCTCTAATTCTACACCCTCTACCCTTAAACCAAAAACCCAAAACCATAAACCATAAAACCCTTAAACCCTCAACCCCCCTCTCTCTCTCAACCCTACGCCCTCTACTCTCAACCCTCAACCCTCTACCCTATACCTTCTACCCTCAACCTCTAGAATTCTTAAAACCCTAAAACTTAAACCTCTACCCTCAACCTCAACCCTAAACCCTAAAATCTTAAACCCTAAACCATAAACCCTAAACCTTAAACCTCAACCCCTCTCTCTCTCAACTCCTAAACCCCTACCTTCAAACCCTCAACCCTCTACTCCTATACCCGACATCTTACTCCTACCCTTCTACCCTCCACCCTCAACCCTTAAACACTTTAACCCTTAAACTATCTACCCTCTACCCTTAACCCTCTACCCTCAACCCTAAAACCCTCAACCCTCTCTATCTCTCTCTACCCTCAATCCTCAGCCCTCAACCCTCAACCCTTAAACCCTCAATCCCATTCTCTCTCTCTCAACCCTACACCCTCTACCCTTAAACCCTAAACCCTAAAACCCTTAAACCCTCAACCCCCCCTCTCTCTCTCAACCCTACACCCTCTACTCTTAACCCTCAACCCTATACCCTATACCTTTTACCCTCAACCCCCCACCCTATACCATCTACCCTCAACCCTCTACCCTCCACCCTCAACCCTTAAACCCTTAACCCTTAAACTCTAAACCCCTAAACCATCTACCATCTACCCTCTACCCTCTACCCTCAACCCTCAACCCTAAAACCCTTAAACACTCAACCCCATTCTCTCTATCTTAACCCTACAACCTCTACCATTAAAATGTAAACCCTAAAACCCTCAACCCCCCTCTCTCTCTGAACCCTACACCCTCTACTCTCAACTCTCAACCCTCTATCCTCTACCCTCTACCCTCTACCCTAAAAACCTTAACCCTATAACTCTCTTTGTCTCTCTCTCTAAACGCTCAATCGATGCCCTCTCTCTTTCTCTCTCAACCCTACACCCTCTACCCTTAAACTGTAAACCCTAAACCCTAAAGCTCTTAAACCCTCAATGCTTAAACCATAAATCCTAAACCCTTAAACCCTATACCCTAAATGCTTAAAACCTCTACCATCTACTCTTAACCCTCAACCCTATATCCTCTACCCTCTACCCTCTACCCTCTACCCTCAACCCTCAACCCTAAACCCTCTACCCTCAACCCTCTACCCTTAAACCCTTAAACCCTCAACCCTAAACCCTAAACCCCTAAACCCTCAACCCTCAACCCTCAACCCTTAAACCCTAAACTCTCTACCCTCAACCCTCTACACTTAAACCCTTAAAATCTAAACTCTTAACCCTCTACCCTCTACCCTTAAACCATGAACCCTGAACCCTAAACCCTAAAACCCTTAAATCCTAAACCCTAAACCCTAAACCCTCTACCCTCTACCCTTAACCTTCTACCCTCAAACCCCCCTCTCTCTCTCTCAACCCTACACCCTCTACCCTTAAACCATAAACTGTAATCCCTAAACCCTAAACCCTCTAACCTTAACCCTTAATCCCTAAATCCTAAACCATAAAACATCTACCCTCTACCCTCAAGCCTTAAACCCTAAACCCTCGACCCTCTACCCTCTACCCTTAAACCCTTAAACCCTAAATCCTAAACCCCTAAACCCTCTACCCTACACCCACAACAACACAGCAAGCAATTAGCACTGACTTTTGCACTAGATTTTAGTGTATTTTGAGCCATGAATTGAACAATTTGGATGGCCTTAAATTCAATGTAAACAGTCATGGCCAGTTTGGTGTTGGATTTTGTGCCAACATTTTTGCCGAAATTAGTGCTACAGGTAGCATCAAGAAATCATGGTGCCTCTGTTAGCACCTAAAATAGTGCCCTGAAGTAGTGACAGAAATGGCACTGAAATTGGCACCCAAGTTGGCTCTCAGTTTTGCTTCCATGTCTACTCCCATTTTTGCTTCTAGTTTTGCTTCCAATTTTTCCTCCAAGTTTGCTTCCAATTTTTCTTGAACCAGTTTTTCTTCTGGTTTTCCTTCCACTTTTGCTTCCAATTTTGCTTCTAGTTTTCCTTCCACTTTTGCTTCTAGTTTTGCTTTTGGTTTTACTTACATGTTTGCTTCCGGTTTTGCTTCCAATTTTGCTTCTAGTTTTTCCTCTAGTTTTGCTTCCAAGTTTGCTTCTAGTTTTTCTTTTGGTTTTACTTCTGGTTTTACTTCCAATTTTGCTTCCAATTTTGCTTCTAATTTTTCTTTTGATTTTGCTTCCAAGTTTACATCCAATTTTGCTTCCAGGTTTTCTTATGGTTTTGCTTCCAGTTTTGCTTTCGGTTTTGATTTTGGTTTTGCTTCCAATTTTACTTCCAATTTTGCTTCTAGTTTTGCTTCCAATTTTTCTTCTAGTTTTTCTTCCATTCTTGCTTCCGGTTTTGCTTTTGATTTTGCTTCCAATTTTCCTTCCTAATTTTTTTCCAAGATTGCTTCTAGTTTGGCTTCCATTGTTGCTTCCTTTTATTCTTCTAAAAATGCTTCTTGTTTTGCTTCCATTTATTAATTTAATATGTTTTATTTCAATTTAATTAGTTAAATGTACCGTGCCTCTTAAATAACTCATATGATTATAGAGTAAGTAATTTAATTATTTAACTCATATGTTTAATTAACAATACAATTATTGTAACATGATCATCATCTATAATTAAAAGAAGTGAGTCAAATATCTATAATTCAATTGAATTTGACAACATCCATCCTGAGCAGTAAATTAAAATCATCATACTTAATAAATATCCATCCAAAAGTCATCGACCACTTTTAATATATATAAATTGACAAGTCAATACTGATAAGATCATCATCATATATAACTAAAACAAGTGAAAGTCAACTATGCCAATACATCAAAAACATGTCAAAATGATACATGCAGTCCAACAATACACATAAGTGAAAATGATAAATGTACAAATGATATAAATAAAATTGATAAATTATGTAACTCAAACTGATACAAATCAAGATGATACATGTCCAAATGATATAGTGAAAATATGCATGTCAATATGATACAACTCAACAATATAGTATAGTAGGTCGTGAAATTGATACATATGTAATCATGAAAAGAGTCATCATAACAATATATCAGCAATGATCCATGATGTAGTCTATATGATCATGAATGTCACTAGTTACTATCACCAACTATCTCATCATCATCACCATCCCGATCATCATCATCATCATCATTGTCATCATCATTGCCATCGACCTTGGTGTCTTCTGTATATGTGTCGTCATTATCCTTTTCCATGTGATCTATACCAAAAGAACCAATATTTTGTGGATCTATATCATGTTGAGGATCATCTTGATCCTCTGGAAGACCCATGTTCTACAAAAAAAAATATTTAAAATAAAAATTTATTATTTATTTCATGCAATAATTTATTTTTCTGTTATATATCTAATATTACAACATATGAGATGAAACCATAATCATATTACATCATATCAAAATGCACATACCATAATAAAATTTCAAAAAATTTATAGCTAATACTGGTGAGTCAAGACAAACTTCAACTTTCAAAAACAAAGCCAATTAGGCTGGCAGACTTGTGGATCAAGCCAACATTTGGTGGAAGAGGAAGAAAGATGATTGGAAATCTGGAGGCCCACCATAATGGATTTAAGTATTCAATGATGACAGCAGAAGAGAGATTTCATATCATGTATCAAAACATTAAGCATTTATTCTTCTAGCCAGTGGAGAAGGAGATGATTACTTTGCTTCATTTTCATTTGCATAACCATATCACAACGTGGGAAACAAGAAGAGCAAGGATGTTCAGTTTTATGTGGAGGTAATGGATGTGGTCCAAAATTTAGGAGGGGAAAGAAGGTCAATGTATGATCCTGATGAAATTGAAGAAGAAAAATAAGAGAGGGACTCCGCATTGACGCCATTCCTCAATCTTCACTTGATGGCATCAAGGAATGGCTGAAATCCATGGATATAAAGTATTATGAAATCAGAATGAACTTGAACTGGTGGCCAATTTTGAAGAGTATTACTGATGATCCAAATAAATTTATTGAAGATGGTGGTTGGGAATTTTTTAATATGGAAGCTAGTGATTCTGATTCTGATAATTCAGAAGAGTTAGATCAAGGATATGAACCCTTTGATGTAGAAGAGGTATCAGAATCAGATTTCATGTAGCCACCATCAAAAGTGTTACAAGCCAACAAGATGGAGGGAATTCTTATATAAGGATAACTTTCAATGTTACAGGTACCAGCTTTAATGCCAACTAAAATGGCAACATTGAAATTCCCTAGTAGTATTTATGTTAAGGAAATTTCAAAAAAGTTATAGCTATTACTGGTGAGTCAAGACAAACTTCAGCTTTCAAAAACAAAGCCAATTAGGCTGGCAGATGTGTGGATTAGGCCAGCATTTGGTGGAAGAGGATGAAAGATGATTGTAACTCTAGAGGCCCACCATAAAGCATTTCGATATTCAACCATGAGAGCAAAAGAGAGAGTTGATATCATGTATCAAAACATTAAGCATGAATTCTTCCAGCCAGTGGATAAGGAGATGATTACTTTGGTTCATTTTAATTTTCATAACCATATCACAACGTGGGAACCAAAAATACCAAGGATGTTCATTTTTATGTGGAGTTAATGGATGTGGTCCAAACTTTAGGAGGGGCAAGAAGGTCAATGTATGATCTTGATGAAATTGAGAAAGAACAACAAGAGAGGGACTCTGCATTTATGCCATTCCTCAATCTTCACTTGATGGTGTCAAGGAATAGCTGAACTCCATGGATATAAAGTATTATGAAAGCAGAATAAACTTGAACTAGAGGCCAATTTTGAAGAGTATTACTAGTGATCCAAATAAATTTATTGAAGATGGCGGTTGGGAATTTTTGAATATGGAAGCTAGTGATTTTGATTCTAATAATTCAACAGAGTTAGATCAAGGATATGAACCCTCTGATGTAGAAGAGGAATAAGAATAAGATTTCATGTAGCCACCATCAAGAGTATTACAAGCCAACAAGATGGAGTGAATTCTTATTTATGGATACTTTTCAATGTTGCAGGTACCAACTTTAATGCCAACTACAATGGCAACATTGAAATTCCCTAGCAGTATTTATGTTAAGGAAATTTCCTTTAGATGCAAGGATTCAAAGCACATCAACCATGTGGTACAAATGATTAAATCCCAGAGATGATCTATAGCAATAAAAGAGTCTGAAAAGGAAGAGAGCTACACTGGTGACTCGAGAGAAACTTCAACTTTCAAAAAATAAATCCAATTAGGTTGGAAGATGTGTGGATCAGGCCAACATTTGGTGGAAGAGGATGAAAGATGACTGTAACTTTAGAGGCCCACCATAAAGGATTTTGGTATTCAACCATGAGAGAAAAAGAGAGTTGATATCATGTATCAAAACATTAAGCATGCATTCTTCTAGCCAGTGGAGAAGGAGATGATTACTTTGCTTCATTTTCATTTACATAACCATATCATGGCGTTGGAACCAAGAAGACCAAGGATGTCCAATTTTATATGGAGGTAATGGATGTGGTCCAAACTTTAGGAGGGGAGATCTTGATGTCTGCCAAAAGGCATAAAGTTAGATGTATTAAAATTTAAGTTCACCTAAATGTTTTCCAAAGTTTACTTCCAATTTTATGACTATTTTTCTTAAATGTCAAAGTTTACTTACAAATTTCAATTTTTTTTCTAGTCATTTTGATGAGGATATATTTAGCCAATGTGTAAGCACCTTTTTTTTGTATCAAAACCATAGTAATGAGACTTGGACTCACCTTAGACTTGGCTAGGGTGACTCGACTCAGGGACTCGATGCTCGGACTCGGCGTAGACTCGTTAAAATGAAAAAACCCTAGAAATTTAAAGATTTTTAAGGATTTAAAACTTGTTTCATGCACCCTTTACTAAATAGACCTTAAATACACAATAATATTGAATTAAATAGAAGAAAAATTGATCACATACACAAGTATACATTGATCACTTAAGTATAAATGCAAATTTTAGCTGAAGGAAATACACATACACAAGTATACTACTATTATGCCCTTAAAAAAAATTTACCTAGCTGCAATGTCATTTGAGTAGTATTAGTCTTATGCTCCAAATTGATTAAAGAAATGTGGAAGTGTTAAGCTCCAAATTTCCAATACTAAGTATATCTATAACCATAAATTATCTCTATCACATTCACAATAGAAACACTTACTCATTTGAGTGCAAAATTTGATGAAAGATGTATAATTTGATGTATTGTCAGGTACTTGTGATATTTGATGTGTAATTTTCATTTTTAAAATTTTTTATCCCCGATGTTTGTCAAAATTTCAATGAACCTGGGGTTCTGTCAAAATTTTGACGAACATGCAAAATCAGAAAAAATCAAATTATGGCTGACTTAAATAATAGTGAGTTCGCCTACTTATTGCAACAATGTTTTTTTTTTTGCTATACTTGTGAATTTTCTCTACTTGTGAATTTGCTATACTTGCAATAATTTGTGGAGAACTAAGGACGATTTTCTTAAGAAAAATAAAAAAAAATTCAAGAAGATATCGCCAGCCAGTTGAGGGTAGTCATTGTCTTTTTCCAAAATTCATTTGTCAAGTCATATTTGTACTTCCAAGTTTAAAAATAATATTTTAAAGCAATATCTCAATATATTTCATTTTTAGACTTGTGCATTTTAAAATTTTCATTTCCAGATTTTGTTGTACAAGTCCAATATTCTGATTTTAGGAGTCTAATGGTTGGAAATCATAGTAAAATCATAATTTAATAAGCTATGGAATTAGTATTTTAAAGTGTTTTTTGGGTTCATTAACTTTAGACTATCTTCTCTTTTGCAAGGGTGGTTGCATGCCAATTTTTTTTACGCAAAATATCAAAATTGTTAGATTTTGTTACATGTCTATGATTAAAAATTATTGGAGTTTGAGTTTGATATTTTTTGAAGATTTAAATATTCTAGCTTGGTAATGAAAAATCATATCAAATAATATTAGTGCAGAACAAAATGAATAGACAATTGCTAGATTGTGGGCTAGATTTAAAAGAAAGGGTGATGGGAAATGTTATTGTCCTTGCAATAATTGCAAGGGCTTAAAGATGAGAAGACTTTTAATCACAACAGCTAAGAAACATTGTAGGTAGCATGGTCCCATTGAAGGGGGGCATGATTATCATCCATTGGTAAGTTTTTCATTATATATCTTTATATTGATTGAATTTGTAAATGTTTATATCATTTTAACATTTTTATATATATAAAAAATCACTTGATCATGATCATGGTTTATTTGTGTTGATCATTATTATAAAGGTGGGGCGCCCTAGGGCACAAGATATGGATTATCACGCCCTAAAGAATGTGGTTTTTCAAGCAGTCTAGGAATATGGAGTTGCGAATATGATCCTATGGAAGAAGATGATTATGCGCCAGAAAACACAATTGAAGATGATGGTACAAATGCATTGATCCATGACACATTTAGTGGCATAACTGATCATGATGATCGAGATGACTTTGATGATGTTCATGATTTACCTATACTTGAGATGGCACACGAGCCCCTTTATGAAGGCTCTGAAACAACTCTCCTCTCTACTATATTGTTGTTAGTGAACTTGAAGGTTATGAATGGTTTATCCAACATAGCAATCTCATGGATGTTAAGGTATGTCATATATGTCATATTTTTTCATCTATTTTAATTATTGTTAGTTCATCACTAGTAAATAAAGGATGAAATATCTATCATTAATATTCTTTATATTAACAAAAGAAAATTGTTGTAGATTGATAGGTGAATTTTTGTTACCACCATCTAATATTTTACCTCACTCATACCGAGATTTATCTGCCATTATGAAATATATTGGAATGGAGTATCAAGTAATAGATGCATGTCCCAATGATCATATTATATATCATAAACAATATGAATTTGCAACAGAATTCCTAAAATTTCATATTAGTAGATATCGAATAGATCAACTAACAAAAAGGGTGCCTCACAAAGTTCTTTGTTATATTCCCATTATTCCACATATCCAACAATTATTTAGGTGTGAAAGCTTAGTGCAATTTATGGATTACCATGCATGGAATAGAAGTGGAGATGACATTGTTCGAATACCTGCGAATAGTTCTGCATTTAGGGACATGGAGGAAAAATGGCCACACTCTAATGAAGGACCTCGTAATCTCAGGCTTCAATTGGTAGCGGACAGTGCCAATCCATTTCGATAGATGAAATCTATTTACTCAGTGTGGTCTGTTTTTGTTATCAACAATAACATTCCTCCATGGATATCAATAAAGAGGGAGCACATAATGTTGGCAATGATTGTTCTAGGTATTTGTTTACATCAATTTTCTTTAACATAGTAGTATCTCATAAGTCTTATTTGTTGCATAATGACTTACCCATTTTTTATTTAAGAGTCATGTACATTAATTCATATATATTGTAGTAAAATGGTTATAATAATTATGTAATGTTTATATTCATTCAACTACATAAGTACCAAGTTAAAAATATGAATGTATATATCAAACCTCTTATTGATGAGTTACTAAAGTTATGGAATGGCATCACTATGTATGATGTCTCTAGACCAATAGGACAAAGAAAATTTCAATTTCATGCAATGATTGTATGGACAATTCATGATGCCCCAGGGCTAACACATTTTTGTGGTATGTTATAACATTTGACTGCACTTTAATGATATTTAATTTTATGAAGTAGATATCATGCATGTTTTTTAAATAATCTATTCATTATATATAATTATAAAAATTGACATATTTAATCCAATTATATATGATATTGCAAGTCTTCAAACAAAGGGAAAATTTGCATGTCCAATTTGTGGTCCAAAGATGAAATCTTGTTGTTCAACAAGTTTAGGAAAGCAGGTGTTTGATGAGGATAGGCACTTCCTCCACAGAAATCATAAGTATCGAGCTACTGAAAAACATCTTTTCAATGGGAAAGAAGAGACTACATTAAAACCATGAAGAATGACACCTCGCCTATGGAAGTTGGAATATAATATAATTAATCGTCAAGGTTTTACATTGGATCAAATTGTTTATCTATCATATATGATATGTTTGGAATTTATATTTTTATATTGTATTTTTTTTGTTCATGTTGTAATTGAAAATGATTGTCATTGTTAATTTGTTTAACTTATATGCTTCATGAAGGTCATCAAGGCATTAATCGTCAACTTACACAAGGAATGAAAAGTTATCCCAGACAATTTAGTAGGTTGCCCTACTATGAGTAGCTAGAAACTGTGCATTTGTTTGATACAATGCATATCAAAAAGAATATAACAGAAACGTTATGGAAAATATGGGATGGAAGGCATGACAAAAAAAAAATTGTCAAAATTTGTAGCGACATTCAAGAAGCCAATCATGAAATGAAAAATGTCATTCAATTAAATAGCGATGGAGACTAAATTAATATAAGTTCCTTTCCTTGGTTATTAACGGAGCAGCAAAGCAATGCTATAAAAGAAGTCATACAAAAAATTTGATTTCCCACAAGATTTGCTACGAACATAAACAATATCATAACAAAAAAAGGTGAATTTTGATCAACGATGAAAATGCATGATTGGCATACCTTCATTAAGGTAATTATTATAGTATATTATATATATATATATATATATATATTTGTATACTACATGTACTTTTCAGTGTATTATGTTTACTACTTTTGGAAAAATAATGACAAGATCATTTTATAATTGTTGCAGTATGTTATACCTTTATCTCTCCTAGACAACTTCGACAACAATGTCAAGCAAGTTATATATTATCTTAAAAAATACATGAGGTAAGTAGCAATATTTTTCAATTTATTGTATAGATCTTATAATTACCATTTGTTTTACTTGTTATGTAATATATTGTATATTTTTGTTAAATCTTGTTAGTATATTTTCACTTTGAATCACTTGTAGATGGTTTTCATCTAAAGAAATCCATAAAGAAGATATAAATTATTGGAAGAGAAAAATTCTTCATCTAATGTGTGAAATGCAAAAGTGTCTACCTTCGACATTTTTCAATGCACAAGAACACTAACTCATACACAAAGTTGGGGAGATTGAATTGTGTGGACTTGTACACACAAGGTCAATGTGGATTGGTTGAGAGGGACTTGAAATTTTTGAAGGCTTTGGTTAGACAAAGAGCACATCCTGAGGGTTCTATGGTGGAGGGATATATGGTATACTAGACCATGGTGTACATTGCAAAATATCTTCCTAAGTTTGTAGCAAAAATCCATGTAGATCGCATTTAGGATCCCAACTCCATTAAAAAAATTGAAGGGAAGTACCTGATAGGGAAAGGTAGATTGACGAAATTGAGAGGTAATTATAATATATTTTATATTTGGTTTTTATGTAAATTATACTTATTTAATTATTAATCTTCAATATACATCAATTATAAATTAAGGTCGTTGATGAGGGCATATCCCAAGACACATAAAATAACCCACAAACAAGAGAATAATTTTATTATTCAGAAAATGGATCTTCTTACATGCAGAGGATCTCAAATCCCCAAGTTCTACAACACATGCAAGTTATAGAAAGCTACCGAATAACCCTTTCGCAATATGCCAGCTTGTCCCCAAAAAGTTACCCAAAAAAATTAGAAACCCGCCCATAAATAGAGCTCCTCTTTAGTTTGGAGCCAAAACAACATTAAAATTTGAGTTTAGGTAGTTTAGCGCCGAAAATTACAACTTGAAGTTCAAATTTCAAAAGAACATTTGCAATTGTATCTTCTAGAAAGTGCGCCAGCTTCCCGGGGCCATAACTTTTGATCTAGGGCTCTGATTCGCGAACCGTTTGAACCGTTGGAAAGGTCTCGAAGTCAAGAACGCACTCAAATTTTTCTAGGCTGATTTCGGCAAGTTTCGGGGCCATTTTAGGACCTCTAAGTGCCTCAAATCCAACTTGGAATATTTTTAGGTGCAAATCTGGGAAACTAAAATTGCAATATCTTTCAACCTAGGAATAGAAAATAAAAACCGTAAATTGAGAATTTTATTATGATGAAAAGGGTATCCAAAAATGTAAAAACATCTAAAAACCAAGAAACTTGAAATTTAACTATTTTTGGGTGATGCAAGATTGCCCTTACACCACTGGATGCTCCTACATTAGACACCCAAGGTAATTTGAGAAGTGAACCCGTCATGTCTCAGATGGTTGAAGAAAGCCCAACCGGTCAACCACTGCCTTAGATAGCAAAGATGAATCTTCCATAGGCCTTCCTCTTCATTTCACCAGATATACTTCATACTGCCTATTTCTGGTACTCCTTCCCATACGACTATCCAAGATTTCCTCAATCTCCTCCTTTTCTAAAGTAGGTGCTGGAATCCCACACTGTTCCATAATTGGTACTTCCTCTGCGCCACCTTCATGATACTCTGTCAAATCTAAAATGTTGAACACAGGGGAAATGTTGAATCCATCTAGCAACTCTACCTCATATGCATTCCCTAAATCATGCCTCTTTAAAATTTTATAGGGACCGAACTTCATCATCTTCAATTTGTTATATGTTCCCACTGGAAACCTTTCTTTCCTCAAGTGGACCATCACTTCATTACCAATCTGTAACTCCTTATACCTCCATTTCCGATCTGCCTTAGCCTTATACTGCATATTCATCTTGTTAATATGTTCTCTTACCTTCTCATGTATATCCTTGATGTGTCGTGCACCTTCTCGCCTTTAGTAATCGTATTTCTTTCTCTGGTCCATATCTTCCTCACCTCTCAGAGTTGTTCTAGGCTACCTCCATACAATAACTGGAATGGTGATCTACCGCTGCTTCTAATGAGACTGCATCTGTTGTAGCAGGAATTTTTCCTTAGGGTAAGATCAAGTCCCATCCCTTGGGTTTATCTCCTACCAAACATCTCTCAAGAGGTTAACAAACTGCCTATCCATCTACTTATGGATGGTGCGGAAATGAACTTCAATCTCCGCCTTTCTTCCACAAGGTCCTCCAAAGTACCCCATAAATTTGGTGTCATGATTTGAAACAATACTCTTTGGCAGACCATGTAGCCTCACCACCTCTTTGAAGAACAAGTCAGCAATGTGGACTACATCATGGGTCTTTTGACATGGAATGAAATGTGCTATCTTCGAAAACCTATCAAATCCAACACAAAGACTGTAATCATTCCTCATTGTGTCCTTTTTGGCAAACCAAGCAACAGCCCATAATTTCTATATCCTCCCATGGCCTCTTTGGTACCTAGGTGCTTATTGGTAATCTCGGTATTCTAGCTCACTCTTTTAGCCATCCGGACACACCGTAGCTTTGTACAAACTTCTTCACATCCTATGACAACTAAGGCCAATAATAATGCTCATTGATAATGGAAATGGTCTTATCCCGACCAAAATGTCCTGCCATTCCTCCACTATGCTTCTCCTTTATCAGGTTCTCCCTCATGGAACTCCTCGAGATATACAATTGACTTCCCTTAAATAACATGCCATCCCTCGATTATGAAATCCGTTTCTACCTTGTCCCCGGCTCCATCGCTAAATCGTGTTCCTTTGCAAGCTTTCCAAGCCTCTACAAAATTAGATCTTTCCCTCGCGATACGTTGTTTTGAGTTCATTGAGCCCAACCACTTAATCTTCGGTATCTTTGTCAATAATGTATGCCTCTTAATAAGGCATCCGCAGAACCCTATTTGACTTCCTAATCTTCTATGTTTCAAAACAAAGGTATAACTCTGCGAAAACTCTACCCATTTCATATGCCTCTGATTTAATTTTCCCTAACTATTTAGGTACTGCAAGGCTTGATAATCAGTATATAGAAAAAATTCCTTCAGCAACAAATAATGTCTCCATTTCTTTAATGCTTGAACTATTGCATAAAATTCTTGATCATATATAGAATACTTTCTCTTGGCATCATTTAACTTTTCACTGAAATAGGCAATGGGCTTACTTTCTTGGCTCAACACTACCCCAATGGCACAACCACTGGCATCACAATCCACCTGAAACACCTTGTTGAAATCTGGGAGGGCTAGAACAGGTTACTCTATCACCTTCTGCTTCAACAGTTCAAAAATTTTTGTCAGCCCAAGGCTCCAATTTTGAATTCCCTTTTCTATCCCCTCATTGTTTCAGTCAGGGGTCCACAAATACTACTGAAGTTTCTAATGAACTTTTTATAAAAACTAGCCAAACCATGAAAAGATCTCACCTCAGTAGCAGTTCTTGGGGTAAGCTATTCTAGAATAGCCTTCACCTCTTTCCCCGCTGGCCCATCTTTGAGACCTTTCACAGACAGCCAACAAACCGCAAGTATTAATTAACTCCCTCTTCACAAAATGGGTACCCTCTTCAGATTAATCAACAGTTTCCCTTCTCTTAACTTTTCAAAGGCTCTCCGAATATGCATCAAATGCTCATCCAATGTCTTACTGAAAATCAAAATATCATCTAAATACACAATAACAAAGCTTCCTAAAAATTCTTTTAGTACCTCGTTCATGAGCCGCATGAATGTGCTCGGTGCATTGGTTAGCCCAAAAGGCATGACTAACTACTCGTACATGCCCTCTTTGGTCTTGAAGGATGTCTTCCATTCATCTCCCTCTCAAATCTAGATTTGGTGATATCCACTCTTCAGATCAATCTTTGTGAAGTATTGAGCTCCACTCAAACAGTCCATTAGGTCATCCATCCTTGGCAGGGGAAATCTGTACTTGATTGTTATCTTGTTTATGGCTTGAGAATCTGTACACATCCTCCACTCTCCATCCTTCTTTTGTGCTAGTACTCCAGGTACTGCACATGGACTCAAACTCTCCCGTA
>VDFB02193867.1:373394548-373456160 GCA_007258455.2 Sequoia sempervirens
CCAACCATTAGACTCCTAAAATCAGAATATTGAACTTGCACAGCAAAATTTGGAAATGAAAATTTTAAAATGCACAAGTCTAAAAATGAAATATATTGAGATGTTGCTTTAAAATATTATTTTTAAACCTAGAAGTACAAATATGACTTCACAAATGAATTCTGGAAAAATAAAATGACTACCCTTAACTGGCTGGCGATATCTTCTTGAATTTTTTCTGATTTTTCCCAAAAAAATCGTCCTTGGTTCTCCACAAATTGTTGCAAGTATAGCAAATTCACAAGTAGAGAAAATTCGCAAGTATAGCAAAAAAAAAAAACTTTTTTGCAATAAGTAGGCGAACTCACTATTATTTAAGTCAGCCGTAATTTGATTTTTTTCTAATTTTGCATGTTCATCAAAATTTTGACAAAACCCCAGGTTCATTGAAATTTCGACGAACGTCGGGGATAAAATTTTTAAAAAATGAAAATTACACATCAAATATCACAAGTACCTGACAATACATCAAATTATACATCTTTCATCAAATTTTGCACTGAAATGAGTTAGTGTTTCTATTGTGAATGTGATAGAGACAATTTATAGTTATAGATATACTTAGTATTGGAAATTTGGAGCTTAACACTTCCACATTTCTTTAATCAATTTGGAGCATAAGACTAAGACTACTCAAATGACATTGCAGTTAGGTAAAAATTTATTAACGGCATAATAGTAGTATACTTGTGTATGTGTATTTCCTTCAGCTAAAATTTGCATTTATACTTAAGTGATCAATGTATACTTGTGTATGTGATCAATTTTTCTTCTATTTAATTCAATATTATTGTGTATTTAAGGTCTGTTTAATAAAGGGTGCATGAAACAAGTTTTAAATCCTTAAAAATCTTTAAATTTCTAGGGTTTTTTCATTTTAACGAGTCTACGCCGAGTCCGGGCACCGAGTCCCTGAGTCGAGTCACCCTAGCCAAGTCTAAGGTGAGTCCAAGTCTCGTTACTATGGTTGTGATACAAAAAAAGGTGCTTACACATTGGCTAAATATATCCTCATCAAAATGACTAGAAAAAAATTGAAATTTGTAAGTAAACTTTGACAGTCAAGAAAAATAGTCATAAAATTGGAAGTAAACTTTGGAAAACATTTAGGTGAACTTAAATTTTAATACATCTAACTTTATGCCTTTTGGCAGACATCAAGATCTCCCCTCCTAAAGTTTGGACCACATCCATTACCTCCACATAAAACTGGACATCCTTGGTCTTCTTGGTTCCAACGCCATGATATGGTTATGTAAATGAAAATGAAGCAAAGTAATCATCTCCTTCTTCACTGGCTAGAATAATGCATGCTTAATGTTTTGATACATGATATCAGCTCTCTTTTTCTCTCATGGTTGAATACTGAAATCCTTTATGGTGGGCCTCTGGAGTTACAGTCATCTTTCATCCTCTTCCACCAAATGTGTGTCTGATCCACACATCTTCCAACCTAATTGGATTTGTTTTTGAAAGTTGAAGTTTCTCCTGAGTCACCAGTGTAGCTCTCTTCCTTTTCAGACTCTTTCATTGCTACAAATCATCTCTGGGATTTAATCATTTGTACCACATGGTTGATGTGCTTTGAATCCTTGCATCTAAAGGAAATTTCCTTAACATAAATACTGCTAGGGAATTTCAATGTTGCCATTGTAGTTGGCATTAAAGCTGGTACCTGCAACATTGAAAAGTATCCTTATATAAGAATTCACTCCATCTTGTTGGCTTGTAACACTCTTGATGGTGGCTACATGAAATCTTATTCTTATTCCTCTTCTACATCAAAGGGTTCATATCCTTGATCTAACTCTTTTGAATTATTAGAATCAGAATCACTAGCTTCCATATTCAAAAATTCCCAACCACCATCTTCAATAAATTTATCTGGATCATTAGTAATACTCTTCAAAATTGGCCTCTAGTTCAAGTTTATTCTGCTTTCATAATACTTTATATCCATGGAGTTTAGCTATTCCTTGACGCCATCAAGTGAAGATTGAGGAATGGCGTCAATGCAGAGTCCCTCTCTTGCTGTTCTTTCTCAATTTCATCAAGATCATACATTGACCTTCTTGCCCCTCCTAAAGTTTGGACCACATCCATTAACTCCACATAAAAATGAACATCCTTGGTATTTTTGGTTCCCACGTCATGATATGGTTATGAAAATGAAAATGAACCAAAGTAATCATCTCCTTATCCACTGGCTGGAAGAATACATGCTTAATGTTTTGATACATGATATCAACTCTCTCTTTTGCTCTCATGGTTGAATACCAAAATGCTTTATGGTGGGCCTCTAGAGTTACAGTCATCTTTCATCCTCTTCCACCAAATGCTGGCCTAATCCACACATCTGCCAGCCTAATTGGCTTTGTTTTTGAAAGCTGAAGTTTGTCTTGACTTTTTTGAAATTTCCTTAACATAAATACTACTAGGGAATTTCAATGTTGCCATTTTAGTTGGAATTGAAGCCAGTACCTGTAACATTGAAAGTTATCCTTATATAAGAATTCCCTCCATCTTGTTGGCTTGTAACACTCTTGATGGTGGCTACATGAAATCTGATTCTGATACCTCTTCTACATCAAAGGGTTAATATCCTTGATCTAACTCTTTTGAATTATCAGAATCAGAATCACTAGCTTCCATATTAAAAAAATTCCCAACCACCATCTTCAATAAATTTATTTGGATAATCAGTAATACTCTTCAAAATTGGCCACCAGTTCAAGTTCATTCTGATTTCATAATACTTTATATCCATGGATTTCAGCCATTCCTTGATGCCATCAAGTGAAGATTGAGGAATGGCAACAATGCGGAGTCCCTCTCTTGTTTTTCTTCTTCAATTTCATCAGGATCATACATTGACCTTCTTTCCCCTCCTAAATTTTGGACCACATCCATTACCTCCACATAAAACTGAACATCCTTGCTCTTCTTGGTTCCCACATTGTGATATGGTTATGCAAATGAAAATGAAGCAAAGTAATCATCTCCTTCTCCACTGGCTAGAAGAATAAATGCTTAATGTTTTGATACATGATATGAAATCTCTCTTCTGCTCTCATCGTTGAATACTAAAATACATTATGGTGGGCCTCTAGAGTTCTAGTAATCTTTCTTCCTCTTCCACCAAATGTTGGCTTGATCCACAAGTCTGCCAACCTAATTGGCTTTGTTTTTGAAAGCTAAAGTTTGTCTTGACTCACCAGTATTAGCTATAATTTTTTTGAAATTTTATTATGGTATGTGCACTTTGATATGATGTAATATGATTATGGTGTCATCTCATATGTTGTAATATTAGATATATAACAGAAAAATAAATTATTGCATGAAATAAATAATAAATTTTCATTTTAAATATATTTTTTTTTGTAGAACATGGGTCGTCCAGAAGATCAAGATGATCCTCAACATGATATAGATCCACAAAATATTGGTTCTTTCGGTATAGATCACATGGAAAAGGATGATGATGACACATATACAGAAGACACCAAGGCCGATGGCAATGATGATGACAACAATGACGATGATGATGATGATGAGATAGTTGGTGATAGTAACTAGTGACATTCGTGATCATATAAACTACATCATGGATCATTGCTGATATATCATTATGATGACCCTTTTCATGATTACATATGTATCAATTTCATGACCTACTGTACTATATTGTTGAGTTGTATCATATTGACATGTATATTTTCACTATATTATTTGGACATGTGTCATCTTGATTTGTATCAGTTTGAGTTACATAATTTATCAATTTTATTTATATCATTTGTACATTTATCATTTTCACTTATGTGGATTGTTGGACTGCATGTATCATTTTGACATGTTTTTGATGTATTGGCATATTTGACTTTCACTTGTTTTAGTTATATATGATGATGATATTATCAGTATTGACTTGTCAATTTATATATATTAAAAGTGGTCGATGGCTTTTGGATGGATATTTATTAAGTATGATGATTTTAATTTACTGCTTAGGATGGATGTTGTCAAATTCAATTGAATTATAGATATTTGACTCACTTCTTTTAATTATAGATGATGATCATGTTACAATAATTATATTGTTAATTAAACATATGAGTTAAATAATTAAATTACTTACTCTATAATCATATGAGTTATTTAAGAGGCACAATACATTTAACTAATTAAATTGAAATAAAACATATTAAATTAATAAATGGAAGCAAAACAAGAAGCATTTTTAGAAGAAAAAAAGGAAGCAACAATGGAAGCCAAACTAGAAGCAATCTTGGAAAAAAAATTGGAAGGAAAACTGGAAGCAAAACCAGAAGCAAAACCGGAAGCAAGAATGGAAGAAAAACTAGAAGAAAAATTGGAAGCAAAACTAGAAGCAAAATTGGAAGTAAAATTGGAAGCAAAACCAAAAGCAAAATCGAAAGCAAAACTGGAAGCAAAACCATAAGAAAACCTGGAAGCAAAACTGGATGTAAACTTGGAAGCAAAATCAAAAGAAAAATTGGAAGCAAAATTGGAAGCAAAATTGGAAGTAAAACCAGAAGCAAAACCAAAAGCAAAACTAGAAGCAAACTTGGAAGCAAAACCAGAGGAAAAACTAGAAGCAAAACTAGAAGCAAAAGTGGAAGCAAACGTGAAAGTAAAACCAAAAGCAAAACTAGAAGCAAAAGTGGAAGGAAAACTAGACGCAAAATTGGAAGCAAAAGTGGAAGGAAAACCAGAAGCAAAACTGGTTCAAGAAAAATTAGAAGCAAACTTGGAGGAAAAATTGGAAGCAAAACTAGAAGCAAAAATGGGAGTAGACATGGAAGCAAAACCGGAAGCCAACTTGGGTGCCAATTTCAGTGCCATTTCTGTCACTACTTTAGGCCACTATTTTAGGTGCTAACAAAGGCACCATGATTTCTCGACACTACCTATGGCACTAATTTTGGCAGAAATGTTGGCACAAAATCCAACACCAAACTGGCCATGCCTGTTTACATTGAATTTAATGCCATCCAAATTGTTCAATTCATGGCTCAAAATACACTCAAATCCAACACAAAAGTCAATGCTAATTGCCTGTTGTGCTGTTGTGGGTGTAGGGTAGAGGGTTTAGGGGTTTATGGTTTAGGGTTTAAGGGTTTAAGGGTAGAGGGTAGAGGGTTTAGGGTTTAAGGGTTGAGGGTAGAGGGTAGAGGTTTTATGGTTTAGGATTTAGGGAGTAAGGGTTAAGGTTAGAGGGTTTAGGGTTTAGGGATTACAGTTTATGGTTTAAGGGTAGAGGGTGTAGGGTTGAGAGAGAGAGGGGGGGTTTGAGGGTAGAAGGTTAAGGGTAGAGGGTAGAGGGTTTAGGGATTTAGGGTTTAGGGTTTAAGGGTTTTAGGGTTTAGGGTTCAGGGTTCATGGTTTAAGGGTAGAGGGTAGAGGGTTGAGGGTTGAGGGTTTAGGGGTTTAGGGTTTAGGGTTGAGGGTTTAAGGGTTTAAGGGTAGAGGGTTGAGGGTAGAGGGTAGAGGGTAGAGGGTAGAGGGTAGAGGATATAGGGTTGAGGGTTAAGAATAGATGGTAGAGGTTTTAAGAATTTAGGGTATAGGGTTTAAGGGTTTAGGATTTATGGTTTAAGCATTGAGTGTTTAAGAGCTTTAGGGTTTGGGGTTTATGGTTTAAGGGTAGAGGGTGTAGGGTCGAGAGAGAGAGAGAGGGCGGCGGTTGAGCATTTAGAGAGAGAGACAAAGAGAGTTATAGGGTTAAGGTTTTTAGGGTTGAGGGTAGAGGGTAGAGGGTAGAGGGTTGAGAGTAGAGGGTGTAGGGTTTAGAGAGAGAGGGGAGTTGAGGGTTTTAGGGTTTTAGGGTTTACATTTTAATGGTAGAGGTTGTAAGGTTAAGATAGAGAGAATGGGGTTGAGTGTTTAAGGGTTTTAGGGTTGAGGGTTGAGGGTTGAGGGTAGAGGGTAGAGGGTAGAGGGTAGACGGTTTAATGGTTTAGAGTTGAAGGGTTAAGGGTTTAAGGGTTGAGGGTGGAGGGTAGAGGGTAGAGGGTAGATGGTATAGGGTGGAGGGTTGAGGGTAAAGGGTATAGGGTATAGGGTTGAGGGTTAAGAGTAGAGGGTGTAGGGTTGAGAGAGAGAGGGGGGGTTGAGGGTTTAAGGGTTTAAGGGTAGGGGGTGTAGGGTTGAGAGAGAGAGAATGGGATTGAGGGTTTAAGGGTTGAGGGTTGAGGGTTGAGGGTTGAGGTAGAGAGAGATAGAGAGGGTTGAGGTTTTAGGGTTGAGGGTAGAGGTTAGGGTAGAGGGTAGATAGTTTAAGGGTTGAGGGTGGATGGTAGAGGGTAGAGGGTAGATGGTATAGGGTAGAGGGTTGAGGGTTGAAGGTAGAGGGTTTAGGGTTGAGAGAGAGAGAGGGGGGGTTGAGGGCTTAAGGGTTTAAGGTTTGTGGTTTTAGGGTTTAAGGGTTGAGGGTTGAGGGTAGAGGGTTTAAGGTTTATGGTTTAAGGGTCGAGGGTTGAGGGTAGAGGGTATAGGGTAGAGGGTTGATGGTTGAGAGTAGAGGGAATAGGGTTGAGAGAGAGGGGGGGTTGAGGGTTTAAGGGTTTTATGGTTTATGGTTTCGGGTTTCTGGTTTAAGGGTAGAGGGTGTAGGGTTGAGAGAGAGAGAGGGGGGTTGAGGGTAGAGGGTTTAAGGTTCAAGGTTTAAGGGTCGAGGGTTGAGGGTATAGGGTAGAGGGTAAAGGGTTGAGAGTAGAGGGTGTAGGGTTGAGATAGAGAGGGGGGTTGAGGGTTTAAGGGTTTTAGGTTTATGATTTAAGGGTAGAGGGTGTAGGGTTGAGAGAGAGAGAGAGAAGGGGGTTGAGGGTTTAATGGTTTTAGGGTTTAAGGGCGGAGGGTTGAGGGTTGAGGGTAGAGGGTTTAAGGGTTGAGGGTTGAGGGTAGAGGGTGGAGGGTAGAGAGTTTAGGGTTGATAGAGAGATAGGGGGAGTTGAGGGTTTAAGATTTTTAGGGTTTAAGGTTTACAGTTTAAGGGTAGAGGGTGTAGGGTCGAGAGAGAGAGAGGGGGGGTTGAGGGTTGAGAGAGAGACAAAAAGAGTGAGAGGGTTAAGGGTTTTAGGGTAGAGGGTAGAGGGTTGAGGGTAGAGGGTTGAGGGTTGAGAGTAGAGGGTGTATGGTTGAGAGAGAGGGTGTAGGGTTGAGAGAGAGAGGGGGGGTTGAGGGTTTTAGGGTTTAGGGTTTAGGGTTTAAGGGTAGAGGGTGTAGGGTTGAGAGAGAGACAAGGGGGTTGATGGTTTTAGGGTTTTATGGTTTAAGGGTTGAGGGAAGAGGGTTTAAGGTTTAGGGTTTAAGGGTTTAAGGGTTTTAGGGTTGAGGGTAGAGGGTTGAGAGAGAGAGAGAGGGTTGAGTGTTTAAGGGTTTAAAGTTAATAGTTTAAGGGTAGAGGGTAGACAAATCTATTTCACTCCAACCCCTCTCCCATTGTGAGGTCTTTTCCCCAACCCTAAATGGATAACTCTCTATCCCTCTCAAGTCTTTATCTCTCTCAGGTCTTAGTCCCTACCACACTACTAGGACGAATCTTTCTCACTCATATCCCCTCTCCCTCTATCTCAAGTCTCACTCCCTTCCTATTGATATTGTGAAAGCATTTCAAGCACCAAATTTGGCAAGTTTCAAATGTGTTTTTTACCTTGAAATGGTAAAATAGGGGTTGACCCTATGATTCTTGCCCGCATGCTTATACTTTTGTCTAGTTTAGCACTTAATTTGACAAAGAAACAACTTTTTTATGCAATTGACTCCCTGTTGTACCAATCTATGCTTGATCCATCACCTTTTTGCCACCAATTTGCATGCCAGACAACGTAGATGAAGTTATTTTGAAGTTTCTACATCATTTTACATTATCTCAGGTAATATATTCATTTTGTTAATATTGAAATGTTTATATTTAGTATTTTTTTTTGACAATAATCTAAATTCTTTTAATGATTTTATTAATCATAACAATTGGACATAGAATTCAACATTGAATTAGATGGTTGTTGCATAAAAATGTTTAATTTTTATGACTTTGAAGAAAAAAATGAAAACCATGACATAATTTAGATGAATTCATGTTTAAACTTATATAAATGACATTGAATTAACACAAATTTGCTTATAAATTCTATTTGCATTGCTTATAGTAGTCCATTTCCAGCATGCTTAGATAAACAAATTCAACTTAACACAAGTTTTTTGTTTTGTTTTGACAATTTATAGACCATTCATTTGATGATTTTATTAATCTTCATTGTTACACATAGAATTGAACATTGAATTCATTATTATTGATGGTTGTAGGAAAACTTTTATTTTCAACTAATTTGGAAAACCTAAGAGCTTTTATCAATGTTAATGTGCAAGTTTCTATTAATTTTTTTGTGCCATAAAGAATTCACCTTCACCATGTGCTTAGATAATTTCAAGTGACTCAAGACATAGTTGGTTTAATGCAAGTTTCTATTTATTCATACCATTTACTATTCTTCCTTATATTTATGGATGAAAAATGTTGTAGCATATAGACATGTTTGATAATTCCAAACGGCTCATTGCCTTCTTTCATAAAATGCTTTGGTGTGTTCAATAAAATGCAATGTAATCAACGTTATCAATATGTTTCATAAAATTCATTACTTACTTTTTTTCTATGTGTGATTTTGAATATGTAGCATTCAATGTCATATTGAGGAAATGACCAAAGCCTCTAACACTGAAAGAACGTGTAGTAAAAATACAAGGAGAAGAGAATAAAAAATTGCAGCTCGTGAAGCAAAAGAATTGCAACCCATACAACCAAAATTCCTGTGCAACCTAAGAGAGATGCAAAATTGGAAAACAAAGGGAAAAAATGGAAAAAGTTCATGGAAAGACACAAATGGATGCCCAAGTTGGAGGCACATCATCAACCATAGGTGAAGTTCAATGCACATCTCTAATTGAAGACACACCAACAACAACATGTGGTCTTCCAAGTACATCAGAAATCACATCTACAGTTGAAGAAACACCATCAACAACATTGCGTTTCTAAAGTACATCAGTAAACATGCCTCTATTTGAAGTCACTCCACAAATGAAATCTGAAGTTGGAGGTACACCATTATTTACATGTCAATCTAAAGGTATGTCATCAATTGCACCTTTGATTGAAGGTACAAGATCTATCCCCGATGTTGTTGACATTCCTAATGTTAACACAAATTTACATTTGAGAACTCCTCCTAGAGTTTTGCATAGAAAACATATATTTTTGATTGATATTGATTCCAATGTTTTAAAATGGATACCTGGTAAGATGTTAAAACATACATGTCAAAGAGCTACACATATGATATAGAGTTTTTTTTTTGAGAAGTTAAGTGAGGGTGGAAGATGCCAACTATTTGTTGATATGATGAGGAAACTCAAATTTAGGCCCACTATGAAGGCTCTTGGGCTGAGAGTTTCGAATGAATCAAGTGAGAATTCCATTGTAAAGAACTTTATGAGTGCATATGAGAGCATCGGTTATACCTCACATAGGACGGATAGTTGTGTCACATGATGTGTGATGACAACATTGTTAAGCAGTCAAACAAGGAACAAGGTGAACCTTACAAAGACAAGTAAGTCTTTGAAAATAAGTATATCATCTCTAATGAGAGCCAAAGGAAGGCATGAAATATTGGAGAAACCAAATAGCAATGAGTTATGGCCATTCTCGAGTAGAGTGCCACAAAAAGATAAAAAAATTGCTCAAGGCTTGAGATCTTTAATAGTAGATTATTGGAAGGATAATCCAAGGACCTCTCCTAATCAAAGAGATGTTGTAAGAAGGATAATTGGTAGTAAAAATCTGTGAGCCACATCCAAAGAATTATTTGGATACCACTCAAACCAAATTTTTTGCTGATTTTGTACAAAATTTTCCTAAAATTAAAATATGTCAAAGGTATTTTAAAATGCTTAAGCCTTTTTATGTCAAAAGAAATCACACACCCACTACTTTTTGTTGTAGAGTGCATATTGATTTTTCTAGCCATTATGATGTTTATTGATGTATATGTGTAGATATGCATACTGACAATGTTTTGCAGGAATGTAACATAAGGCCTCCACCCAAATCCTCAAGTGAATTATTATCTTCCATTTTATGTGAAAGAGAGGATGGTCAAATTTTTTACAAGTCACGTTTGGATGACACATGCCATCATTGTTGTGGAATTCAACATTTTCCAATTTTCCAACACATGGCTAGTACACACACAATTGGAGACAAAATTGTTGAATTTGGAAAATACAAGACAATGGCCTATAGTCTAAAAGATGGGAAAGAAGCAAAGAAGTGTGAATTGGTTAGTGATAAGATTCCAATATATCAGTTTATGGGCATTTTATGTGATCAAGGGGTCTATGAGTATGCAAGGCATACACATAGAGCTCAATGGTTGGAATCACAGTTCAAGTTATGCAAGGACACATTTCCACTTCATAACATCGTTTCATTTGTCAACTTCGTAGAGAACTACACACTAAAACCATAGAATGAGATGCAATCACAGTACTACAACTCCACATAGGTTGCTAGATTTGTGCATATAGCATTCATTAATGCAAATGATAGTACATAGGATAATAGGAAATTATTGAGGGAGTATCACTTTTACATGATTGTCCATGGTGTTTGACTTGATTGCAGGTGTTTGGGAAGATTGTGTCTCTTTGGATTTGAGGCCCAATTGGCCTAGTTGCCCCTATAGTATAGTGGGATTTTGGAGAATACATTGAAAAGCCCATCTCCAGGCCTCCTGTGACCTTATGAACACTTCAAACACCCTTGTTTAAGCCTACACATGCTTAGTAATCCTTAATATTATGCTGCCCCCAAACTTCACCCACTTTTAGTCTCTAAAACCTCAATTTTCCATTAAAAAATGCATTCTCTCAACTAGGACTTCATGCCCAAACATACAAATGACCTCCCTAGTCCTTGGAAAACTTCAAACACATCAAACCCCACCAGATCTCACTGAAACCAACTGGTTCTAGCCTTCTTCAAATCAAATTATTCAATCTACTACTTCAACCCATGCCTTTTAGGCCTGAATTCATGCATTATATACTTGATTCTCATTTGAATTGTCATTAACAAAATTATATATTTACTTATATTTTTATCTTATTTTCCTCCTATTGGAGTAGGTGTTGGAACACTTGAAGGAGTAGGTGTTGAAACACATCACGGAGGAGGTGTCAAAACACCTGAAGGAGATAAAGAAAAAGAGATGCCTAAAGAGGTATGTGCTTATTTTATTTTATGTTTGGTAAATATGTTCCTATTACAGACAATTGTATGCTAACTTGTATCAATTTGATGTTTTTGTGTTCACCTATATAGATTGACATTGCAAAAGCTGGTATGATTGGTTTTGTGAGAGGGGCATATTCTAGGACTCATGACAGTTTGAAGAGACGTATATATATGAGGTAATCAAAATTTAAATTTTAGAGTTCAATTATAATTCAATGTATATTGATTTTGATGTTAATTATTCAATTTTAAATTATATAATATCACTAATCTCACTTTTGGTTTGAATTTTTCTTGTCTAGTTACCTTTAGAGCCAAAGAGTGCTTCAAAAAGGCTCCATTTTCATGATCCACTAGTAGTTTAGGATGAGATAGACATTTTGGCATGTTATATTATGAATAGATATCGAGATGGCATATGCCAAACTTTGTAAAACTTGGTTTGAGTTGGCGTTGATGCCATTTTTGTATATGGACATACACTTGATTATTGGATAATTTGATATATAGAAGTTGAGAATCAAAATAATTTGTTCGTCATGTGCATGTTTAAACTGTTTGAAAATTTAATCTTGAGAAATGGTTAAATATCAATGTACAATAGAATAAAAAAAAATTGTTATATTATATAGTTGACAATAAAAAATAATGAATAATGGTTAAATTATATAATATATTGCTTAGTTATATTATGGTTAAATTATATAGTTTAAACAACTTTGAAGACAAGAACAATGGAAAATTTTAAAATTTTAACTTTAAAGTTTAAATACACAAATTTCATTGTCTCACACTACATATTTCATATTGCATTATCATTACATATGGAAATTCAAAAAATATCATAGTTTTATGTTGATAAACATGCCAAAGTGATGCAGAGCAGGGTGGCAAACTCTCAACAAACCAACTACCCTTTAATCTTCCATTTAGACATAAAACAGCATTGGAAAGTCATGAGAATGGTACATAAACACTAAATCAATAATCATCTTCCAATGAAACCCTCACTTTTGACAAGTTTCAAAAAGGGTTTATTGAAAACCTCACCTCTAGACCTCTCTTCACTGTTTTAATGCCTCCAACACATTCAAATATGTCTTCCCTTGCTTAATTAACTCTTACAAAGTCCTCCAAGTGTTTTCCATCACTACCTACTCTTAACCTCCAATTTTCACTCAAAACACACATTCTTGACAACTAGGCATCATGCCCAAACCCTCAAATGGCCACCTCTGCTCCTAAATCATGCACACATGCTCCCCACACCTAATTATTCCATTCCACCAAGTTATAGTAGGATATAATGGGTGGAAAAGACATTTGGTGGAAATTTCCATGCTGCCCCTGTGGAAAAAGCATGAATTTAGGCCTAGGAGGCATAGCTTGAAGTAGCAGATTAAAGAAATAGTTTGGAAGAAGGTTAGAACCTGGTTGTTTTAGTGTTATTAGGTGGAGTTTGATGTGATAGAAGGTCTGTAAAGGAATGGTAGGTCATTTGGATGTTTGGGATTGAAGCCCTAGTTGAACAAAGAGTGAAAATGGGTGAAATTGAGAGGTTTTAAGAAGGAAATGTGTGAGAAATTTGGGGGCAACATAATTTGAAGGTGAATTAAGTTTGTGTAGGGTGAAATAAGAGTTTTTGAAAGATTTTGAGGTTGAATGAGGTATGGAGATGGGTTTTTCAATAAACACCTACTTATTTGGTGAAAAATGAGGGTTTCATGAAAGAGGGTCTTAGCAAGCGAGTTTTGACTCAGTGGTTGAAAAATTTTTGGTTTTGGAGGAAGTTTGAGGATTTTCCAATGGTATTTTAAGTGGGTAGCAAGATTGAAAGAGAGTTCCTTTGTTAAAGTGGGCTAATTGGAGCCCCTTTTTGAGCGTTCAAGATCAATTTAATGGTATTGTTCCAAAGTAAGTACATGTGATTGAGTTTGGATAGTTGTGGACCTACCTTTCATTGCATCAGAAAGGACATTATTCATGACCAAAAACATTAAGACACCCTAAGCACTAACTGGTGTAGGGGCACCAAGAGCATTTTATGCAAATGTTGAAATTGAGGTCTTTTGGTTGTTTAGGGGTATTTGAGACTTTTTGTTCAAAAAACGAGGTCATTTAGACCATTTTATGTTGTAAGGAGTCCTTTTATAGGTCTTTAGGTGATTGGAACGTCTAAGTTGAAAAATATTGCAAAAATTGCAAAATTATGTAAAAGTTGTCAAAATTGCAACTTATTGACAAATGTTGGAAGTTCAAGAGTCATATTGTTGTATTTCATGGGGAAAGAAGTTGGAAGTTGTTTATTAATGTTTAGGCATGGTCCTCTTTCACACACAAACATGTCAAATCGCTTCGAGCTACGTTCAACTGGCTGTATCCCTTAAGAGTTTGAAATGCAAAATGGCTGCAAACTTTAGCATGACGTTACTTAGACACTATGACACTTAGAAAATTCTTGTCTAATCCTATGGGATCGTGTTGTGTGCCTTTAATATAACCTATCTCAGTTTTCGCTATCTTGGAAACATTTTTCTGTGGCGGTGAGATTTCGCTTGGGGAAAAAGTTGTCAAATGCAAGTAGTGCAACTTTCGTTCTGCAACTTGTGTGACCAAAATAACTATTCCAACATGTATGAGTGGGTACATTTATGCTAGGCATGGTCCTCTTTCACACCCAAATGCATCGAATCACTATGAGCTACGTTTAATTGACAGAATCCCTTAAGAGTCTGAAGTGCAAAATGGGTGCAAACTTCAACTTGACGTTACTCAGACAATATGATGCTTAGAAACTTGTCATCTGATCCAATCAGATTGTGTTGTACTCCTCTACAATAACCTCTCTCAGTTTTGGCTATCTCGGAGGCGTTTTCTTCTGGTGGCGAGATTTCGCTTGGGGAAAAAGTTGTCAAATGCAAGTAGTGCAAAGTTGCAAAGTGGTGCAACTTTCATTCTGTAACTTGTGTGACCAAACTAACTATTCCAATGCATCTAAGTGGGTACGTTTACACTAGGCATGGTCCTATTTTGCACCCAAGCGTGTCAAATCGCTCTGAGCTACGTTCAACCGACTAAATCCCTTAAGAGTCTGAAGTGCAAAATGGCTGCAAATTTCAGCATGATGTTACTTGGACACCCTGATGCTTAGAAACTTCTCATCTGAGCCTATTAGATTGTGTTGTGCCCATCTATAATAAAATCTCACATTTTTTTCTATCTTAGAGGCATTTTCCTGTGGCAGTGAGATTTTGCTTGGAGAAAAAGTCATCAAGTACAAGTAGTGCAAAGTTGCAAATTGGTGCAACTTTCGTTCTACAACTCGTGTGACCAAAATAACTGTTCCAACACATCTGATTGGGTACTTTTATGCCAGGCATGGTCCTTTTTCACACCCAAACAAGATGAATCACTCTGAGCTATGTTCAACCGGTAGAATCCCTTAAGAGTCTGAAATGCAAAATGACTGCAAACTTTAGCATGACGTTACTTGAACATCGTGATGATTAAAAAATTCTTGTCTAAACCAATGGGATCATTTTTTTCCCCTCTACAATAACCTCTCTCAGTTTTTCTTTCTCGGAGGCATTTTCCTATGGCGGTGAGATTTCACTTGGGGAAAAAGTTGTCAAATGCAAGTAGTGTAAAATTGCAAAGTGGTGCAACTTTCGTTCTACAACTCGTGTGACCAAAATAACTGTTTCAATTTGTCCAAGTGGGTATTTTTATGCTAGGCATGGTCCTCTTTCACACCCAAATGCATCAAATCAGTTTGAGCTACATTCAACCGGCCAAATCCCATAAGAGTCTGAAGTGTAAAATGACTGCAATCTTCAACATGATGTTACTCGGACACCGTGACACTTATAAAATTATCGTCTAAGACTATGGGATCATGTTGTGCCCCTCTAAAATAATCTCTCTTAGTTTACACTATCTCAGAGGCATTTTCCTATGGAGGCAAGATTTTGCTTGGGGAAAAAGTTGTCAAATGCAAGTAGTGTAAAGTTGAAAAGTGGTGCAACTTTCATTTTGCAACTTGTGTGACCAAATTAACTATTCAAACACATTCGAGTGGGTACATTTATGCTATACATGGTCTTCTTTTGCACCCAAACACACTGAATCTCTCTGAGCTATGTTCAATAGGCTGAATCCCTTAAGAGTCTGAAGTGTAAAATGGCTGCAAACTTTAGAATGAAGTTACTCGAACATCGTGATGATTAGAAACTTCTCGTATGAGCCTATATAATCATGTTATGTCCATCTACAATAATCTCTCTTAGTTTTTTCTATCTTAGAGCCATTTTCTTGTGGCGGGGAGATTTTGCTTGGAGAAAAAGTTGTCAAATGCTAGTAGTGAAAAGTTGCAAATTGCTGCAACTTTCATTCTGCAACTTGTGTGACCAAACTAACTATTCCAATGCATCCGAGTGGGTAAGTTTATGCTAGGGATGGTCCTCTTTCACACCCAAATGCACCAAATCACTCTAAACTACATTCAACCAGCTAAATCCCTTAAGAGTTTGAAGTGCAAAATGGCTACAAACTTCAGCATAACGTTACTTAGACACTATGACGCTTAACAAATTCTCATCTAATCCTATCAGTGATTCCACAATAGTGCTTTACAATTTCTGGTCAAACTGGACACTGAAATTATTATTTTTAACTAAATATTCACATTCGGGCACCTATAGCGGCTAAAATGTGAGGAATTTGAAGATGATGCAAACTAGAGTCTGGTCACATTTTGTCTGTAAATTTTAAAAATATTTTTTTCAAAATTTTTGGAATCAAATTTCACTTCTTTTTCCATCTCCCACAAAAATTGGTTTTATTCAGGAAACAACATTTTTAAAAAGTGACACACATTGTATAACGTATAACTTTTTTTCCACGAAGGATACAATTCTAATTCTTTCCAATTTAGATTTGTAACTCTGATATCTAGTGCTTCCACTTGGTTAGATGGTCTTTTATTGAATATTTTTTCTTTAATCAAGTTTCAAAATCAAACCAATTACAATTTAGACATAGCACGACTGTATAACGCGTAACTTTTTTTGTATATATTGAAATTCAATTTTACTTTTTTGTTGGATCAAGGACTTCAATATCTAGTACACTCATATTTAAAAAAAAATTGATAATATGCTATTTTTCCACATGTGTAGAACAAAGACCTTCATTTTCAATAAAAAAACCTATGTTTAATAAAACTAAAAAATTAAATCCATAATAAAACCAAAATATATTAAAATTATATTCGTTGGATAGTTCGTTTCAAGATCTACTTGATTCTAGTTGGGTTTGTGAAGACTCCTCAATTTTCATCCTCAACTTGAGCTCTTAAGTGTAAAAATTTAGATTTTTTTGTGTCTTAGGGGGGATGAGGGGTAAGGGGGGTTGAAATGAGCCCATATGGGCTTGAGCAAACCCCCAGTGGTTTGCTCGAAGTAGTAGGTTCGTACAAACCCCTAAAATCAAGTTTTTTACCATGGGGTCATTTTTTGTGAGTTTTCCTTCCTCACTTGAATTGTAAACCACTATTGTGGCTTCATCCCTATGGAATTGTGTTGTGCCCCTTTATAATAACCTCTCTTGGTTTTTGCTATCTTGGAGGAATTTTCCTATGGCAGAGAGATTTCGTTTGGGGAAAAAGTTGTCAAATGCAAGTAGTGCAAAGTTGCAAAGTGGTGAAATTTTTGCTCTATAACTCATGTGACCAAACTAACTATTCCAATGCATCCAAGTGGGTATGTTTATGCTAGGAATAGTCCTCTTTCACACCCAAACACACCGAATCGCTCTGAGCTACGTTCAACTAGTTGAATCCCTTAAGAGTCTGAAGTGCAAAATGGCTGCAAACTTTAGCATGATAATATTTGGACACCGTGATGCTTAGAAACTTCTCGTCTAACCCTATAGAATCATGCTATACCCCTATACAATAAAATTTCTTGGTTTTTTCTATATCAGAGGTATTTTTTGTGGCAGTGAGATTTCGCTTGGGGAAAATGTTATCAAATGCAAGTAGTGCAAAGTTGCAAAGTGGTGCAACTTTCGTTTTGCAACTCCTGTGACCAAAATAACTATTCCAACATATTTGAGTGGGTATTTTTATGCTATGCATGGTCCTCTTTCACACCCAAAGGCACCAAATCACTTCGAGCTACGTTCAACTAGCTGAATCCCTTAAGAGTACGAAGTGCAAAATGGCTGCAAACTTCAACATGATGTTACTCGAACACCATGATGCTTAGAAATTTCTCATTTGAGCCTATGGTATCATGTTCTACCCCTCTAGAATATCTTCTCTTAGTTTTTGCTATCTCAAAAGTGTTTTCATGTGGTGGTGAGATTTCGATTGGGGAAAAAGTTGTAAAATGCAAGTAGTGCAAAGTTGCAAAGTAGTGCAACTTTCATTCTGCAATTCATGTGGCCAAACTACCTGTTCCAACATGTTCGAGTGGGTATGTTTATACTAGGCATGGTACTCTTTTGCATTGAAATGCACCGAATTGCTCCGAGTTATGTTCAACTAGCTGAATTCCTTAAGAGTCTGAAGTGCAAAATGGCTGTAAACTTGAGCATGAATTTACTCAGACACCGTGATGCTTAAAAACTTCTTTTCTAAGCCTATGAGATTATGTTCTACCCCTATACAATAACCTCTCTCAATTTTTTCTATCTTGGATGCATTTTTCTTATGGCAGCAAATTTTTTCTTGGTGAAAAAGTTGTCAAATGCAAGTAGTTTAAAGTTGCAAAGTGGTGCAACTTTTGTTTTGCAACTTGTGTGACCAAACTAACTATTCCAATGCACCCAAGTGGGTACGTTTATGCTAGGTATGGTCCTCTTTCGCACTCAAATGTACCGAATTTCTCTAAGCTACGTTCAACTGATTGAATCCCTTAAAAGTCCAAAGTGCAAAATGGTTACAAACTTCAACATGATGTTACTTGGACACCGTGACACTTAGAAACTTCTTGTTTGATCCTATGGGATCATGTTTTTCCCCTCTACAATAACATTTCTCATTTTTTTCTTGGAAGGAAAATAAGCATGTCTAAGTCAAGAGCAATTCCACTCAATCTTGGCAGGGCACAAGCAAAGTTTGCCATGCCCATGGTCAAGGAAAATGTCCAAGATGATGCAAAGTTTGCTTGGGAAAGAAAAGCTATGTCCAAACTATTGTAAAGTCCACCCTTGGATTGAATAATGCTTGTCCAAGACAAAGGTAAATTCCGTCCAACTCAAAGCATACATGGAAAAGACAACGTAAAGTCGGTCCAACTCAAAGCATACATGGCAAAGACAACTTAAAGTCCACACCAAGCTGAAAATAGGAGATGGAAAACATATCTTGAAGTCTGCCTTAGGCCAAGATCAAAGGGGACATCCAAAACGCTAAGATGGTGCCTTGTCATCTTCCAACCAATCAAATTGTTCCAAGCTAGCATGTCTAGGTTCAATGAACTTGACACTTCATAATGCAACAACTTTTTATTGTTGGTTTATATTTTGTAGAAGGAAAAGTGTCCCCAAATGTAATTTTCTCATTGGTCGAGAGGTAGTTAGTTGTGAAAAACCCTAATTAGGGTTTTATTTGGTAATCTCGCTTGCTGATTTGCAATCAATCTTGGTCATTGAATTGTATTCGAGGAGCCTATAAATTGAGCTCACCCCTCATTTTTAAAACATGGGAGCATCCATCACACACTACTAGTTCACTACCTTATCTATGCTTTCATTTTAATATTATGCTTTGAAAGATTTTTTCCAAGCATCTATTGCTTGCTTGAAATAACTTGTTGTAGGCTCTTAGCCATAGTAGCAAGAAAGTGAACTGTTTGATAAAATGCTTTGGTAGACATGTATGAAAAATGTGGTAGCATAGACAAGGTAGTAAACTATTTGAAAAAATGCCTTAAAGAAATATGGTCTCATGGTGATGGAATGCCATAAAAATCTAGGGAATTTGTTTGTCATGGCATTCCATCACCATGAGACCACATTTCTTTGAGGCATTTTTTCAAATAGTTCACTACCTTGTCTATGCTATTGCTTACTATTATGCTTTGATGGATTTTTTCCAAGCATCCGTATAGCTTGTTCAAAAGCACCTATTTTAGAATTTTAGCCATAGCAACAAGGTAATGAATTGATTGATAAAATGCTTTGGTAGACATGTATGCAAAATGTGGTAGCATAGACAAGGTAGTGAACTGTTTGAAAAAAATCCTCAAAGAAATGTGTTCTCTCTATGATGGAATGCCATGACAAGCACATTGAGACAAAATTTCTTTAAGGAATTTTTTTTAACAGTTCAGTACTGCCTTGTTGGTGCAGGAGCACCAAGCCTTCTGATATTGTATTGAATGGTTATGGAATTGTGGTTAAGATAGGAGAGTTTGAGTTTTTTTTTGTTTCAATAGTGGGTGCATGAAGTTGGGTAGCAATTTTCTAGCCACTTTTGAAAAAAAACTTTTAAAACTCATAGCGCGAGTGTGTTATAACGTGCTCGCATTATTTCACGTTTAAAAAAAAGGAAAAAAGTGAAAGAATTTTCCTTGGAATACCAACCCAAAGACTTGGAGGGAATTCCCAATGAGGTCAGAGATGTGGTTTTACAAATTCTATAGTTTTTTACATAATCGGGTCTATGCTCACCATCAGGATTGCATCTGGTTCAATATCGACAAAATCGAACACATTGGTAATGTTAGGTTCTCTCTTAGCTATTCAACAATGTATTTTTTTTCACTTTCTGACAATGTTAAGCCTTTCATCCATAATTTATTTTGTTTATGTCTATTTTTTTCCAAAAAGCAGTGTTTGGTATTTTTTTTGTTATAAATTAACCATTCATCAAAATTTCAAATAAATTACATTTTTAGAAACTAGACTCCATTCTACAATTTTTTTTTTTTAATCAATTATTTTCCAAAATTTGTAAGGGGAGCATGGCCAAAATTATCCTTTTCAAAAAGTACCCACTTAGAAAATTAGTAAAAAATCAAATATTCATTAAAAAATTATCAGAAAAATGATGCATCAACTAGATACTATTAGCTAACTTCTGACCGTAGCGATTTTAAAAATACTACAAAAAAGTTCACCATGCTCGGGTCATACAAGAGTTGCTATGTTATATTTTTCTAATAAAAACAACACCAATTTGTGTACGTCCCTCTTTTGAACCCCTTAATCTCGACCATTTTCAAAATAAATTAGTAGTTTAGAAAGTAGACTCAAAGCACTTCAATCCTTGTTTTTGTTCCATCTCAAAATTTTGAGTGTAACTTTCCTGAATTTCATGTCCAAGGTTAGTATTTCCTGATTTCACAAAAAAAGTGGCCACTTAAGCCCCCTTTTTGGGAACCATCTTGGTGCAAGGTCTACCTAGACCATTCTCATGTTTCCAAAATGATTTGGAGTTTTCATTTGATAATTTGGCCATAACTTGTAATTATGTTAAAATTTGTCAAGATGGTCAAATGTTATCAAGGTAAGTAGAATAGGAAGTCATTTAATAGGGTCTAGGGGATTAGGAAATAATAGAGTCAGAAGGAGGAAAATGCCAAATTTGCAAGTTACATAAATGCAACAAATTTGAAAACCAATGGCTACCTCCTTTGAAAAGTTGTTACTTGGTAGTTATAGACATTGGGAAAAGTTGGATTTGAATGTAATCATTATAAAAGCCTAAAAAATGGCTTGTGCAGGGTTGTTGAAGGTAGTTTGAAGATTGTACACATTTTGTTTTCATGAAATACAACATTCTCAACAATTTTTTTCTTGTTTTTCTAAATTTTGAAGGCTTGGTACAGAACCATACAGCTCACCTTTCCTCTAAAACTTCATAGATGTTGTAGGTACTTGTGTTGGCTCTCTAATGCTTTAGATTTCAGGTCTTAATTTTGCAAATTGAGGGAGATATCTTTATTTTTCTGGGATTGCTCATTTACCCTATTTTGGGGGTTTTGAAAGGGAACAAAATGGGTTTCTAAGCCTTCCACCCACTTTATAGTCTTGTAACTTGGTGGATAGGCTTAGATAGGAGAAATAAACATGTATGCATCTTTGTTTGTGCAGGGAAGGTGTATTTCTTAATTTGGGTGAGTCCCTAGGGTTGTTTCCATTGGAAAATGCATGAATTTAATGGGTACAAACCTAAATCTGATGATGGAGTGTTAGAAATGGTTATCTTATGAACTTTTAAGCTTGTGGGGGTGAATGCAAGGGTTTTTTACTAGGTGGAAACTTTGGGAAGGGCCTGGAAGTGTCTTTTTTCAATAAACCCTCATCAAAAGTGCACAAAACAAGGGTTTTTGGGTTTGGTGTGGAGGTGGTCATACAAATGAAATATAATGGGGGATTTTGGGGTTTGATAACCTATAAAATTTTTCCCTAAAGTCTCAATGTTTTTGCACAAGTTTAAGAGGGTGGTCCTTTGTAAAATTGACATATTTGGAGGCCTAAAATAGCGAGAAAGTCAGTTTTCTCAAATTTGTTCCAAAGGAGTCATATGGGGGGCTAAGATATGTTTTTTTTTGTAATGGGTGTCTCAATCATCCTTTTTTTTGTCAAGTTTTTGGGAAGATGTGGAGTTAAGTGCCTAAAAAGGGGGTTGCACTGCTACTAGGTTTGCAAGGGTGAAAGTGGGAAATCCTACCTCTGATTGATTTCAGGCTTTGGGAGTTGTTTGGATTGGTCCAATAGATCCTTTTAATCTTTTTAGATGCCTCTTGAAGGAAAGTTGACACTTTGAGTGGGTTTGGGTCTCCTGTCTTTGCATCACTTGTCTATGCTATTGCTTCTTATTATGCTTTGATAGATTTTTTCCAAGCATCCATAGCTTGTTTGCAAGCACCTATTTTAGGCTTTTAGCCATAGCAGCAAGGTAGTGAACTATTTGATAAAATTCTTTGGTAAACACGTACAAAAAATGTGGTAGCATAGACAAGGCAATGAATTGTTTGAAAAAATGCCTCAAAGAAACATGGTCTCATGGTGATGGAATGACATGAAAATCCATAGAAATTTGCATGTCATGGCATTCCATCACCATGAAACCATATTTCTTTCAGACAATTTTTTCAAGCAGTTCATTTCCTTGTCTATAGTATTGCTTGCTATTATGCTTTTGATAGATTTTTTCCAAGCATCCATAGCTTGTTCAAAAGCACTTGTTTTATGCTTTTAGCCATAGCAACAAGGCAATGAACTATTTGAAAAAATACTTTGGTAGACATGTATGAAAAATGTGGTAACATAGACAAGGCAGTGAACTATTTGATAAAATACGTCAAAGAAATCCGACCTCATAGAATGCCATGATAAGAAAATGTAATTGGTAGCTACTCTTACTTATTAGTTATGCAATGTGAATTAATTGCATAATTGCTTAGGTTGACTTTGTAAAAGCTATATTGTAATTGAAATTTTGTCATCTATCAACATCTAGCTATTAGTTATGCAGTGTGAATTAATGCTTTGAATTTGAAAGATGTGCATTAAAATGTAATCAATGATATGAATATAAACTACAAAAAATATTTTTTACAATTCATTAGTTAAAATATTTATTTTATTTGCTCTCTATATCTCTATATGCTATGGAAATACCTTTCAATTTCAAAATAAATAGATTTTACATTTTTTTTAAATATGATTTTTTCTTGACTTTTTAAAAAATCTTATACTTTTGGTTTGTCAAATTTTCCCCAAAAGATTTTTGCTGCTATGCATTGGAAGCATGAAGCATACAAATGAATACACACACTATACGTGAAGTATACATGTAAATAAGTGAAGCATACATGCGAATAAGTGAGGCACAAATAATTGAAGCATTCCAAAGGATACAAACCACTAGGAATGGAGCTTATTTACACAATACACTTTAGATGGAGCTTATTGAGTAATCAACAATAATTAATTAAGCATTAGATGTAAACAAAATCCATTCCTAGAACATTCAAGCTTATGATTTACACAATACACATGATAACATCATTCAAGAATGGCAGTAGCAAAATAATATTTTTTTAATCAAAAATCCGTAAGGTATACAATGATATATTGATAAAAGTATATACAATATATCCAAAAAATCCACACAGGCTTTGTACAAAGGAGCCATATTATGGACATAAAATGTCACATATATATCGATAGTACAAAACATATGTTCCAAAATGCCACATAGGCATACAAAAAATGACCCTAATAAAGTCATTTCCCTCTAGGAGAAGGAAATAGATCCTATGCTACCTTCAAAATTCAGTTGGATGGAGTGATTGTTGGTTCTCTGGTCTTTCGAACATGCTCGCTAGTCCTTCTCTCTTCACTCTGGACCCTCAATTGATACAATAAAATGTAAAGATGTTAATACACATAAATTTAATTGTGGACTAACATATAACAAAATATAATCACTTACTGCATATAGATAGTCATCATTCACATTTACATCATTACCACATCTATGATTCAGAGTGAAAACCACCTGTAGCAACCATCAAGATAGAAATTAAGCTACAAAAAAATATCGTGAAATTTTTCTATAATAGAACATAAAAGAGAAGATATAATGTCAAATCGATACCTCTCTCAATGGATCAAAACTGGTTATTGTTGTAGCAACTCCATGTTCCATCATGCCACCAATATCACCAGGGTTGTTTGATGTCAACATATGCAAATGGTAAATGAAAGAGTAAATGGTAGGGTGAACTATTAAATGTTAATGGGATGGGATTATGAAGGAATAAAGGAAAAAAAAGTGAATTAGGAGAAGATAATGTGACATGATCAAGGAATACAAATGCAATATTTGTGTTTCTCATCAATTTTTTAGATTTGTATATGCAAAATTATGAAAACTAGCGAACATTGTTTTACAACACCATTATTGAATAAAGACTACCTAAGTGTAAGTTGTTTGAGGAAATGAATTGCGAGGTATGGAGGTTGAAGGTCCACTAGGAAACTGTTTGAAATCCAAAGCATGTTATGAGATAAACATTCAAATATAACATTCAATTGTTCAAATGCAATAATAATATCTTTAATACTAGTTGCATACCTATGGAATCAATGTCGAGAATGAATAAGGGTCTATAGGAATGGGGCACGTCTCATGAACACTTTGACCCTGAAATTTCATCATATCAAAATTCTACTAATTTACTTATTCTTAAATTTCAAAACATAATTTAATAAACAACTTTAAATGAACTTGCTAAATTTTACCTGAGTGTCAATGTTGAATGTATCATTCAGTAAATCATCTATGAAATCCATCTCCTCTGCAACTGATGTAGGTTGTGTAGTTGCATCTTGAGCACTTTGATAGTCGTATGTGCAAACTATACCACAAGTGCCACAATGGTGGGGTGGAGCTTGGGGCCTACACATATCCTCCACACCAAGCTCTACTAGAGGCCTCACAAATTGTAAAATGGTCTGGGTGAGTGAGCCAATTGACTCCAATGTGTCCACCTCTACACTATCCATAACAATGGAAGGAACAATGACATGCTCCACCATGGGTCTGGCCAAGGGTCTTGGTGCCAACTATGGATTACATCGTGCAATAGGTCTATCATGTGTGGAGCCCCCACCTCTATCCTAAAAGTCTAAGATGTCAAAATAATTTGGAATCTTATTAAGGATAAACTCACAATAGAGTTTCCTCAAAAAGTATTGTGGTACCTCATGGTTATTGCATGGAGGTTGGTCAAATACCATCCACCATCGCTCCAAAAATTTATTTTTAATTAACTCACAGTGGAACCAATGGATGGGGAACCTCCTACATGTATGAGACAAAAGTGTGTTGGTTTTCGGGTCTGTAAATAGGGCACACAAGTCAGCTTTGCTATTTTTTTGTTTTTGAATATTTGCATATGACAAACCTCTAGCATAATATTGTCTCATCTCATGCCTCTTATTTGACCAAAAAATTATTTTCTCGCTCATTTCTCCTACATGAGATATAATTGACTTTAATGATTCAACAATTCCTCTCTTATAAGGGTGGGTTTCAGCATGCTCGGTTAATCTTCCAATTAATTTTTCAATCTCTCTTTTATTGTTTTCAATTTGATTTATAATATTTTCTTGTGTTCCTTGAGGATTCCTATGAATTTATGGAGGGGTTTTAGGTTGTTCTTGAATAGGAGGCTCTTTCTGAGGGGGTGACTGTGAATTCTCAATGTTTGGAGGTGGAGTTTCATTCCCTGAGAATTAGAACAAAATTTTATTATAAAAACCTATTTCAATTTGCATTCTAAGTCAAATTTGAAATAAATGGAATAAAAATGCATACAGGTCTTCACAATCTTTGACGTCTCTGATGTTTTGGCAGCATCCTCGTGAAAAATAGCAAGCTAAGGATGCAAATAATGGATGATATTTGGCGGGCACAAGTTGCAAACCTCAAATCCTCCAAGCCAAGCTGTGGGTTGAAGTGAAATGAGGTTTCAAAATGCAGTTTTCTCTTTTATTTACCTTTGGCATTTGGTGCATGCCAAATGGCCAATTTTGGCCCTTTTTTGTGAATTTTTACAATTTGACACATAAATTGTGTCACAGATTGGTGCACTACCCCCTATATTGTGTGTCACAATTTTAGGATCAATTATCGGCATATCTGAATAATTCCAAGCAAAAAGTTCAAGAATTTCATAAGCAAAATTGTAGTATCCTCTTGTTCTCCATCATCTATGCACTTTACTATCTTAATCACTTTTTCTTTAATTTTTATTTCCATTGCTATAACCATGGTATCCCGTAAAGGGAGTGCATTTAATTCTAGGAATTCAGTGTTGTATTCTTGATTATTCATGTCTATCTCACCGTTCTCCTTTTCTTTATCTTTTTGTTTGGTGTTAATCATAGCACATGTAACCTTTTTATTTTGAGGAGTAGATGATTTATCATAAAATCCTAGCATTTTTTTCAAGGCTTCATCATCTTCAAAGTATTCCCATGATGGTTCAAAATTCATATCAAGTAATTCTAGGTGTTTCAAGGTAAGATTGATTTTTATTGTACACAACGGTGTTGATGTTTAATGAAGGTCTCTTGTTTGGTTGTGTTATCTTAGAAGGATAGTATCCAAAACATTTTTTTTTTCTTGCATGTTAGGTTACACAAGGAGGAAAATTCCCTTTTCTTTCTTTCCACATCCTTTTACACTATAACCCAATTGCTTCATAAGTTCATAACCTTTCCCATAAAGTCTTTCCATTTCTTTTGGGGTTGGTGGTTGTTGATAATCTATCTCACCAATGTTTTTTGTGTAGCTTGTGTCTTCTTCAAGAGTAGATGAGGTAGATGCTTGTGAGTTTTCTACCAAGTTCTATGTTGACATAACCATTGGTTGCTTTTGTTTATCATCCTCTTTTCTTGTGATATATATTCTCCCATAAATGAAGGTGTGAATTCCAAGGAACCCCAATCATCATCTAATAATTTTGACACTGTCTCCATCTCTCCTGTTTCCTCTTTCATATGTTCTATTTTTTATGTTGGAATTGATGTTTGTTGAGGGTTGGTGGTTCCCTTTTTAATTTGTAAACATATTTTAGGCTCAGGGTCCATTTCAATTTGGTATAACTTGTTTTTATAGACATACTTCATGATATGATGAAGAGTCAAAGGCACCATATGCATCTCATGAATCCATTGTCTTCCTAAAAGAAGATTGTATGAAAGGTCATGAGGCATAACATGAATGGGAGTTTGTAAGGTAGCCTTTCCGACTACAATAGATAAAGTAATCACACTGAGTGGTTATTTTCCTACATTGTCAAATCCCTGAATTGATAAGGAATCAGGTTTCATTTTTTATGTATCGACTCCCAAATTATCTAAAAGGTTCACACTGCACACATTAGGAGCCATTATCAACAAGGGTCCTTTTTATTCCCATGTTGTTGTAAATGGATAATATCATGAATGCATCATATTTCTTTCTCATCTTCAAGGGAGGGAGTTTATGTTGGTGAAAGGTAATTTCTACATTAACTATATTCATTCCTTGTATTAAAGTTTCTACATCATGTGCACTTGTACTAGGAGAAATCAAAACTTGTTGTAAGGGTGTTTGAAGCATGGTGTGGTAACTAGGTGAATTTTGAATAAGATCCCATAGGGAAATCTTAGCAAGAGTATTCTAATGGTCAAAAAGATCATACTCCTTTCCACTATGCAATGGTAAACAAGGGGCACTAGGCAATATAGGATTAAGCAATGGTAACGAAATTGGATTAGGTTGAGGTTGTTTATTATTCATTGTGTTATATGTGTGAGTAATGGTATTATAACTTGATTGTTGTGACACATTTTTCTTAGGTACTTCAAGGATAAGGACAGGTTTGTTTATAGGTTGAGGTTTGTTTGAAGGTGGATAAAGGATAAGTTGAGGTTGAATGAAATTTACTTCTCTTTGTTTAGGTTTATTTGAACAAGCCTTAGTGGATGAACCTCATGAGCTAAAGTCCTCAAGAGCTTCATATAACATATAAAATTCATCACTACTAAAAGGCTTGAGGTTTATGCTAACTACCTAGGAGAAAGGTTTTTGACATACTAACCATAAATGTATACTTGTTTAGATTTAAAGTTTTTGGTTTTTGTGTTTTGATTTTCTAATGAATGTAAAATGAAGTCTACATCTAAGAAAATGAAAGTGCAATAATCTATATTTATTAATTAATTGTAAACATGAACTATGAATATTCATGAAATAGTAAATTGACAGACTAAAACAACAAAGTAACTACAACAATTAGAAGTACATAAATTCACTATTTAACACTGAAAATTGTAACCTCAAAATCCACAGGGACTAAGATGCCAGGAAGGGTGTCTTGGTCCTACTGATGAAATTTGGAAGATCCAAAAATTGAAACAAGCAAGAATCAACTCAAACAGGGTTCTGAGGAAAAAAACCATAGAGGGACTAAGATGCCAGGAAGGGTTTTTTAGTCCCAATAAAGGTTTTTTCTAGAAAAAAAACAAGATGCGAGTTGTTAATAGTGTTCCTAGGTTTCCTACCTAGGGACCTGATGTTTAGAAACAAATAATTATGCCAATGAATGGAAGAAAAAGTAACTAATGACAAGTAATTGGATGCAAAGTTGAATGCAATTTTTTTCAATTTTCAATGCAATAAAAATGTTACTAAATACAATTAGGATGATTAACAATGCACTTTTCAATTTTTCAATGGAATGAGATGATGCAAGAAATAAAAAATGCATCCTATATGCACTTTCACTAATGCAAATATGAGAAACCCTAGATGCATTTTTACTAATACAAGATGCAATGCAAGAATGAATGCAACCTAGATCTAGGACCTTAATGAACTCCAAATCAGAAAAATGAATGCTCAAAATGTTGGGTACACCAAAATGAATTGTATGGGAAAGGGGATGGTTTACAACAAAAATTCTCCTACAGTCATTCAATAATGTCCTAGGATCCCAATTTGGATTGACTATCAACCCAAAGGGCGAGTCAATTCTCAACAAGGAAGACCTAGGAGGTGTTATTTTAGGCTTTGAGGGGTTCACCACCAAGAAAAAGCTTGGAAAAGATGAATTAGCATTCAACTTACAAAATCGAGTAATGCAAGCCAAATAATGAGTGAAAATGATGAAATTAAGCAACAAGTTAGAATGTGTGTACCTAGGAAGTCTAGAAATATAATGAGGATTATGGAAGTGCAAAGAAGTTGTCAAAATGTGTTGAGTACCAAGACGCCCTTACTATTGACTTAGTCCCATTGCTATTTTTTGGGGGAAATGTAGAATCTTTGAATGTTGAAATAGAATCCAGAAGAATCTCTACAAAATACCCTTGGTAGGACTAAGACACTCTTGATGCTAACTTAGTCCCATATTGATATTTTTGAAATCTCTAAATGTCATCTCTAGGTCAAATGTCTGCACTTCCTTCTTCACCAAGTCTTCAGATTTGAACCTGTAAATAATCTGCAAAACAAAGGAAATTTGATTGATTGTTTATGGAGGTTTTCCTTGGTCAAACCCCTTGTTTTGTAACTAAACCTTGATGAAAGTGCATAGATTTGAAAATGGAAATGTGTGTGTGCCCTAATCTTAAGTGTGTGTAAGATTATGCAAGCTAAAACATGGAGAAACCTTATTCAAATGTGTTAGAATAGAATTCATAAGATGAAAATGAAAATGACCTACAAAGGAGATCTTAAATCACCCTCATAATCTCTAAACGTGAAATGTACCTTCCTTAGGTAGAAAATAAAACAACAATGGAAGATGGAATCACTCAAGAAACAAGTACTTAGGCTTGGAATTATGGCTAGTTGCATCTCCAACCTAGAATCTCTCATGATCCTCCATAGGCATCCATTATTAGTATTTGGCAATGCCAGATCTTGAAATGAAAATAGACTTGAAAAACCTGCAAATATACTACAAGGTTGCTCCAAGACTTCAATTCCTTGCTTCTTGAAACTCTCCTTCAAACTTGCTTCTCACTTATCTTCAAAACTTAGGTGAAAATTGGTGTGAATCTTACTTTTATAGGAGTTCCTATCTAATAACCTGATTATTAGATCCCAAAGGCCGATAAAATGCTAATTTAAATAAAAAAATTTCATTAAAATAAAGTTGAAGGTGCCTTGCTGATCACCAAGCAATTTTGGGTTCAAAGAGAAATTACTGTTTCATATAGTTTATGAGAATTTTAGGATTGAGATAAAAAAAAACAACATATTTAGTCATCTACAACCAAGATAAGTAGATCAAAACAAATGCAAGATTTTATTTCCAATTCCCTATAATGACAATAAACAATTGGTTCCTTGGAACAACGTGACAATTATTCTATAGAGGCAATTCATTGCAAACAAATGTGGCCTTCCATGTTTAGCCTATATGCATTCAATATTACCACTGCTATTCAAATTGGTTTGACTCTACAGCCATTCGGCCTATATCACCACTTATTGAAGGATTTCTTCCTCACATCGTTCTATGCTTTCGCATCATGAAAACCTCTAGTTTCTTCAGCCCGAACCAATCAAGACTTTATGATCGACCACATACAAATAGGAACTTTGATTGGGCATCACCAAACTAACACCACAATGGTTGCATCCCAACTGTTGATGGTAGTTAACCAACCTGAAGTGTATTCTACCAATAACTTTGACTACACATATTTCCTATCTCAATGATTACAAGAGAAAACAACAACACAGATTTCCTGCACCAACATTGACATAAAAAAACTGAACTATCCAACTTCAAACAAAACCAAAGGATTTTTATTTCATCTAACTTGTCTGTAGAACCAACAACCGAACAAAAAACAAAAATAAACAAAGAACAAAAAGGAAATGAAAGGGGAAGATGATGCTCCTTCATTAGACTCCCTGTGCAGAAAAGGTTCATGAGCTCCTACTCATGAGCTCTGCAATCAAGTGCTCATATTTGGCCCTCTTTTTCTACTTCTTCGAATTGTTTCACACCCCTTGTCGTGCCTCCTCCAAATTTTCTCTATGCTTGCATTTTCTATTCCTAGGTTTCTCCATTTGTATTTGTTTGCTCTCCACTTTCTTCTTATATCTTTGCCTTTTGATTTCTTTTTCACCTACAAATCTCCATAATTCTATCTCATCTTCACATTCATCAACTGTTATCATCTCAAATAAAACTTCATCCTCACAATGTGTAAAGAAAGTTACCTCATGAATCGTCACTTCTACAATGTTATCTTTTAACAGTAGGTCTTTTGCCTCTCCAACATCCTCTAATTCTTCCACTATAGTCTTAATTGAACCTTTTGCATTTTTCTTCTATCTTGTAATCTCCTTCACTAGGTCTATACTCTCTCCTTCAAAATATTCTTTCAAATTGGATAGTGCCTCTAATCTCATATTCTCCTTTGGAAACACAAATTTCTCCTCATCTTCATTATAGTTGTCATCTTTAGAAATGAAAGCATACACAAGATTTTCTCCATCATCAGACTAAAAACCACTTCGAACACCATCTTTCCTCAAATCCTCAAGAAAACCAAAGTGTGAACTTTCCAAACTTTGCAAATTAATATTTTTATCAATTTCTGTCTCTTTGTAAGCTTCTTCATTAACATCAAAAAAATGTTCATAGTCTTCATCAACATCTTCCGCATTCTTGTTGTTAATTCCTTCTACGTTTGTTGCTAGCTTTCTATCTACCACTTTCGTATTTCTTGCAATCACAACAACATTAGGAAGATAATTCTTTTCCAATGCATCCATTCTTCTTGCAATCATGTTCAACTTCTCACAAAGTTTTCTTTTCTCCACTTTGTCCCAATAATCATTATAGGATAGAATTCTAATTGATCTTCTTATACTAATGCCCATCCTTCTTACTGCTACAATCCTCTACACTCACAACTACAACCAATCTTTCATGCCTCCTTCTCTACCCTCTACAGTTACATGTCTCCCCTTTCTTGCAATAAATTCTTGTAGGGTTTACTTAAGACACAACCACTTGAATATTTTTCAACACCCACTGGTCCTTGCATAGGTTATCTCATTGTCGACACTCTAACCATGCACTTAAAATGATCAAATCTAATACCACTTAATGGTACCTTGCTGATCACCAAGCAATTTTTGATTCATAGAGTAATTACCCTTTCATATAGTTTATGAGAAGTTTATGTTTGAGATAAAATAATAGATTTAATCATCTACAACCAAGACAAGTAGATAAAAAAATGCAATCTTATATTGCCAATTCCTTATAACGACAACAAAAAATTGGTTCCTTGGAACAACATGACAATGATTCTAGGGTAAAAGCAAGAAGTTGAGTACATGAAGAGGGGAAATTTCGGGCAACAAATTTTTTTGTTGCAAAAAACGTGTTTTTGAAAAAAGTGTATGCGTTACGGAACGGGTACTTGAACCAAAATCCGAACGCGTACGTGCTCAACTACGGGTACGTGAACCAAAAATGCGTACACGTTATGAAACACATACATGTTTTGTAATGCATATACGTTTGATAATGCATACGTGTTCATAACGCATATGCGTTTCAAAATACGTACGCGTTATGGAAAGGTATTTATTTTTTTAAATAAACTACTGGCTTTTCATTTTATCCACTATTTTTGGCGGCATGAGAGAAGACAATCTAGAGCACGTATGCATTTGTAAGCTGGTGCTTGGAGCGTATTTCAACTGCCACCTCCTCTCGTCAACACACCCGACCTGTGTGACCTCGAGGTTGGTTGAATTCTACCAATTTTTGCTTTGTATCTTGTTTTTTTGTTTTTAATTAGTATTTAAGTTTTGTTTCTTTAATGTGTTTTAGTTCAATTTTTAATAGTTTTAAATTGCATTTAAAAAATAAAAAATGTCAACAAAATAAATAACGTTAAATTGTAAATTAAAAACCATAAAATCTAAACCTAAATTGGACACATTTAACTTAGAAATCTAAACCCTAAAACATAAAACTAGAAACCTCTTAGAGACCTCTCTCCCCTTAGGTGAGCTAAAACTAGAAACCTTCCTTAAATTCCCTTTTCCTTCTTCCTAAGTCTACACACTTCTTGGTTAACTTGTGAAATTCAAGTCATGCTTTGTCTCCCCTCATGTCTTCATTATATGCCTAAATTGTCTTGAATCAAATAAACTCATATGAATGAGTATGATTGACCCTATTTTTAGCCTATGGTGATTTTTTATACTTTCCTTTGCTAACACACTATTCCTCCATTATTCCCCATTTGCACATTTTCTTAGGTTTCCTCTAAGTTCTTTTATATATTTCAGTTTTCAAGTTTCTCCTTACCCAAGTATCTTGTCAAGAAGTTCTCCAAACTTTTTGTTCCCTATTCAATATTTTTACTATGTTTAATTTCTTGAGATTTCGTCTACCTCTATGCCTCTTCATCGATTCTTGTGATTTTTGCTACCCTTAACCCCATAGTGTGCATAAGGTTATAAGTAGTTGGTTTGTGGCTACCTTAACTCTTAGTTAAATTATATGATTTAAATCATAGTCTTATTTCTAGGTAATTAAGTTAGTGTAGATGAAAATTATTCTTAGGTATCTAAGTAAATTTAAGTGAAAACCAATGAATACGTAGGGTACATATGGGAACTAGTGTTTTGTTTACTATCAATAAATTTATAGAAAAATCATAAGAGCAATAGGGATGAGAAGATAAAAATTGAATAAAATTGACAACAATAATTCTCACTACATTCACTAGATTTGGTTATACCACCATATTCATGTGCATTTGTGAGACATAACCCTATGAAGAATTCAATAATACAAATCTCACCAATTTATTCAATGTACATTTATTTACATTTATTACAATCCTTTATTTATTACCAAGATAAGATAATCCTTTGCAAGACAACAAGCATGATCCTTTGATTCATCCAAAAATATCAAAATACACTAAATTTAGTAGAGTTCGACGTAGAAAATGTAGATGCATTCTATGATAAAAATTATTTCTAACCCTTACACAATTTTTAAAAAGAGATGTACATAGGAACTAGGTGTCCCAAAATTTAAGGATCTGAAAGAGTTTAGTTGAAACTTAACCCTAGGTGACTTGCTCTAATTGGAAAACTAATTGAAAATTAATTGAAAGCCAACTGAGAACTACAAGATGAGTGGGAAATCCCACACCATCTCAATATTTATCAACATCTATGTTGATTTATTACATTTATTTAAAAGAATAAAGAATGAGCAAAGTAATTTAACTAGTACCTAAAATACTTTGAGTCTATAAAGTTATTTGAAAAGATATTAATAAATTCATTTAAATCATTCATACTAGCCCGCCCCTTTTGATACTTAAACTTAATCCTCTAAGAAAATGTAGATTCTTCTAAGTTCCCTTGTAGTTCATCAAAATCAACCACCTCAAGATTCTTGGAATTTTTGAATATCTTTTTTTATTTTATCATTCTTGAACAATATAATTCTTGGATACTGACTCATGCAGTGAATCTGAAAATTATTTGATCATCTTAGTAGTTGAGGTTACCATTTATGTTGTCTCCTAGAATGTGCAAGAGAGGTCTTCAATGATTTTCAATATTTTTCATCACTTGTCCTACTAACCTTCTATTTTTATTCAACTCTCATTTATAGTTCTTAAGTGACTATCGGTTTCTATTCAACTCTCATTTATAATATGAATTTTTAATGCTATGATTTTTTAATGTTATAAATAGAATGGTCTTCAAATGAAATATATTTTGAATTTGTGCATGTTCAATGTGATTTTTAAATAACTTTGAAATTGTGTGCATTATTTAATTAGTTTGTTGACATATATTTTTTAATTGTTTAACATGCAGTTGCCATATCATTACTTGGATGGATCCACTTTTCACTTTAGAGGATTTCATGCCTAATCTAGAAATCCCTATAGATCCTGGTGCACATCCCACCCCACCACATGAGGATATGCCTCACTCACCTCCGCATTCTCCACCACCTAACCCCCCACCCCCTCCTCCATTTGACCAAAATCAACTAAGAGAGAATATTCAAGCCAACTTAGTTGTCATTCAAGGAAACATAGATCTCATAAAAAATGAGACTAGAATCCCTCCACATCTCGCACGGTTTGCATCTACGATGCAAACTATTGTCGATTCTGTTCGATCTATGGATGTGGACCTAGATAGGTTCCATCAATGGAGAGAAGAGAGGAGACAATTCTATGCATATGGACTGTCATATAAAGAAATCAATGACCTAAAAATCACTAAACAAGCTATGTGCCAATATTTTGTGAACCCCCAAACAAACGAACCAATACCACCCACAAAAAAAAGAATTTCAATTTTATGGTGTAGGAACCCGTAGATAGCTGCAAATTTTTGGGAGAGATGGTGGATGGTGTTTGATACTCCACCACATGGCAACGGTGAGGTGCCCTTATATTTTTTAAGAAAGTTATGGCTGAGTTTGAGTTGGGTAAAAAACCCAACTATTTTGATATGAGGTCATTTCAGGGAGCTGGGCGTGGCATGCCCCAACATAGACTAGGAGCACATGTCGATCCTCAGCGACGTGCTCCAGTTGCTCCTCTTGTTCCTCCTCCTTCTCCTGGTATTCCTGCTGCATTTCAGCAGCAAACCATGTTATCTACACTAGAAGCATTGAGTTCACTTTTAGGACATCTCACTCAGCAGACTACACACGCAGCCACTGAAGTGGCCAATACAGAGCATGGAGGCTTGGGCTATAGGGATACTCAGACATCCACTTCAGGTGAGGCACATGCATCTGGGGCGGGATCATACCTAAATTTACTATATTATGAGGATCGTCCCACACAAGTATGTTCATCTTTTGAACTTAAATTTAAATTCAAGTTTGAAATGTAAAAAATTCATGTAAATAATAACATCAAACTATATATATAATATAATATTAATTCAATAATTTTGTGTTTGGTGTATAGACACATGATGACGCGATGCCCGAAACTCAATATCATCATCATGTGTATATGTCGAGTGCTGTAGATTTGGGCTCATCTTTTCGACAGGTACTTGAACCAAAATATAATAAATAATTTGTGTGGATGTATATATATCTATATAAAATTTAATTTGAATTTGTACACATGTGTGAATTGATATATTATATCTAGATGCAAGGAGGTCATACTATTCCTAGTATTGACCAGCCACAAGTTACAGTGGTGAGCACTCCTAAGAAATCATCAGCTCAGGTGCATGCTTTCAAAAGGTTGTTAAGTTTAAATTAAACACACATCATAGATCTAATTTAATTTTTTCATTTACATACACATGTGTGAATGATCTATATGAACTGTTGTACATCTATATGTAGGGATTTGATGAGATAACCATGGCGGGCCGTGCACCTAAGACATCATTGACATCTATTCATGGGCAATCTCAGGTGTGTGATCATGAGGTCATATCATTCAAGGTTGTAAACTTTACTTTAAATCTCCTATACAATTTTTACGAACATTATATATATATATTCAAGGTTTTCACATATTCTTTGCTTTATATGAATATGCAGGATATAGTGGATCAGGAATTTGCATCTTCTCAATAGACAGTTATGTTACTTGCTAAAGAAAATGTGCCAGTTGATTCAATGACCATATGGTAATTTATGCATACTAGAAATCATTTTTACTATATTTGGTCGATATTTAATTAGTTTTTCTTATCTAAAAGTTTATATTTTCAATTTTAAATATGTTTAATTATATCAAAATTTCTAAATAAATTTAAATCTAATTTCGAGTTTCTTGAACTCTTTTACAACATGATGCAGGCACATCTAGTCAATGTGGAACAAAGAGGAGACTTGATTTGACCGATCAGCCTGAGAGTTAGATAGTTTTATATTTTATGGACTACAAATCTCTAGTTTTATTTCAATATATGTGTTGGACTTGACATATAAATTTTATGGACTATCTAGATCTCTAGTTTTATTTTGAACATGTTATTATCATATATGTGTGTTTATTTATATCAGTTGACTTTAATATGATGATTATATATGCAGTTAATTATGAGATCATGTTATGCTCATTTTCATAATTATATGCATTTATATACATATCTATATATTTATATTTTATCAAATTTTCAAGTAATACATGCACTATATAATAATTCTTATCTAGAATCAAATTTCATATATATATATAACTTATAACATGGTTAGGTGACAAATTAAAACATTCCTTAAATAGTTTCTTAAATCATATTCATAATAAATTAAGGGAAAGTAATTCTAACTATTTTCCAATTACATAGCAAATATTTGAACCAATAAACAAAAAACCATCTCCTTGTATGTATATTTAATGTATAATCTATACAATTGAATAATTATATAAAATGTGGTAAATAGAAGACACATGAAATATGTATAATCTATAAAATTTGAATAAGATATTTAAAAAGTGACATCAAACAAACATATATAATGTACATCAAGAAGTTTAATGTACAACTATATAACATGATGAAACATATATGTGCATGTAGATACAATTAAAGCTTATCAACTTTTAGGTGAATACCAAAAATTGATATTTACATAGTCTCTAGATAAAATAGTTTTTCAGTTCAACAATCACATTGTAGACCAACTTGATGAGAACTTGAAAAAATAATTAATGTAAGTAACTACAATTTTTACGAGTCATTTAAGTAAAAAATTCATTCATACAATTTAAGTAATTCATGCATACAATTTAAATAATTTAAGTAAGCGGGGGTTTTAAGAGAATTCCTTAAGGGGAGTTAAGAGGATGCATCTCATGAACCCTAGGATATGGCTTAACGGGTCCTAAGAGGATTAAGGAGATGTAAGAGGATATGACTTAAGGGTCATTTAAGAGGACAAATTAAGGGGATGCAAGAGGGTGGATTAAGGGGAGTTGAGAGAATGAGTTGAAGGAATGCAAGATGGTGGATTAAGGGGAGTTGATAAAATGAGTTGAAGCGATGTAAGAGCTTGGATTAAGGGGATGCAAGAGGGTGGATTAATGGGAGTTGATAGAATGAGTTGAAGGGATGTAAGAGGGTGGATTAAGGTGGAGTTGATAAAATGAGTTGAAGTGATGTAAGAGGGTGGATTAAGGGGATGCAAGAGGGTGGATTAAGGGGAGTTGACAAAATGAGTTAAAGCGATGTAAGAAGGTGGATTAAGGGGGAGTTGATAAAATGAGTTGAAGTGATGTAAGAGGGTGGATTAAGGGGATGCAAGAGGGTGGATTAAGGGGAGTTGATAAAATGAGTTAAAGCGATGTAAGAGAGTGGATTAAGGGATGCAAGAGGGTAGATTAAGGGAGCTGATAGAATGAGTTGAAGGGATGTAGAGGGTGGATTAAGGGGAGTTGAGAGAATGAGTTGAAGAGAATGAGTTGAATGGATGTAAGAGGGTGGATTAAGGGGAGTTGATAGAATGAGTTGAAGGGATGTAAGAGGGTGGATTAAGGGGAGTTGATAAAATGAGTTAAAGTGATGCAAGAGGGTGGATTAAGGGGAGTTGAGAGAATGAGTTGAATGGATGTAAGAGGGTGGATTAAGGGGAGTTGATAGAATGACTTGAAGGGATGCAAGAGGGTGGATTAAGGGGAGTTGATAAAATGAGTTAAAGCGATGCAAGAGGGTGGATTAAGGGGAGTTGAGAGAATGAGTTGAATGGATGTAAGAGGGTGGATTAAGGGGAGTTGATAAAATGAGTTGAAGTGATGTAAGAGGGTGGATTAAGGGGATGCAAGAGGGTGGATTAAGGGGAGTTGATAAAATTAGTTAAAGTGATGTAAGAGGGTGGATTAAGGGGATGGTAGAGGGTGGATTAAGGGGAGTTGATAGAATGAATTGAAAGGATGTAAGAGGTGGATTAAGGGAGTTGAGAGAATGAGTTAAAGTGATGCAAGAGGGTGGATTAAGGGAGTTGATAGAATGAGTTAAAGTGATGCAAGAGGGTGGATTAAGGGATGCAAGAGGGTGGATTAAGGGAGTTGAGAATGGAGTTAAACCCTAAACCCTAAACCCTAAACCCTAAACCCTAAAATGAGTTAAAGTGATGTAAGAGGGTGGATTAAGGGGATGCAAGAGGGTGGATTAAGAGTTGATAGAATGAATTGAAAGGATGTAAGAGGGTGGATTAAGGGGAGTTGAGAGAATGAGTTAAAGTTAAAGATGCAAGAGGGTGGATTAAGGGGATGCAAGAGGGTGGATTAAGGGGATTTGATAGAATGAGTTAAACCCTAAACCCTAAACCCTAAAATGAGTTAAAGTGATGTAAGAGGGTGGATTAAGGAGTTGATAAAATGAGTTAAAGTGATGCAAGAGGGTGGATTAAGGGGATCAAGAGGGTGGATTAAGGAGTTGATAGAATGAGTAAACCCTAAACCCTAAACCCTAAAATGAGTTAAAGTGATGTAAGAGGGTGGATTAAGGGGGTTGATAAAATGAGTTGAAGTGATGTAAGAGGGTGGATTAAGGGATGCAAGAGGGGTGGATTAAGGAGTTGAGCAGAAACCTAGAGAGTTGAATGTAAGAGGTGGATTAAGGGGATGCAAGAGGGTGGATTAAGAGGAGTTGATAGAATGAGTTAAACCCTAAACCCTAAACCCTAAAATGAGTTAAAGTGATGTAAGAGGGTGGATTAAGGGGAGTTGAGAGAATGAGTTAAAGGATGCAAGAGGGTGGATTAAGGGGAGTTGAGAGAATGAGAATGAGTGGATTAAGGGGAGTTGAGAGTTGAAGGTATGTAAGAGGGTGGATTAAGGGGAGTTGAGAGAATGAATTTAAACCCCAAGGTGGTTGAGAGAGTGACTTAAGGGGATGCAAGTGGATGGATTAAGGGTAGATATATGAGGATATTGATTGAGGGGTCCTAAGAGGATGAATTAAGGGGTGTTGAGAGAGTGACTTAAGTGGATGCAAGTGGACAAATTAAGGGTAGATATATGAGGGTATGGATTACGGGGTCCTAAGAGGATGGATTAATGGTAGTTGATAGAATGACTTAAGGGGCTGCAAAAGGATGGATTAATGGTACATAAGAGGATGACTTAAGGGGTTTTAAGAGAATGGCTTAAGGGGATATGAAATCAATTATAAAGTATCAATTAAATGTATCTAGAACTATATATAGTTACCTGTCTCTAGATTCAAATTCCATTGTAATATATGTGCATCTCCTCTCTTTTTTGCAAAGCATCTAATTTTGGGAGACCTAAAACAAAAAATGATATAAAACTTTAATTAGGAAATGATTAAAGACAAATATACATATATATCAATTAAATATATATACGACTAGATATACTTACCAATATTTATTTACTCTATTGTACCATCTGCATCCTCTCTTTTTTGTAATGCATCTATGATTGTCTCATGATCATCCATTGAAATTGTCCATAAAACTTTATTAGTAGGCCTCCCTTGATGTCTAACTAGTTTTATATTGGTTGCCAAAATCAAATGTGAATAATGCATAATCTTCTTGTGTCTTTCATAATCTTCAAATGCAGGCAAGCCATTCTTTCTCATCAAATATTTTCGAAGCTAGGTGCCAACAACAACCACTGAACCAGTTGGATACTCAAAGTTGTCATCATCCATTCTAGTATGTACCAACTTATGTTTTCTCTCAACACATCTAGCCAACCAGTACTCTATCTGCTCTTCATTCCCTTGAGGTGCAACAACAACATACACAAGTCCTGCAGAAATAAATACAAAATTCAATAAAAAGTGACTTATATTTAACTCATATAAACATGCATACATACAAAATTCAACTCAATAAATAATGTACCTTCTTGTACAATATCTGAAACACGATCATAATCATCTGATGTGAACACTTGATTATCTTCAATTTTCATTTCATGTTGAACATGTGTCGATGTAGGCATTAAAGCTCTTTGTTGCCATTGTTTGACCCATTCCATATTTTCACATGCCTGCCAATCACCTACAATATTAAATTGACAATAGCATGCCAACTTCCTTGTCCATATTGTCCATGTGTTTGCATTCGAACTCTTAAATGAATGCCATTTTGCACTTCCATTAATTGTTTCACAATCCTGTCGAGAAAAAAATATCATTTTCTTCAACTAACCAAAAGAAGCGTCGAATTATTGATTTCTCACTTGTTCTTGTAGATAATTTGGTATTGCACCAATTTACAATTGCACGTGCATTTCTAAATTTTGCAGCTTCCTCAAATTTTAGTTGCTCTCTAGCAAGAGCTATTTTTACACATGCACCTACTCCATCGTGTTCTCCCTTACCATGACTAGCTTAAAAAAAACTCCATATGTGTTGGATATTATTTTCCTTATGAACTCTACATAGCCAATAAAAAATTCTAGCATTTTTGAATTGACCCGTGCAATTATCTGACCATATGAGATGTTCTAGCATTTGAATTCCTCTCTTTTAAATTTTTATAAAATATATCAAAACAATATTGTACAAACTCAGATGAATGTAATCGATTATCACTTACATAAAAATGGTACTCTCTCAAAAAATTTCTATTATCTTCTGTACTATCTTTAGCATGTCTATAAACAATGTGAACAAATATAGCTACTTGCACTGAATTATAATATTGTGATTGAATTTCTTCTTGTGGAGCAAGAGTATAATTTTCAGCAAAATCAACAATTGACAATATAGTTCCAATTGGAAATGTGTTTTTACATAAACGAAATTGATTATCAAGCCAATGAGCATTCTGAGAGTGTTGAACATATTTAGGTACAAACTTATCTTTAAATTCAGTAATAAAAGCATGCACACTAACTTTTTCCACAATTAGCTCAACACATTTTCCAATTTTACCATCTTTTAAAGAATACTCAATATTTTTAAATTTTTTTACATCCACTAATTGTTTTCCAAATTCATCTAAACTACTTTCATGCATACATTCTCCTAATAATGAAAAGTTACCACATCTATCGCATTCTCCAGAAATGCATCATTTAAAAAAAAAAGAGTTTCCATTTAAAGAGGGATTACAAAACAAACCTGCTATAAAATCTTTGATTCTTTCAGGTGGCATATTAATACCACAAATGTCCTGCATAATTTGGTTAGCATGCAAAGTGCATCGTATATATTGAAATATATCATAATAATAATGAAATTGTACATGAGTCTTACAACAACAAGAGATTTGTTGCTTATTAATTCTAACATACCAAGGTTTACACTTTTCAAATGATCTTTGACTTATGCTAATATTCAATGGTAAGATTGAAGCATCTAATTTTTTTATATAATTCAGTTTGAGTCATATCTAAGAGATGCTTTGGATGAGGTTCACGAATTTTGGAACCCACCCTTAATTTTAAGACATCTCTAATGTTAGGTGATACTCTTGTATTATCATACCAAAAATTTTCAATTAAAGATTTAATTTTATTAGTTAATTTCATGTCTGATCTTGGGAGTCTACCACTAAAACTCCAACATTGATTAATATGATCTTTTTCAATACTTTATCTTCTTTTAGCAGCTCTTATCAAAGTTCTAGGATTTAAGTTTATACATTTACAAATCTTACTTAACAATCTTTTATTTGAAGCTGTTTTATCAACTAGAGCAGTTGTTATTGCACGGTGAGCCGCATTCTTATCTTTTGATCGACTTTTCTTACCAATAACATCAATAGCATTAGCAACACTAGATATGACTTGTTCTACTGAATCATCTTTCTTTTTTGGTTTTACAAAAACACCTAATTTTTTCATCACTTTTCTCATTTTAAACATTCTCATCAATTGCACCATGAGTTGACATTGGAATCCTAATTTCTTTCTATAAAAAAACATTTTATATATTTTATTTCCATAATTTCTAATTTGTCTTGAAGAAACTTTACCACGAAGGTTATCTAGCACATTTGTTTCAATTGTTAAAAAAATATTTTCACCTTCATCCATAGATGGAGTTTCATTTTCATTCACACAAGGGGTTTCATTTTCATTTTCAAATGTAAAAGGGATTTCATTCTCATTTACATTCTCATAAGATATAATTTCATCAATTTCTTGTTTCTGTATTGTTTCAACCCTAGTATTATTGATCTCATCAATTGTGTATCAGCTTCTTCTAAACAAGCAATATCGATATTATAAAAACTTGGGTTTGAACACATACCTGGATAGATTGTTTGAATAGGTACATTTTCCATATCGTTGGGAGGTGGATTTGAAGACACACCCGAAGTTGTTTGCATATCATTCAAAGTTGAAGTTGAAGGCACAGTTGGGTTTGTCTCCATAGTTGCATTTTCTTCCATATCACCATCTCCACATTTGCATCATCTACATTGATTTCATCATTCATGGCTTCCTCTTCGACATTCTTGGAACTAGATGCTTCCAAATATTTCATTTGATGAATCCTTTCTCTCCTTGTCTTTTTGCCTCCTTATCTTTATTTTCTTGAATTTCTTCGGGTGTCATTAGCTTTCTACATCTTTTTCTTTGTCTTTTCTTATCACCCATGGTTACCAAACCCTCTTTGATGAAAAAAATAATAATTCAAGAAACCTATTTTAAAATTGCCACCTCCTTCAAATATTCAAATAAAACTATTTACTATGAAGATTATTTTTTCTATAAACTCTGAAGTACAAAATCATCATGAGTACATCCAAAAATTCACTTTTTCCAAATCTTCTTGTAAAAATTTCTTGCACTTGATTCCACTTCAGAAAATTTAACTTGCACTTTTTCTCTTCCAACAATTTGAATACAATATGCCCTGCACAAAACAAATTTGCAATAAAAAACGTAGAAAATGACACTTTCGGACCGTACTACAGAAAATGAATGTTGCAGGAAAATCGTGTTTTACCAGTATTTTTCAAATTAGGAAAAATAGCTATTATAGAAACGCGTACACGTTATGAAACGTGTACGCGTTATGTTTAAAAAATGCGTACACATTTCATAACGCGTACGCGTTACGGTCTCCCAACGACCAAAACGTAATGTGTGCGATATGAAACACGTACGCGTTTCATTTAACTAACACATACGTGTTTCTATAATGCATACGCGTTATTTAAAAGTTGATCTCCCATACCAAATCTAGCCCTGGTTTTAGGCTTGGGAAAGGCTTGGCAATCCGAGCCTTAGCTTTTTACCTGCAACTAAAAAACTAAGGCAGATTGAAGAAGAATGTCCAACTTTGACAACATAGATGATGGACTTTTTTTCTGAATGAGTCTATAAAATTAAAACCTATTAGAGAACACAATGTCTACTTTCTAAATATATATTTTTTGTTAAAATTGGATTACGTTTGCTATTTTTTAATTAATTTCTAAGCAAACTAGGCCTTAAACTTGAAAGATCAGGTTTTTTTGGTTTTTTAATAACTTTGTATTGGTTGATTTTCTTGTAAAAAAAATTATATGGGACCAAACTTCAGACAATTCTCTACACAATGAAAAAAAAAAGAGTTAAAAAATGTTTTTTTTAGGTCCAATTATGTTGTCCGTACACATTGATTTGAAAAAACATCAATTAAGGCCAATAAGAAATTAATTACAAAAAAAATATTCAACCAAAAATTACAAAAAAAAATCCAGCCCAAACTTCATGTTGTTAGCTCTCTTTTCCTAAAAGGAATTATCAAAATAATTTTATTTGGGTCAAAAAGTGTTGTCCGTACACCTGCTTGGTATGGTAAAAAAATAGGGACTTTTAAAAAGTGGTTTTTATAGATATTTATCAAAATTTAATTTCTATAAACTGGGTATTTTAATAATTTACATATTTGGAAACTAGATTGAAAATTTTTAATTTCATATTACTTACTTTTTTAAAGATTTATTGTGGAAGTGCCTCAAATTTTCAGTCCAAGTGTGATAAATTCTGAAAAACAGCAAAAACATTTCCACTTTTTTAGTTTTTTGTGTACCTAACTTCTTGCATCAGCCCTCTACAAAGACAATTTATTGCAAAAAAGTGTGGCCTTCCATGTCTGGATTGTATGGATTCAATATTACAACATTCAAATTGGTTCAACTCTGCAACGAGTTGACCTATGTCACCACGTATTAAAGGATTTCTTCCTCACACCATTCTCTGCTTTCACACCATGAAAACCTCTAGTTTCTTTAGCTCGAACCAACTGAGAATTTATGATTGACCACATAGTGGGTGCATGAAGTTAGGTAGCAATTTTGTGGCTGCTTTTAAAAAAAAGTTTTAAAAAATGCGCTCGTGTTATTTCACATTAAAGAAAAAGAAAAAGGTGAAAGTATTTGCCTTGGAATACCAACCCAAAGGCTTGGAGGGAATTCCCAACGAGGCCAGAGATGTGTTTTTTAAAATTCTACAATTTTTCACATAATCAGGTCTATGCTCACCATCAAGATTGCATCTGGTTCAATATCGACAAAATCAAACACATGGGTTATCCAACGATGTAATTTTTTTCACTTTCTGACAATGTTAAGCCTTTCATTGATAATTTCTTTTGTTTGTATGTTTGTTTTTTGGAAAAAAGTAGTTTTGGTGGTTTTTTTGTTATAAATGAACCGTTCATCAAATTTTCAAATAAATTACAGTTTTAGAAACTAGACTCCATTGTACAAATTTAAAAAAAAGAAAAAAAATCAATTATTTTCCAAAATTTGTAGGGGGAGCACGGCCAAAATTCTGCTTTTCAAGAAGTGCCCACTTAGAAAATTATTAAAAAATAAAATATTCATTAAAAAATTATCAAAAAAATTGTGCATTAACTACATACTATTAGCTAACTTTTGACCGTAGCGATTTAAAAAATACTACAAAAAGTTCACTGTGCTAGGGTTGTACAAGAGTTGCTATGTTATGTTTTTCTGAAAAAAACAACACCAATTTGTGTACGTCTCTCTTTTGAACCCCTTAATCTCAACCATTTTCAAAATAAATTAATAGTTTATAAAGTAGACTCAGAGCACTTTGATCCTTCTTTTTGTTCCATCTCAAAATTTTGAGTGTAACTATCCTCAATTTCACATCCAAGGTCAGCATTTCCTGATTTCAGAAAAAAAAAGTGGCCACTTAAGCCCTCTTTTTGGGATGCATCATCAAACTGACACTAAAATGATTGCATCGCAAATTTCAATGGTAGTTAACCAAGTAGAAGTGTATTCTACTAATAACTTCGACTACACAAATTTCTTGTCCCAACGATGGTAGGAAATAATGACATAGTTTCTTGCCCAAACGATGACAAAAACAAACTGAACTATCCAACTTCAAAGAAAACCAAAGGAGTTTTATTTCATCTAACTAGTCTACAAAACCAACAACTAACCAAAATACCAAAATGAACAAAGAAAAAGAAGGAAATGGAAGGAGAAGATGATGCTCCTGCATCAAAAGCCCTTAGGACTAAGATGCCCTAGGTGACATCTTGGTCCCACCAAGGGTGACTAAGATGCCACCAAGGGTGTCTTGGTCCCACTAGGCTTATTTTGCAATTTTAAAAGGTGGGTTACCAAGATTAAAGGTTGTTTGTGGATTTTGGTCAGGTTTACAGTTGAAATATGCTTTGGGATGCACCAAAAGGGGTCTTAGGGGCCCATAATAAGTGACCTAAAGGAAATTTAATGAAAGGGGTACTAAAATAGGTCCAAATTAAGTGTGAAAATGCAAAGGTATGTATTTTTCTACACTACAACAATTATCAATGATTCTTGTTTCATAATGTTGTAATTAATTAATTTTGTTGCACTCCAAAGTATAGTATAGGTTTAATTAATAGTTCAGTTAGTCTCCAACATTCATTTCTGAATACTAGTTAGCTACGGTCTTATATTGTAGGTACTCATATCCATAAAGATAACTTTAATTTCTTTACTATTTTACACTCTTATGATTTTCTAGCAAGTGTAATATCTTTAATGGAATGATTTAGGTAGTTCCAAGTCTTTGAAAGTATGTACAGTTCCAGTACCATCACAAACCTACTATCCTTAGTCGATAATTCAATGGAGATCTTTCCAAATGTTAAGTGGACTGTTTAGCTAGGTTTTCCCTTTGAATTATGTGATTTCCACCAAGTTTACTAAACACTAGTAGGGACTCTACACCCAGTATACTCAAATAACTTTGTCATACACTATAACTCAAGAAACATACTTCCTTAGCTCCAAATTATGAAATTTTTTTCCTAAAAAGAGATGCCAACTCTACTAAAACACCTTTAGATTCACAAGACCTAAAACATAACTGTGGAGAACTGTGGAGCAAAAATAGTTCTCCCATACACCTTTGCAATACATAATTCACACTGTGGTGAACACAAATTTTTCTATACAATGATCTAGCACACCAAATTCTAGATATAACACCTCTGAACACCTCTAATCAACATATTTAAAATACGTAAGTAGATCTTCAACCTAGAACAAATGTAAAGCAATAGTAGAACACAATTGTACACCACAAAACACTACTACGACACATTGTTTCCTCTTTTTATCAAATTTTCTCAAAAGCACTTGGAAACCAAGCACTATAGACACATCCTCATCATTTCCATCAATTCCTCAATCATGTATCCATATACAATAGCTTATCAAAGAAACACTAGAGGTTGACACTAGTACCTTACTAATGACAACATAATGTAACTAATCAAAGCATAAACAACATCAACTCCAATAATCTCTTGCAACAATATCTCTCAACACCGATCTTCCTTCTCATATAATTGACACTAATGACAACAAAATCTTGTTGACATGAATGACAACACCAACTTCTCATACTTGCAATAGTAAGAGGGTTAAAAGAGGAAACCCAAGGCTTCAATAAAACAATATTTTATCCCTAGAACCATGACAAAACCATAAAATTACATTTTGATCTAATATTGAATCAAAAGTGATAAAAATGAATCCCTTGGCACAAGGGCAAGTTTTAATTTTCCCTTGTGTAATTTTTAACCATTACTTAAAAAATATCTAGATGTCTAGGTCATGAAAATGAGGCTAGATTTCATCAAATCTACAAATTAGTCCTTGTGGAGAGAAATAATACTCACTTTTTAAAAAATTCATTGTACAAAACCACAACATGATGAGATAGAGAATAAGGTAACATAGAATTCCCAAATGCAAGGGTAGCAATAACAACAATAAAAAATATAACATCATGTCTTTGAGGTGATGGATATCTAGAATAAACAATATTAATTTAAGAAGGCACACCACCAACAATAAGGTTTAGTTGGGAAGCATAATTTTTCTTCACTCTATGATTATGAGAATCTAAAATATTTTCCATGTCTCTAAATATACTAGATATGATGCCTAGTTTCCTAGTAGACATGATCTATCTGTTGTCAAACCCTAGTAATGACTTAGAAACATTGAAGGACACACTCAACACCTTCAAGTAGTCTCCAATATTAGGTAACAAAATTGGAAATGAATCATAGGCTCATGATTTACAACAGACATCCCTAAGTCCACCACCAAGTGTAGGGAAAAGGAACCAAATAGGGGGGAAAATTATGATTTAAAAAATATGGATAATTAGGTAGGAGAGCGTGAGAGGCCATAGAAAAATTAGTAGTGTAATTATTTATTATTATTCATATTACTATTAGTAAAATTATAATAGTAAAATTTTTAAATTAGTTTTCAAGGTAAAAAAAGAAGGGTCTTGATAAATGGAACCAATTATTGATCAATTTTCCCTCCTTTTATGTATCTAGACTAGTAATTAGTAATGATAATTTTCATCATATTATAAATTTAAAATGAACAAAAACTATAATGGTAGTCTAATTTGACATGAATGAAAGTGATTAAAAGAATTAATATTGTTATGTGACTTTTTTCCTAAGAGAAGAGAAAGTTATGAAATAACCCTTTAAAAATTAAAAAAAGGAAGATATAAAAATATAGGATATTGTGATCCTTTGGCTAAAAGAGATATTAATAAAGAATATGTTGGTAAACCCACAAAAGTAGTTTACAATTTGAATGAGGAAGGAAAACTTGTAAAAAATGATCCCATGCTAGAAATTTTCATTTTGGGGGTTCGAACGAACCAAAAGAGGGTTTGTTGGAACCGGGGTTCGAGTGAACCCATTAAATGCATGTACAAACAAATCAACCAAAAAAAAAAATGGAAATCCATTTATGGAAGGGGGTTTGAATGAACTAGGGTTCAAATGAACCCTAGTTTGCTCGGACCCCCTAGTTTGGGTGAACCCCCCCTTTCCTTGATTTTTGACCTTGTTCACAAAAAAAATCAAATTTTTTGCACTTTGAAGCTCGTGTTGAAGATGAGAATGGTGGAGAATTGATAGACCCAAATGGAATTAGGTAGTCCTAGGAACGAGCTATCCAACAAATGTAATTTTAATATGTTTTGTTTTTATTATGTATTTGTTTTTTTAGTTATATTAAACGTAGTTTTTCACCGAAAATCAAGCTCTCTATTTTGCACATGTGGAAAAATAGCAGATTATCAATTTTTTTTTTGAAAAATATGAGTGCATCAAATATTGAAGTCCTTGATCCTAAAAAAAAAAAATTCGATACATACAAAAAAGTTATGCGTTATACGGTCACTCTATGTCTAAATTGTAATTGGTTTGACTTCAAAACTTGATTAAAGAAAAAATATTCAATAAAAAACTATCTAACCAAGTGGAAGCACTAGATATCAGAGTTAAAAATCTAAATTTGAAAGAATTAGAATTTTATCCTTCATGGAAAAAAAGTTATTTGTTATGTACAGTGAGCGTGACTTCCTAAAAATCCTATTTTCTGAAGAAAAAAAATTCGAGGGAGATGGAAAAAGAAGTGCAATCTAATTCAATTATTTTTGAAAAAATAATTTTAGAATCTACAGACAAAATGTCATAAAACTCTAGTTTGCATCATCTTGAAATTCCTCACCGTTTAGCCACTATAAGTGCCTGAAACTGAAGATTTAGTTTAAAAAATTTATTTCAATGTCCAATTTGACCAAAAATTGTAAACCACTATTGTGGGATCACCCATGTATAAATACCTTGAAAAGAGGGAAGAGTAATTATTTATGTAAATAATTATGAGAGGCAACCTTTTTGAAAGGGTGTGATGGTTTAGAAACCACCCCTTAAGACTTATATAAAGCATTTGTGTGAGACATGGAAAACATTAAAGGATGGAGAACATTAAAGGAGAAGAGAAAAAGGAAAGAGGAACTAAAACGGAACAAAGGATTGAATGTTAGGGTCTAGGTGGGCATTTAAAATTTGGAGAAGGGGCACACAGAGGTGTGTCCAACTCAAGGTATAGTGTACACCTGGGACTATCCTAGCTAGGGTTGAGTTTATGTGATGAAGGCATGTCAGGTTTTGTGTAAGAACTAATTTATGTTGTAAAGGTAGGTTGCTTCTGTGCAAGAATCAATTTCCTTCAAGGGTGTTTGTGTCAGGAAACAACCTAGATCTATAACCATTCATCTAAGTGCTAGATAGTAGCATTTCCATGACTTTAAGATAAGTATTGAGAACCATTGATTCAATAATATTAGGAATATTGTTTATATAATTTGGTGTTAATATGGTTAATCTATGTGGAGGTGTTAATCCATTTACTATATTGATTATTTAATTGTCACACATTTTTAGCTTACATTAATTATTCATATTTATTTTGATAATATTTCATATTAAATAAATTATATTTTAAACTCTAATATTTGTTATATTAAATCTGCTACTAATACTTAATAACTGTTAGTATATTCTACCCTAGTTAGGATTACTTAAGCCTAGTTAGGTATTTGTGTTAACCCTTGACTTATTCCCCATGAGTTGTCAAGGTTGTTGAGGTGACTTGAGAGGTGTTCAATCCCTCTTCACACCTCTCCCTTGCATAGAGGAGAGCAACTCGCCACCACTACAGGATGAGGAGTCGTCTCCTCAATCCATGGTCTGTGCCTATTCTTAAGGCATGCGTGCCTATTCTTGTGGCTTATGGTTGCTCATCCTCATGCTATATATTGAGGGTTTGAACTCTCTATTCTATGGGTCATCTAATACAATTTTATGTTGTTCATGTGCTTTTCATTTAACCTCCTAGATCCTCCTAGCTTCTAATATGGTATCAAATCTTAGATTGGAGATATTTGCAAGCCATAGTTGAAAATTTATATTTTTTTTAGTTTGATTTTCTCTACTGGTCATTTTACATTGGCTAATTGGATTGAACCCACCCCTGCTACACTTGATTTGGTGAGTGTTGGTGCATCCTTTATTTCCTATACCATCTACTCAAGGTCAAATCCATTGCAGATATAGCGATCAAGTTTTTGGCCTTGTCAAATCAACTGCTAACTTAAGATCTTCCCAATTGTACATCAGTAGTCTCTTCTTTGACTACAATGTATAGTCACAGACTCCACATTGATGAGTAATTTGTAGGATGACGATATTTGCTACAAGCTGTCAAATCCTGTATAAACCTGGTACCATTTGTGCTGGAGCATACTCTTCCACTATCCATCGATAGTGGTCGTTTTGTAACCCTGAAGGCTTGGTGGATTTGTAAGTATTTTCTTCATCAAATTGGTGTACCTTCTAGTATAGGAGCGCCTTGATAATCTTATGCTTCCATTTTAAAATTTGATTCAATTTTGGGTATCTCCATGTTGTAAGAGGGTCATTCAAGACATTTTCCATGTATTGGAGTCATTATGAGGTTTAATGTTTAATTCCTATGCGTATTATTTGCAAAAGTTGCACAAATACAAAAAAGTGGAAGGTGAACAGTCACCTTGTTCAAATTCATTAGGAATCAGTTAGAAGGTGATGAGTCATGTAGTAAATTCCTTTAAAAGGCCTTGTAGACATTTGACAACTAGTGGGTGATTGAATGAAAGAATTTGAATTGATAGAAAACACTGTTTAATGCATTTTTCTTCAAAATTTCACTATTTTCTAATCTTGTACAACCCTGTATGGGCTCAAGTGTGTGAATAAACATTTTTAAGTGTTGGAACACTCAATCACCTTCCACATGTTTTTTTGTTTCATGCAATTTGGTGTTCATTTTCCTAAGTTACAATGAATTCTCTAGAAGTTGTCAATACCTTGACCTAGGGTAAACAATGGATAGAAAAATTGTATTTCTCTCACATTTTCCATTGGAAGTGGTTAAAAATTGGTGAAAAGAACTATTATGGAATATATTCTCACATTCTTTAGGTTTCAGATGAATAGGTGGAGGTGAAGGTGTAAAGAATTGCTATTTAAGGCTGTAAATCTATGTAACAGTCTGGTAAAGCAGAGTTTTAAGAGGATTGCAACCTAGGGTTTGATAAAATACATGTGGAAGTGAACTTTTGTTGGACTAATAAGCTTGTACAAGTATAAATAAATGTGATTGGGAAATTGGTTAAGATATTTTGAGTTTGGAGCCAACATAATCAATAAACCCTAGGACTGCTAATGTGAATGACTGATAAAGAAAACTGTGGATAGTAAGGTCTTATGAGGTTTGATTGTGACTCTTAAAGCCTTTCATGAGATATAATTATTTAAAGGGGTGATTGGGAATATGTAAGTCTTCTTCTTGACTTGGTATGGAGTATTCATGAGTTGTGGCCTTTGTTTAGTTGACTGCCCTGTTTTGGTAGAACATTAGGATCAATTAAGGATCCTATGTTTAGTGATGCGAAAGATGATCTATTTGGATGGTAGTAAGTTGGAAAGTTATAGTGGTTTGTCTTGAAGTCTATCAAATCAGGATTTGATGATCTAAATCTTCTTGTTCTCACTCGAATTCCAATATTGATTGACAAATTTGTAATAGTCAACCCTTGAAGACAAAACTTGAAGGTTTAGGATACATGTTTCTTGAAGTATTATGAATAAGGATTTGAGGATTGTCTAATATTATTATTTACATTTGTTTGTATTGTTATAAAGGTTATATGGGCTTAAGTTTGTATACTTGGGTGTTGGTGTGGTCTAAAAGAACCTAAATGTTGATTTAAGATAGTCTGTTTGAAAGGGTATCTTGATTTAGTTGTTTGGGTTGAAGAAAAGATTTGGGATATACTTTTAGATGTTGTCTAAGGTGATTTGAAGAATCAATAAGTAGTTTATGCATTATTCTCTATTTTGGTGTGTTCCTTAGAAAAAAGGACCCTTTGCTTGATATGAGATTAATTAGACGTAATGAGGCCTTGATTCAAGTGTTGAGAGGAATTTTATGCATCCACACTAGGTCTTGGACCTTTGTATACTAAATAAAATTATTTTAACGATGTCTTGTGAAGGTGTTGTAAGACATTTCTAGATTCTTCTAGACCCTATTTATTACAATTCACCTAAAAATCACCTTTTCACTCATTAACAAGTCCTATTTTGAAGTGTTGTAAAGTCTTGTATGAAGATTTCATGCTTTTCTAGGCATATTTTCACTATTTACACCTTTCTCATGCTTTACTTTGTAAGAAGTGAAGAGTTTGATTTTAGTTGTTGATAAAGATAGAAGCCTAGTTTGCATGGAAAAAATGAAGCCAAAGGTGAAAATGAAGATAATTAGGAGTAGTTTCTAGGTCAATCAGAGGCAGACCATGCAGAGGAGGAATATTTGTGGACAACTTTAAATTCAAGAGGGATTGAATTTTTTTTGGTTGGGAGTATGGTGTAGGAGCACCTTGACAATATTATGCTTCCATTTTGAAATTTGATTCAATTTTGGGTATCTCCATGTTGTAAGAGGGTCATTCAAGATATTTTCCATGTATTGGAGTCATTAGGAGGTTTAATGTTTAAGTCCTATGTGTGTTATTTGCAAAAGTTGCACAAATACAAAACTTGTAAAAATGTAAAAGGTGCAAAAAAGGTGGAAGGTGAACAGTCACCTTCTTTAAATTCATTAGGAATTAGTTAGAAGGTGATGAGTCATGTAGTAAATTCCTTTAAAAGGCCTTGTAGACATTTGAAAAGTCGTGGGTGATTGAATGAATAAATTTTAATTGATAGAAAACACTATTTTATGCATTTTTCTTCAAAATTTCATTGTTTTCTAATCTTCTACGGCCCTGTACGGGCTCAAGTGCATGAATAAAGGTTTGTAAATGTTGGCACACTCAATCACCTTCCACGTGTTTTTTTTTCATGCAATTTTGTGTTCATTTGCCTAAGTTACAATGAATTCTCTGGAAGTTGTCAATACCCTAACCTAAGGTAAACAGTGGATAGAAAAATTGTATTTCTCTCACATTTTCCATTGGAAGTGGTTAAAATTTTGTGCAAAGAACTATTATGGCCTCTATTCTCACATTCTTCAGGTTTCAGATGAATAGGTGAAGGTGAACGTGTAAAGAATTGCTATTTTAGACTATAAATCTATGTAACAGTCTGGTAAAGTAGAGTTTTAAGAGGATTGCAACCTAGGGTTTGATTAAATACATGTGGAAGTGAATTTTTTTGGGACTAATAAGATTTTTTAGGTCTAAATAAATGTTCTTGAGAAATTGGTTAAGAGATTTTGAGTTTGGAGCCAACATATAATCAATAAACCCTAGGACTATTAATGTGAATGACTGATAAATAAAACTGTGGATAGTAAGGTCTTATGAGGTTTAATTATGACTCTTAAATCCTTTCATGAGATATACTGATTTAAAAGGGTGATTTGGCGTATATAAGTCTTCTTCTTGACTTGGTTTGGAGTATTGATGAGTTGTGGCCTTTGCTTAGTTGACTGCCCTATTCTGGTAGAACATTAGGACCAGTCAAGGATCCTATGTTTAGTGATGCAAAAGATGATCTATTTGGATGGCAATAAGTTGGAAGGTTATAGTGGTTTGTATTGAAGTCTATCAAATCAGGATTTGATGATCTAAAGCTTCTTATTCTCAATTGAATGCCAATATTTCTTGACAGATTTGTAATAGTCATCCCTTGAAGACAAAACTTGAAGGTTTAGGATACACGTTTCTTGAAGTATTATGAATAAGGATTTGAGGATTTTCTAATATTATTGTGCAGACCTATTTACATTTTTTTGTATTTTTAGAAAGGTTAGATGTGATTGAGTTTGTATACTTGGGTGTTGGTGAGCTCTAAAAGAACCTAAATGTTGATTTAAAACAGTCTATTTGAAAGGATCTCTTAATTTAGTTGTTTGGGTTGAAGAAAAGATTTGGGCTAGACTTTTGGATGTTGTCTACGGTGATTTGAAGAATCAATAAGTGGTTTATGCATTATTCTCTATTTTGGTGTGTGCCTTAGAAAAAAGGACCCTTTGCTTGATATGAGATTAATTAGACTTAATGAGGCCTTGATTCAAGTGTTGAGAGGAATTTTATGCATCCACACTAGGTCTTGGAACTTTGTAAACTAAATAAAATTATTTTAACGATGTCTTGTGAAGGTGTTGTGAAGTTTTGTAAGACATTTCTAGATTCTTCTAGACCCTATTTATTACAATTTACCTAAAGAATCACCTTTTCACTCATTAACAAGTCCTATTTTGAAGTGTTGTAAAGTATTGTATGAATATTTCATGCTTTTCTAGGCATATTTTCACTATTTACACCTTTCTCGTGCTTTACTTTGTATGTTTATGCCCTCATAAGTTGTAATTAAGTGTATTTTTGAATGTTATCCTGACAAATAACATTAAATGTAATTTTTTTCTTGACACATGTTTTTAGGTCCTAGGTGGGACCCCTTCACCATGGTGGCAAATGAGTCCCCCTTGGCCTCGAATTCAAAATATTTCTAATTTCCTTTCAGGATTTTATTTAAAATCACTTGATGTCAGCTTGTGATGAGGTATGAATAGATACTAGGGCACAAGAATTGTATAAATAAGTGTTTTTCACGTCATTTTCACATCTCTAATCAATCTCCCATCTCTTAATCTCTCTCATTCATGCACATCATTCATCATCTATCTTCTCAAGCAAGTTAGGGATTTCACATTGTAAGTCATTAATTTAGCTTTCTAAGACATTCAAGGAGATATTCTACATATTTTGCTACATAATTTCAAGATCAATCATCATGGCAAGGTAATCAACTCCATTGTTGTGTGTTTCATTCCATTCTTTCATTATTTTGGTTTAATTACCTAAATAGGGTTTGACCAAGGCAAACCCCCATGCCCTAACAATCAACATTTCTTGTTCTCTTGTTGTGTGTTTGCACATTTAGGTCCCTTGGAAGCATAGGAATCATTGAAGATCAAGTTGCAAGGTTGTTAAATCTCTCTCTTCATTCAAAAAGTCAAAGAAGATCAACAAAAAGTAAATTTTAGATCTGGATCTGATAGTTTCAGAAGTGGACACCTGTAGAAAATAGAAGTGTAGATCTTGTCACATAGAATAAACTCCTGATTTTGTAGATTCATGTAGGTGGACTGATTTTCCACCCATGGCAAATGAGTCCCACCTATAGGCTTGAAAATTTGTTCTTTTCATATTTCATCTCCCGACAGTCATAAACCCGGTTCCAAAAGTTTTCATCAGAAGTAGTCCACTAATTTTCCATGCATGGCGAATCAGTCTTGGTGGTCAATAACAATGGTTTCTAAGACATTCCAGAATCTTATAGTAACATTAATCTACCTCCAGGTGTACTTAGTTCAATCTCATTCATTTTTGTTATCATTTGCTTAAGTTTCTAGTTCATACTTGTAATCAACATTGTGTTTTCCAACATCTTGCATTAGATTAGTTTACATTCATTTGCATTTGTAAGTATTCAAACACATCCACACACACTTCACGCCTATTTTTCATCCATTCATACATTAATTTTGATTGAAAAGCATGCCCATTTTGGCCTCACCTTTCTCCTTATAGGTGGAAAACCTTAGGAGAGCTAGAAAGAAAGTGGTTGCCAAAATCCTTTGTTTCATGGTGTATTGAAAACAAAGGTTTGTGAAGTTATAATTGATAGGGCAGTCAAGGATGTTTTGAGTATTGTTACATAATATTCTAAATCTAGTTTTCTTCCTCTAGCATTGCATCACCTTCTATGGCCCGTGTTTTTTGTTTTTCCAACAATACTGGTTTTTTTGCGTCTAGTGTTTGTGATTGGCCCTGCCTTGTGATCTCTCCATTGGATTTCACATCGTATGGTGGTTTTGGCTATCATATTTGGTGGTGGTTCTTTTGCATTAGGGAGAAGGCTTGAATGCACCAAGGAAAGGACTTTCTCTGCCCTCATTGACCAATCCAACGATAATCCAAATTAGCAAAAGTTCCCAAAAACTCAATGGATAATGACTCTATAGTTGCTAGTAGCTATTGAAGCTTGAAAAATTCAAAGAAATCTAATAGATATTCAGATCTTCACACCTCCCTCATTCCCATTGACTTGGTCAAGACTCCATCACAGGCCTTTTCACCCTTAGCTAGTCGATCATGGCTACTGAAATCAACACCAACCCACCTTTTCTTTTGTAAAGAAAAGAAACTTTTGTACTAACCATTATCATAATGGTATTCATCAACCACAACTCTTTGTAAAAGGGGGTATTTAAAAATTTGGGGCAAAAATTGTATGTGGAGGTTGATGATTTGAATTTCAGAGTCACTATTAAACTGTAACATATAAAGTTAGCATTTAATTGCTAACACATAAAGTCAACATATAAGTATTTAGTCATTGAAGATGAAGGGTGCGGTCTGGGTTGGTAGGATGCCAATTCCCCCTTACAATCAAACCTTTTTATTCTTCAATTCACCCCGACTCAAACAAGTGGTTGGAAGGGCATATTCACCTCTCCAATAGGTTGAATTTTTGCTTTTAAAGTGTAGTTAATTATATTAGGCCTTTCTTGCATGAAATTAACTTTTTAATAAATTTTTCTTGGTAGCTCAAAATTGTTGTACCTTTTTTTGCAAAAGTGAATGGTTTTTCAATCTCCATGCATTGGTCAAATTTATTTTGTAAAATGCACTAAGTTATAAATTGCAAAAATATGGGTGTCTCTCTTTCAACAATTTCGGGGGGGAAAAATTTCTTTTCTGCTTTGTAAAGTGCTATAGTTTTGATCATGTTTCGCATGCACAATCCCTTCCATATGAGTATAATATATAAACCTCATAAAAAATGGAAGCTCAAATGTGCATATTGTGGGATGAAAAGGCATACAATAGAAGAATGTCAAATTCGTGAAATTCATGAACTAATACAATGTTTTCTTGATACTAAAAATGCTCCAATTCATCATTATAAAGCACTTGTAGATAAATATCATCTCACTAAGATATATTATCTAACATCATCCATTGGGTATGTATAGGGTCTAGTCAGATGACTTACTTTGAGACCCCATCATTACCTGTTGCTACATTTGAATTCAAAGTTGCTTCTTTGAGATCTTCCAACACTTCCTTACAATAGGATATTAGTCTTCCTAGCATTGCTAATTGGGATGCATATCTACTCGAAATTTCATGTCTTTTCATAGAGTCCCACATTGCTGATGTGGAAGCACACATTGAATACATCAGTCTTCTTTTCTATGACAACTTCAATGAAGTTGTACCAACCCTGTCTTCTTCATATATTCTTGCTCATGCCTTGCCTACTTTAGCTTCTATAGTGACAGTATCAGATTCTTATGGTTCTAGTTATCATCATACATCTATGATCCATGTGGTCACTATTCTTGAATCTTTGTCACACATCAACTTTGGCTTGGAGATCATTGAGCATTCTACAAAGACATTATGGGCATCATCTACATCTTTTGATCTTGTGCAGAATTCAGAGACCTTTATACTTCCTTTTGCATGTTCCTATTAGTCATGGGAAGATTATTTGCACACTTCAGTAGTTTTCCTTCTTCCTAAGGGGAGAAATGTGGTTCAACATTCATGGATTCTCTTCAACATAGTTCATTGAGCATCTATGCACACTGCAACATATATCTTATTGGGGGCTTCCAAGTCTCTCTCTTTCTCTCCTATGGGGGGAATATCTCTTGTACTTTTGTGATATAAGTAGTTCTTGAGGGTCTTCAGTCCTCCTTCTAGCTTTCTTCTTCTTTCACTTGTAAATTTTTTTGCTTTCTCTCTTTTTGGAGGATAGTTTTGTCCCACTAGGTTTCCTATCTTTCTCCGTTTCTGAGATTTTTGCATTGTGCATGGGTACCTAACATGACTAGTAGCTAGGACCCATTTCTTCATACCCACCTAAGCTATGCTTAAGGGGGGGGTGTTAGTGTATTCTACCCTAGTTAGGCTAACTTAAGCCTAGTTAGGTGTTTGTGTTAACCCTTGACTTATTCCCCATGAGTTGTCAAGGTTGTTGAGGTGACTTGAGAGGTGTCCAATCCCTCTTGAAACCTCTCCCTTGCATAGAGGAGAGTGAATCACCACCACTAGAGGATGAGGAGTCCTCTCCTTAATCCATGGAATGTGTGACTATTATTAAGGCATGTGTGCTTATTCTTGTGGCTTATGGTTGCTCATCCTCATGCTATATATTGAGGGTTTGAGCTTTCTATTCTATGGGTCAGCTAATACAATTTTATGTTGTTCATGTGCTTTTCATTTCATCTCCTAGATCCTCCTAGTTTCTAATAATAACCATAAGAAGAAAAGTGACATTACATTTGGTATCAAAGCCTAAAACAACCTAGTGGATATCATATCTTATAAGAACATTGTTTCATTCCAATTATCTCATTTTACCAATAACATCATTACATACATGAGAAAATGTTTTATAAATCTATAAATTATTTAATAGAAACATATAATCCTTAGAAAATAAAATGTGTTTTTAAATTTAAAACTTGTTGTTGGAAAGTGTGCCTCAACTCGCTAGCTTGTATTTATGTTTAAGTCCTCATTGTCCGTTGATCGCTGGAGTTACTAACTTTGGAACCTTTTCGTGGAGTTTGGAAGTTACATAATTTCCTGACTGACCAACTTCCTTCATTGTCATGACATTGATGATTTATGTAACCTTGGAACCTTGTCGCATAGTTCTAAAGTTTGTTTTTACTCTGACTGGGTGATAGTGGTAATGATCAACATGTCGCGGTGTTCGGGATTTTCCTAACCTAAGCTAATGGATGTGGGGACCAATTGGAATTCCAGGAGACTTGTTGAGAATATTGTAGATTCCTAGCTTGATTCTTAGGAAATGCACAAGTAGTGAACACGTGTCATTGGCGGGTGGCATCATTGGGGAGACTCTTGCCGAGAGTGTAAGTCTCGCCGACGGAATTGTTTATGAACTACCGATGGATCTCCACGTGATGAACTTCGGTGTAACCTCTTGTTGATAGAATGGTTGGGGTGACATGAGTTGTTGATGACATTGGTGTGACATTGGCCGATGATACTTGGTTAGGTTTGCATTTGGTAAGAACTCTCGTCGATGGATGTGGTCTCGCTGATAGGCTAGTGAATTCGATATGACTTCTCAGGGTGTTGTTGATAGCAATAGTCATGCCAATGGTTCTGTGATTGGGCATTGTGGCATTGGGGAGACATGACCTAGTGTCTCACTGACATGTGATTCTGTTTGAACTTCTTTGACCAAATGCCTATCCTATGTGGCACATTCTGAGCCAATGGGAGAAGCGGGATGTGAACTCTTGGTAGTTGTATAGTTGCTAATGTTCCTATGTGGAAGATCAACAGACCATGAAAAAAATGAGATATATTCTTTAATAGATGACAATGATCAGTTCGGGTAATGGATATTTCTATTTGATACTGAACACAGATTGATCTAAGTGGATTCATAGTATGCGTCTGAGAGCATTGTGAGATTAATTTTTTGTACAAGATTGATCAGTGAATGTTGTTGCTGTAAAATTAACATCAGAAAGTGAAGTCTGTACTCTGTATGTAATTTGTTTACTGTAATACAAAGAGGCTTTTCTTAGTGTGGTGGGTTTTTCTCTCATAAGGGTTTTCCCATGTAAATCTGGTGTTCAATTGTGTATGTGTTCATTTCTCTTTTCTTTTATTCTTTTCAAGTGTATCGTATTGATCTGTAATTGCAAAATTTAAAGTCATATCTACATTCTTCCCTGAGGTTTTAGTGTTAGGAGAGTTGTTCTACACCTAAGCTTTCCAAGATTGAAATTGAGAAATTCAGTGGTAGTAATTTTGAGTTGTGGAAACTTAAATTGGAAGATTTGTTGGTTGATCGTGATCTGTGACTTGTGTTTGGAACGAAGCCTATAGGCATGAAGCAAGAGGATTGGGACCTTGAAGATCAAAAATCAAAGGGGTTGATAAGGCTTTGTTTAGCAGACTTTGTTCTTCTAAATGTTCATGAAGAAAAGACTACATCTTCTTGTGGAAAAGACTGGGAGCTATTTATCAAAGAAAGTCCTTGGTGAATAAGTTGTTCTTGAGGAAGAAGTTGTACTCTTTGAAAATGCAGGAAGGAGCATCTGTTGCTGATCATTTGAATGCTTTCAACATGTTGATTGCTCAGTTAGCATCTGTGGGTGTGAAGATTGATGAAGAATATTGTTGTATGCTATTGTTATGTTCTTTGCCAAATTCTTGGGATCACTTGGTGATGGCTATTGGGAGTATGACATCCAATTTTAAGATGGAAGATGTTGTTGCTTCTTTGTTTTTAGAAGAGATGAGAATAAAATATTCTGAGATGGCAAAGGAGGTTCTTGCTGA
>VDFB02193867.1:373456260-373501736 GCA_007258455.2 Sequoia sempervirens
ATAACACCAACAACATCATCAAACTTCAATGTATTCAAACCAGAAACATAATTGCTAACAGCCATTACCAAGCTATTCCAGCTTTCAGGCAAAGAACACAGAATCAAAAGAGCCCTAACTTCTTCATCAAAGTTTACTTTTAGAGAGGTTAATTGACTGGTGACCATATTAAACTCATTCAAATGATCAGTAACTGACCCACCTTCTACCATTTTCATATTAAATAAACGCTTCATAAGAAATACCTTATTCGAAGCGGAAGGCTTTTCATATAACTTCGCTAGGGTTTGCATCAACTCTTCAGTTGTCTTTGCTGCTGTAATATTAAACGCCACCGATTGTGCCAGGCATAGACGAATACTGCCAAGAGCCTTTCTATCCAAGATCCCCCAGTCCTCATCTGACATTGTTGCAGGTTTCTTGGCTTTCCCTTCCAATGGCCGCCATAAATCCTTCTGATAGAGATAGTCCTCCATCTGCATCTTCCATAACCGATAGTTCTGCCCATTAAACTTCTCAACTTACCTCGTCTGCCATTCTCCCCACTCAACCGTGAGATCTTCCTACAGATGATAATTGAAACACAACTCGCTCTGATACCACTTGTTAGGGTTAGAGATGGCAGATATCTAACAATTAAATGCAGATTTAAATAATAAACAAAGAAACTAAAACATACATAGAATAAATCATAACATAGAGAATTTAACGTGGTTCACCCAATCTGGGCTACATCCACCAAACCGCAGCCATCCAATACTTTTATTATCCAGCGCAAAACCTATTACAATCTCGCGAATAATTGCGTTTTTCTTCATACTGTAACCCCCATCCCAACCCCTTTAACAAACACCAGATAAAACCTTGATGGTTTGACACCCATTTTTGCATTATTAAACATAATTCAAGGGAAAGTACAAGTCCTTTGGACCAAATCATCAAAATCACCCTTTCTAGGTTTTGTTGATTAGGTTAATTTGGCCTATTTTACGAACCAACTAGTCTTTAAACTTGTCATATGCCCATGAAAACTTGGGGAAGAAATTTTTATGCCTCCAAACCTCCAAATCCACAAAAATATTCCACTTGTCTAGCTAGATTCTTGCCAAACCCGAAAACCATTGTTTTAGGCCAAAATCATGAGGGTTTATTGAATCTCCTACTTCCACGACCTCCCAGACCTCAAAACCAACTCAAACACAACCCATTAGGTCTGAACATGGTAAAATTTAATAAAATTAGATCTCCCATACATATTTTGTTGAAACCTAGGCTTGAACCTCTCATTTCACATGCTTTTCTTCACAAAAAATTTGAGGACAGCAACTATACCTTCTCTATTCCTCATCCTATGAGGGTTTAAAGTTATCATTTTATGTCTTTTAAAGGCCTTTACACCTCAACTACCAAACAACCACCTCTACAACTGAATTTTAATCTTTTATGATCACATGAAACATAAAACAAAATAATTTCAAGGTTGTTAACATCACTATTAAAATTCTTTAATTTTTTGAACATTCAAATGTATTGAAACTCCTAGGACACCTCTAATACTATGCTAGTGGCTTGATAATGTCCTTATTATTGACATGACACAAACCTCACACCCTTTTACATGTAAATTCTCCAATTTTCCTTAAAAAGGCTACAAAACTCTTTAGTGCAAGACTCAAACTCATAACTCAAAACTTCATCTAGAACATGTCTAATGGTCTTAATTTACCTTACTCAAGACAAAAACATCCAAAATAATCACTCTACCTATTGACCATTTTTCCACCTTCAAATAATCACAAGTTGAGAATGAGGTATAGATGCTCTTGCACCACAAATTATACGTCGTTTGTGAATTTTATTTTTTTTATACAGTTGGTCAAGAGTGGAATGCACTACACTTGTACATTGCAAATAATCTAGATTGGATGACGGTATGGATTGAATGATGTCAACAATTTGGTTGTGCATTAACATGGGAAGGTGTGGCTTCATTGGTTAAAGAGGCTCATTGTAATAGAGATTCCAATGTTACACCAAGGGAAATTGACTTAGCATATGGTTTAAGAGATAGACAAGTACATATAAATATATTAATCACCCATATTATATAATTATTTTCAATTATATTGATGTATATATATGTTGAGATTTTTTTCTTTTCATAAATTCAACCAAGAATAAATATGTTTATCAATTGACGATATTGCAATAATTTTTACATGTTTGACATATTGCAGGTGAAACACCACAAAGCTATATGGTGCAATGGTCATAATTTTGAATCAAAAATTTGGATTACATGAAGAAAAATTGTGATTATGGGATAACTGTAGTCTTTCAAGTGACTAATGTTTCATCTAGAAGCGACATACATCCAAAAGTCTCAAAAAATCGATACTATGGGATTTTGGATGATATACTTGAGTGTGAATTTAAGTCCTTCAAATTAGTTTTGTTCATCATCCTATGGTATAGGATACGATTGAATGAAAATCATCTTGAGAGAACTGTTATTGATCATGATAATGGATTTACCATGGTTAATACAAGGTCGATCGAGCAAGCTAGAAATGAGCCCTATTTTCTTCCAAGCCAATGTGAGCAAGTATTTTACTTAGAGGTTCTAGGTAAACTAGGTTGGTCATTTGTTGTTAGACATGATCCAAGAGAAAGGTCGGTAAAGTATAATGTGGTGGAAGAGGAAGATACCGAAGAACTAGAAGATGATGTAGATGATGATCAAGATCAACAGTTAGTTGATAATCTGCCTGAAAAAGATGTCAAAGAAGAGGAACTAGAACATGATGATGTAGGAGTTAATTTTCTTGAAGATGATATCCATGTGGATGATGACATAATTGAAACTGATATCAATGATGATGATGGTGATGATATGACCAATCCTTACAATGTCAAATTTGGATCGGATGACACAGACAAAGAGTTGGATGAATAAGAAGATCAATGACATTGAAAAGTATGAGTTATGCAATTATATTATCTATTTGATATTAATTTCTTGATAGAATTATATTTGACTTATGTGGTTACATAATTAATTCATGATTTTTTTAATTTTTATGCCATTACATTATTAATTCATGATGTACTTTTTAATGTTTAATTTTAATTCATGATGTTACAGCTATTGTAGCTCACCTAGAAATTTCCATATGATCATAATGAAGTGTTTTGGGAAATTTCATGAAATATGACACATTGATCATAGTAGTGAAATAATTGCAAAGTTGTTTAGATTTTTTAGACCAATCACCCTTCGCAATGTCATTTTTAGGATCATCTCCAATTTGATTACTAGGACACATAAGGTAGGATTTGATTGGCTTATCTTGGAGGAACATTGTAGCTTTGTGTAATGTGAGCAAATTTTGGATGGGGTGGTTGCTATTGCTAAGGTGGATCACTCCTTTCTACGAAGGCCATACACTTATGATTGGGTCAAGTGTTATTTTCTTTAGAAAAAATTTATTGCCTTTTTGATAGGTTATGATTTGATTAGATAGGTTATGAAGCACTTATTTCATGAATTAATTTATATCTATTTTAATTTGTAATTTATTAAATTCAAACACATCCAAAAATATGTCCCTTGCTTTAATTGATTATTACGTTATTTAATTATTAACTCAAATGAAACCTCCAATTCAACTATATATATCTAATTGAATTTATCTAAAGTGTTGAACATTTTTAGATCAAATTTAGTAATTAACTCAAACAACTTTGCCAATTTAACTAACATCTTTTAATATATTAAACAAATATGATTTATGAAATAAGTATATTGGCATGAAATTAAATATGATTTGTATTCCAATGTAAAAACTACAAAGAATGGAACAATTCTTTCAACACACAAACTATTATGTAGTAGTCAATTAAAATGAAAAAGCTTACTCTATATTAGTTAGGATACACAACTAAGAAAATGATCTAAATAGTCTAATAATTTGACCATTAGCATATAGAAATTTCTATAGAGTTGTAGATCTCTTCCATTTAAAAAAAAAAAACAATATTAGGTAGATAATCAAACATCTTTCATTTCTATAGTGACTTATTTATCCTAGAGGAACTAAGTATATAGTATACAAAGAAAACCAACAAACCCACAACTACCCCTATTTTGAAGGAGTTTAGTTTTCTCCCTTTCCTGATCTCCCTAATATTGTCTAATTATTTTAAAGAGAAAAAGGGTCATAACACAACTTTATTCAACCCACTAAATAGCTTGGTTAATGAAACTTGAAAAAAGAAACAAAACAATTTCTATATTTGGCATTTCATGTAGAATGAAGAGTGGTGACAATAATCTACTTATAGTTTAATAAAACACTATTTTTAGAAGGCTTGGAATTAGAGAGATAGAGAAGAGGAGGAGAGAGGGAGAGATAGGTTGAAGAGGAAGAGATAGAAGAGATGGAGATAGATAGGTAGAAAAGGGAGAGAAAGAAGAGGGGGAGAGGGAGCGCAATATGTAGAAAGGGAGAGAGAGAAGAAGATAGGGGAGAGAGGGGGAGATAGCTCAATATATATAGAGGGAGAGGGAGAGACATAGAAAGGGGGTGATATAGAGACATAGAGGGGGATGGTAGAGACAGATCAAAGGAGATCGATATATAGAAGAGATGGAGATAGATAGGTCATAGCTCAATATATATAGAGGGAGAGGGAGATACATAGAAAGTGATATAGAGAGATAGAGGGGGATGGTGAAAGAGAGAGAGATAGAGAGAGGAGTGAGAGGGAGATAAAAATAGAAATAGATATATAGATATAGAGTAGGAGAGATGGAGGGAGAGATGAACTGAATGAGAGAGAAAGGGGGGAGAGGGAGAGATATCTCAATAGATAGAGGGGGGAAGAGGGAGTGACATAGATAGTGGAAGATATAGAGAGATAGAGAGCGACAGGGAGAGATATATCAATCACCCTCCCTATATCTCTATCTATTCATCCTTATCTCTTTATATCAGGTAAAAGCCTATATATACTATTATATAATAATAAATATAATTATATTATATATAATTTAATCTAATATTACTATTATATTAAATATATATTATATTAATTATAATTATTTGTATTATATAAAAATATACTTATTATTATTTATTAATTGTAATAATTTTATATGTATTTAATAATTTTGTTAAAGAATATAATATATAATTATAATAAGTTGAATAATTATATAATTTATTATGTAAATATTGCTAATTTATTATTAATTAAACCTAGCTAAATGGCGCCAAAATTTTCAATTTAATTAACATACTCTAATTAAAACCTAGCTCATCAAATTGGAGAAGTGAAAGGTAAATAGCAGCGTCAAGGAAGAGAGGAAGAGTTTCGAGGAGTGAAAACAAGGTCCATACCAGCACGGAGGAAGTGATTGGAGTTGTTTTAAGGTCAATACCAATGTCGACAAAGAGTTTGGTGGAGTGAAAACAAGGTGAATACCAGCATCAAGGAAGAGTTTGGAAGAGTGAAAAAAAAGGTCAATACCAATGCCAGGGATGAGGTTGAGGGTACTCAGGGAAAATCCATGACCAAGGGACAATGAGTACTGTAAGTTTGGCACCTCCATTCTCTTTAACCTATGTTTTTCATGCCTAGTTTCCATTAAGATGCAATCTTTATGCATGCATAATAGGGATAATAGGAGCTTCACGCCTCGAACAAGGGTTTCAAATTCGCCTCAAACATTCAATGGGAGTAAATTCGCCTCAAACATTCAATGGGAGTAAATGTGCCTCAAACATTCAAACACAGGCAAAGAGATTCATGCCAAGTAGAAAAAAAACCTTAGATAAAAGCTCATGGTTCACAAATGATATGCACAGAGATCAACCTAATACATGGTCTTCACATGCCATAATGGTCTACACCCGATTCTTCCAATGCTAAATGTGAATCTTCGAATTCTTTGCAAATTGGCCTTTACTTCGTCATGCACAAGCAACTTACAAACCCCACAACTTCTATTAATAGCCTCAAAACAGCAATGTGCATAGGTAATTAAAACCAAAAACCTCTCTCAAGTGCATAAATACCTTGAAGAAGATGTTGGTTGATATTTTCTTTGCTCAATGCTTCACAAAAAAAAATGGAAACACAAAACACATATCCATATACACAACAAAAATTTGTATGCAATTTTTTTTAGGAACTTGGATGTCATCCCTTTCACAAGTACCCTACCCAAAGAGAATCATCTACACAAAAGGATGGATATTGAATGTAAACAAAAACACATTTTTAATTTAATTATGCAATAATAATATGTCATAAATGAACCCGTTTTGCTTTGATATTATGTTTGAGAACTCATAATTAAGTCCCACTAACTTTCAAGGTTCAATTTTTTGGTGGGAACATGTTATTCTTTTTTGTACGACCTACCTCAAATCTTATGTCCACAAAGTTGCCAAAACATAAAACAATAAGAAAAAATTTGAAGGTACAACTAAAAAGGGGTTATTTCCTTTTCGCCTCCTCCGCCTCTTATATATCAACATAACATGGAATTACACTTACATAACATAAACTCAAGCATATGGAATTTTATAGGGGCAAAGTATCCTAAGTATATGCTAGGCTAAGCTAGATCTAATGAATGGAAATAGAGGCATACAATTCTTCTTTAATACCTCCACCACAAACATATGCAAGGAAAGGTCTCCTCCCTTCTTGGTAGTGATAACCTCCTCCAAACACCTAAAAATGATAACTTCTTCCAACCGTTTAAAAGAAGACCGCTGCTATGTGTACTTGGATACCATGGAGAAAGGCTATTTGGGCTCTTTCATCAATCAAGGTATTGTTAAATTTTAACACCTAAAAGTGAGAATGAAGAATCTTTCCTATAATGTTGGCCAATTATGCTTCTCAACACCTAGATTACAAAATATTTTTCAATATCATTTCCATCACAATTAAACCTATTGCTTGAGATATAGTCATACAAGTAAACAAATTGGCTTTCTTGATAGTAGATACATTCTAGACAATTCAATCCTTGCATTAGAGATTGTTGAATGGGACCAACAAACTACTCATGATGCCCTTACTATTAAGTTAAAACTTTAACAAGTCATATGATTGCATCAAATTTCCTTTCATGACCTTTGAATGAAGAACCTTCATTCAAAAATGATGCCATGTCAAGACTTTAAAATGAAGGTATTTCTTATTTTAAATATTTCGTGTCCAAAATTCTTTACAAAATGAACCTTTGCATGAAGGAACTTCAAAAGACCTTAATTCAGATGTCCTTCATTAGAAGATCCTTCATATGAAGGTTCCTTTAATTCCATCCCATTATAGCTCTTAGAGTTGTTAGAGATATCCATCAAATTGACAAACCCTGACTTAACAACCATAAATTCATAAGAAAATTGCCCTTGTCAGCCCTAGGGCATCACTTGAATGCCAAGTTTCTTGCTTTAAAAAACCCCTAAATGCAATGGACCTCTATCATACAATGTTTCACACCAATCCACCAAGTTACAATTCCAAGATAGTGGTTGGATTGGTGGATGTCATTTGTACTCAAACAATCAAGAGGGCCTGTATCCACTTGGATGATGTCAAATAGGAATAAACCAAACCATGACACTCAGTTTGCACTTATGAAACTCCATTTTCTCATCGTTCTAACCACTAGTCCTCTTTACCACTAACTTAGCACAACTCTCTAAAATACTCTTTAAGTGGACCTTTCCAATCCACTATTCCTTCAAGGAAAAGACCCCCCCAACTTGGGTTCTTGTACTCAAACAATTAAGAGGGCTTGTATCCACTTGGATGATGTCAATTAGGACTAAAAAAAACCACGACACTCAAGTTTTCACTTGGGAAACTCTATTTTCTCATCGCTCTAACCACTGGGCCTCTTTACCACCAACTTAGCATAGCTCTCTCAAATACTCTTTAAGTGGACCTTTCCAATCCACTATTCCTTCAAGGAAAAGACCCCCCCAACTAGGGTTCTTGTACTCAAACAATCAATAGGGCTTGTATACACTTGGATCATGTCAAATAGGACTAAACCAAACCATGACACTCAATTTTTCACTTAGGAAACTCCATTTTCTCATCTCTCTAACCACTAGGCCTCTTTACCACTAAAAGGCTTGTAGCCCTGCCCAGTAGGATAGTCAAAATAAAATCCACATATAAGCTTCTATTAGGCTTGAATCACTAAAATTATACAAGTAATATATGCCCCTACAAAATATCAAAACCTTCTTTCTTGACAGTGGACAGTAAATGAGAAATAGACCAAAACAACACTACTCCAAGAGGCCTAATTGGCAAGCTGCAACAGGACAATTAACTATCTAGGCTCTCCCCTTCACCCCAGAGCCTTGAAACAAGTTCTTATAGGATAGTTACACCCATGTCTATCACTCCTAAGTGCCTTCATAGTTAAAATCACCCTAAACAAGCAAAACTCAACTTTTTGCTTCACAATCTAGGCCTATCACATGAGGATGCCAGGCCTAGAACATTGCAAAACTTCCTTCACACAACATTTCATTCTCCAAAACCCTAAAAAATATGAAAATATACACAAATATCTTCCATCCCACCAAAAATTAGCAATATTATAGCGTGGAGATGGAAGAAAGAGCCATTCTTCAATCAAAACCCTAATTTTGAGGGTTTTCAGAACCGTTCCTGCTAAAAGAAAGCCAGGTATTCCCTCTATCCAACCTATTGATGATGATTTTGGCACCACAACAATGCAAGCAGAATATCACTATTCTACTTCTCCTAAAAGAGAAAGGCAACACATGGATGCCTTATCTCCCAAGGTCTTTGTAGTTGGGTCTCAACTATGTTGATGTTACTCAGTGGTCAATGCAACAGTAATATTCAAGGGGCCTACTAGTGTTGAGCTTTTGGATTATTTTGGGGTCAAACATAAACTTAAATCTACTCTAACTGGAGTTTTTAAAGAAAAAAAGAAGAAGATAGATCAGGGCTTTGGAATAGAAAAAAACAATAATTCATTTGAATTAACCGGACCTGTTGTCTTTCAAGGAATTCCTAACTAAAACTGCAGAACAAAATTAACTTGTGACTAACACACAATTGCATTCATTCACAGTGTTGATTTCAACAGCAGATTGCAAATCACTATTTAAACAAAACATAGAATCAAACCTCATTCCTTAAAAGATTCACAAATCAAATGATTAACTCAAGACAAACACCATTTTGGAACACAACATGAAATAGATTTTAATCTAGTTGTTTCTAGTGTTAGTAAAACAAATAAGCAATATTTACAAAGCTGGCACAATCACCAGTGTATAGAAAATTTGTGATTTCAAATTGTTTCCATTTACACTAAAGAAATTGAAAGATACATTACAGTCTATTTTGAATCTAACTTCTAACTAAGAAGACAAAAGAAGCTCCTATTACAAAAAATCTGGATCAGCTTCTATCCCCTCTATTCCTATTCATTTTAATCCTACCAGTTCTTTTTTTAATTCTAACCTAGAAGTTTCCACCCTTACAAAGAGGAAAGAATGCCATTATATACAAAATGTACCAACAAGAATGTGTTGTCCTTGTGTTAGGGTTTACAAAATATCTGCATCCAGGAGAGTCAACTCTCAGATCTTTTGAGGAAAGTCAAAACTGCATTTAATGTGAAGCCTTGCTATCCATGCTAATGAGGGATTTCTACCCTCAGGAGAAGCCTTTTAGATCTTTTTGCGGCTACAGCATTAACTCATCTGTCTTCATGTCCACCTTTGAACTCTACTCAAGGTCGTCTTGAATGCTTAGAATATCTCCAGGGCACTTTACCATTAATACTAGTCAACCTCTGCCAGTGGTTACCACAGCTGTCCCTGTGATTCATGGTTGTTTCTTTCCCTCAGCTTCCCTCATGTTTTGGACCTCTCTGCACGCTGACCATCCTCTGGAAGCATCATCAGGCCTCCCTATAGATTCAAACATCTCACCCAAGCCGATCCATTGCCTTTGGATCTCAGAAGGAATTCATTTCATTTGCACTCGGCAGACATCTTACACAGGGGTGGTCAATCTATCAAAGGGCCAACGGATTCATCCCTGAGTTCCCTGCGGTTGGTGGAATAGCAGCCACGTAAGACTTCCGAGAGGTCAAAGGTCATGGGAATGCATCGCATGTCAGTGAGACACCTTTGGTGTCTCCTCGATGCGATGATATTTCTTTTGACAACTATCGGCATGACCTGGACCAGTCGATGAGACCATTTGGTGAGCTTCAGAAGTCACATCGAGCTCATTTAACCTATCAGCAAGACTGCGTTCTTTCGCTGAGACCACACAACGAAGTTCCTCTTCTCTCGGCAAGCACATTTTGTATCGGTGAGACTTCTTCATTTGCCAAGACCTTTTGCCGATCTCCTCTATTCTTGCTGAACTCATTCTACACCTTCGATGGGGTCCCCTAATAGCATTCTCCTGTTGTTGAGACTTTCTGATTCCATCGCCAAGACATTCCCGGGTCGCCGAGACTTTCTAGCAAACTCTAACTGCTACGCCGATGCCTCCCTTTTTCTTTGAGACCACATCCAATCGACAAGACCCCCAGCAAACCCCTTTTGATTTGGTGAGCCCATTATGAATCGGTAAGACCCTTCTAGGTTGGTGAGACTTTATAGCACCCCTTTCTTTTCTCCCCGAGTTCATTTCTATCCCTTTGGGCTCGAGATCTTATGTTTCGACGTAACCCTCACGAGTCGGTGATAGATTACCCCAAACTCTGGATCCTTCGGTGATTTTATTTCATGTCGACAGGACTCCTTGGGGTCGGGGAGACCTTTTATCGAACTCCTTTATGCTTCTGGAGTCTCCTCGATCTTTGTTTTCTCCCCGCCGAGCCCATTATGTCAACAAGAGTCATGGCGATGCCAGACTCCTTCGGTGAGATCATCTCTGATGTCGGTGTAACTTTGATGTTTCAGAGAGAACCTATGGCAAACTCCCCTCTTTCACCAAACTCTTCCATCGCCAAGACCTTCTCGAGTCAGCATGACATCCTACTAAACTCGTTGCATTCATTCTGAGTCTCCCTGATTTAGAGCCTTTCGGCGTGACTTCTACTCTTTGGCAAGACATCTTGCCGAGAGCATTATCTTTTGGTGATCTCCTATCATTTCAGGGAGACACTTTGTGGTCGCCAAGACCTTTTAGCAATCTTAGATCACTATGTTGATGTCGCTTTTGTCACTAGGACCTCATGGCAAAGTCTACCTTACCTCCCAGCGGGCCCATTCTATATGTCAAGGAGACATCCCACAAATCACCTTATGTCTCACTGAGATGTAACTTGAGTCTCATGTGGGTCACTGTGACTTACCAGAATCAAGGAGACATCATATCGGTCACCTTGTGTCTTATCGGAAATCTCCCTAAATCTCCCTGAGTCCACCCTTCTGGTCATTGAGACATATTGACTATCTCACCGAAGACCGCCAATAGAATCCCCTTGTGCTATGTTGGTGTGACCCAAAGATTTTACTGAGACATCTCCCTGCCGCGAAGGCCTCTCACCGAAAGACATATCTTTCTCAGTGGTCGGTGAGACATGAGCCCTTTTGGGGAGACATTTCCCTAAAAAAAACTCATGTCGAAGTGTTAGACCCTTTTTGCTAGTCGGTGAGACTTTGTGAACTCGCCGAGACTTCTTGGCGAGGAGAAAACCTTATGACGATATACGAATCCTTTTGAAATCGATCGACGACACATGGATATTTCGCCAAGACAGTCCCCCGAAGAAAAACTCATGCCGATAGGAAACTCCTAGTCACCAAGATGATGAATGATGTCTTGGCAATAGATGCCTACATATGATTTTTGATCATTGTGACATCGTTGGGGTCTTGCCGATAGGAAACACAGATGCATATCGACAGAATGCATTGGTAGTCAACAAGACATCTAGGAGGTCTTGCCAACTTTCTTCTTCAAGGGAAATTGTGACCAACTGGGCTGAGGAAAGCCTTCCAAGTGAACTCTTTTGAGAAATATCACCATGTGTGTGGCCTGTTCCTACAAAACAAAAGGTATTCATCAATCCCCAAAGTAGATGAAATATATTATAATGAACTATCCTACTGCTTATGATTACTTCATTGAAAACTTAGCAAGAAGGCAACCAATTCAAGTTAAGATAGGACCAAAATTAAATCAGATAGATCAGAAGTCAAAATTAGGAGGAAGACAAAAGAATTCCAAAGAAGAAAGCAAGTAACCAAGAGCAAAAAGAAACCAAAAAGAGAAAGGGGGACCCATTTTTTTCCAACTCAAAATGGGGGTGGTTATGCAAGGCATAACACAACCATAATAGGATTTTACTTGTACAGTACATACATAGGTCATACCATGCAGTAGAACAAGAAATTTACACACAGATTTTCCAAAAAATAACAAGATTTTGCATTAGAACTTCAAAATGATTCATCAACCTACATGCCTGGACCAAGAGAGGCTTATTTCTATCTTCAACCAACCTCTCGATGTCCCACAACTAAAATTTTAATTGGTTGTACATTGGGAACTAACAAAACATCATTTAGACACCTAATTGCCTAGTTAAGGAAAGTTAATACAACTCCCACAAGCCCGAATACAAAGAGCCTACAAGAGGTGTCAAAAGGAATCAAAACCATTTCAAAACACCAAGGAAACTCCCCTCAATCACCTGGTTGCATCATGGCATTTTGATTCTTTAATTTTCCAAGGTGCACTAAGCTTACAAATTGAGGATGGAGACCTTGTGATTACATTGAAACTTATCACCAAGACTCAAAACCTACTACAATCCCTTGAAGATGGTCCTTAGGACCTTATTACATCTTAGTCAATTTGACATAAAAAAAAAAAAACAAAACAAGGCCTCAAAGAGGCATGGAGACCCAAGGTGCCCCTGCACCAAACCAACATCCATAACTGACTTACAAACACTTAACAACCCATTATTTTGCAAAATTCCAATTTTGACAAATTTTAATGTCAACAATTGCAATGGGATGGGAATAAAATATGATAGAAGTGGGATAAGAAATGCATCATTTGAAGCATCAAACCAATATGCAAAGATGAAAGAAAGTGCTAACCCCTTAAACTAAAAAAGTTTCTTTTAACTTTAAGTTTGTTGGGTAGCCAAATCTTTTAAGTTATCAAATCCAACCATCATACATAATCAAAATGTATTGTTGTTTCAAATGACTATGAGCACTAACTTTCACCATTTGAAGATGTTGAAAGCTTGTCATAGAGAACTAGAACATTGATGCAACCACTCATCCTACCTTAAAACATACCAAAAGTCTCCTAGCAATTAGACATAGGAATATTTAAGATGACATAAACAATTTTTATTGCCAAAGCATAAACTTATGATGACTTAACTAGTCCTAGTACACACTCCCTCCCCGTTAACCACTTAGACATATGGATTTTATCAGTGGATAGTTGAACCATGTCACACATGCACCTAAATTATGCCTATTAGTGTTCTAACTCATCTAAGTTTTCAAGACAACTTAAACCAAAATATTATGTATGGTGAAACCATTCTTCTTCCTAATTGCAAGGGATAGTCTCCTTCATACATTTATTTGATTTGTGATGGACACATTTGGATGGTAGTAACAATAACTTGCAATCTATCAAGATTTGATTACCTTATAACCAATCGAATTCTAGCGATGAAATGATAGATTAATAACAATGTCACCTTGGGATCACATCACCATGAAAGAACTTCACCCAACATCCTTATGAGTGCAAGTACCACCAAATAGGTATTTTTCAAATCTATCTTCCTTGAGTGAGGGAAATTCAAGAAGAGAAGAGGAAAGCGAGACATGTAGTAGGTCTAAAAGAGGGAGATCAACTAGAGGTCAAAATATTAGAAGAAAATTTCATAAATGCATGGAATTTTTTCTTGCTGAAGGGGGGTCATGTTCTTATGATGATAAGAGCATAGGTGACATCGAGGTTCCATTTAGGTACAAACATCTATGGAAGCAATGGGTACCTAAGGAACTTCCTCCAATAAACACTGATTTTTTGTGTCAACGAAAGGATATATCGCATAGCACCATCATCATTACATGGTTTGGGCCTATTTTGTATGGACGACATAAAGGCCTTTTATGAAAAAGTTACTGAATTGATCGAGTATGTCAAACCCTGTTACAGTTACAAATATTGGATGCAACTAGTTTGATATACACAAAGTATGCATAGGTATGCACTGTCAACAAATTATATACATCTAAAAGATAAGGATCCAAATAAAGGAGTGGCTATGTGCATTGATGAAAGGCCAAAAGCATCAGGGAATATTGTAGGGTTTATAAATAGTACATGACCTGGGTCAACAAATAAGCAACCCAATTGCATAAATGAGGCGTGCGAGGGAAACCATGTATTCGTATGTGTGATAAAATTAATAACTATAGGGGAAGAGTTGTTAATTGATTATAATTTGAATCGCTGAGATACAAACACAATTACTATGGGGGCGGTATGTACTATATACCATTTTACTATAATGTTTTTTTCGTAAGTCTATTGGTTTCATTTCAGTAATGTTTTTTTATATTTATTTTTTGTTACAGCTGGACATTGATCATATGGGAAAGGGTTCGTCCCAGACTATATACTGTGATGCATCTTTAGGCGCTTCTACCTGACAGGTTTACCTCATTGTAATTGTACAAATTATATATGAGAAAAATGTTTTATTATTATGTTTTTTTCATAAGTTTATTGGGTTAATTTCAATAATATTTTTAATATTCTTGTTGTAGTCGACTGATCAGGGAAAGGCACTAGCAATAGAGGAGAGAATCCATAGGGTCGAGGTGCAGTCATTGTTATTGAATGGTGACATCGCATATTCAGCAAACCCTCTCAATATGATAATGAAGACACAAAAAAAATGCAATGAAGAAATCCTTCAATTGTTATTCATAGTACCTCAAATAGATGAGATAAGAGAGAGGGTCAAAATATTGCATGAGAGAGTACAAAACTTGCAAGTAAGCTATCATGAGGTCTTTAATTATAACATAAGTTCATTCATGGTTTTATATTTTGTACTCTTTTATGTCATGAACTAAAATGTGTGTTGTTTTTACAGGATTATTTGCATCCTCATGATGCTGCTAGCCATGATTAGGGTACTATAGGTGTTGCCCACAGAGTAGGGGTTGATAAAGGTGTCCATCCTAATCGTCCTGCACATACATCACATCATCTGACCCCATCATTCGTTCCTATATTGTCGACTAAAATTTCGGCAACACATAGCATGTAGGCATCAAGTAGTACTGGTGATGCAAAGGCCACTAGTATTGGTGATGTTTTAGCAGCATTTCCTAGATCTTCCCATAGTACTAGTATGCAAACATTGATAGTCACATTTGTGGTGACCAAGGATTTTGTTCCCATGAAGATAGAGAAGGTACCAAGTACTTTAAAATGTTTTAATTATTATTATATATAATCCAATTGAAATTTACTTATTGATCACTCTTTTTAGACTAATGAGCCCATGATCCTTTTTCTTTCCTTGTGTATGATTCTTCACTTTCTCTTCTATTTGGGGATGATGTAAGGAATTCATCAAAAAAAATTCATGCTTACCCAAGTATGGTATGAATACTTATTTTTATATGTTCCATTTCTTAAGAAGTGGTTTCTCCTATCATGAATTTAGTGAGCTATAAAAATTTAACATAGAGCTACTAAACATTGTACAACTTTGCTTGATTTGCATACAACCCAACCATAGAAACTTTGAATAAATGATGCAAACCTTTACATGTGTATGTTGTGGTTATTTATATGATCTCACCTTGTGCAAATGCATAGAAGTGCTTAGGATCAAAGTTTGAAGGATGTTAAGTTGCCACTAGTTTAAGAAGAGGAAAGTATGTCTTCAGGAATTTCAAGGAAAAACAATCAAACACCTCTACCAAATCACCAAGGCACATTATAACCATCTATACCTTCTCACTATAACCAATTATGAGACCTTCAAGACAATAGGTTTATCATCTACTTCACAACTCTGTCCATTCCAACTTAATTTCCTTTTTGTAGTCAAGTCGTCATTCATGCATATTAGATTCACCATACCTAAATCATTAAAAACAACATACACTACCTTCTATACCTTATCCTTCACCAAAACACCAAGGTCTATGTTTAACAAACCAAATGCAATTGCTAAATTTTCACTATGGTGGTAGATAAATTATTCTTTTTTCTTCTATTTCACAACATTAAGTAAAATTATTGAAACTAGAAATACCCTGTTGCCTCCATGTGCCAAGCCAATTTCTCCAATATAGACTTATTGGGTGTCACCAATATAGAAGATAGTCACCAATATAGAAAATTTATGCAATCATCCCACAAAATCTTCTTTATTCTAATTCATCTTGAGTTTTCCTATAGAAATAATGATTTTGCTATGTGATTATGAGATCATCAAATCATTGAGCTCTACACCCACCTTTCTAATGTCAATGTTGTAGGATTCGAGATTTTTTCCTTATATTTCCATAGGTATTTCTTTAGTCCTCTAAAATTCATGCATTCATGTGTCATTTGAGAGGGTAATTCCATAAAGGTTTTGTCACAATTGAAGAATAATGCATTAGCTTATGTCCATCACAAAAATAATAAGGGTTATTATGGGGCAATTTGATAGGAAATGAGTAGATCTCAGAGTATGCTATAGGCCTTCATACTACAACCTTGTTCATGATAGAAGATTCTTGTTTTGTGACATGGAAAGAATACATTAAGTGATTGACAGACCAAGGATAGTGAACTATGTAGGAATATGTGAAAGGGAAGTGATCAAGCATCTGCTACTATGGAAAGGCCAAGAGACACAGGTGGGTAGATATCTTAAGCACAATATGTTGACAATCAAGATAAGGAATCAATGTTAAAAGATAGAGCATAGGCCATTAGAGATAGTCATTTAAAATACATGTCAATTGGACTATGCAAAGATAGTTGAAGGTAGTGAAAAGTGACAAGTGCAGTGTCAAATGAAAGAGACAACCATTTCCTAAAACTAGGGATAATCATAACAATACATTTAATACTCACCATAAAATGACAATGAAACAATAATGTAAGTGTATACGCATAAAAATGGTCATGTCTATAATCCTGGCAATTAATTAAATATTTATTATTTAATTATTTTTCTAAAATCCTCTACATATGATTAAATTTATTTAATTTAATTATATTGTTCATTCATCTTATTCTTCTTCCATAATTAAATAAATTTATTTTATTTAATTATTTTCATATGTCCACTTAATTATTTAAATAAATACATTCTATTTATTTAAATTAATTATCCTGTTTGAATTTAAATTAAATCTTTTGATTTAATTAAATTTAAATATTTCTCTTTCTTCTATTTTAATTCTTCTTCTAATTAATTAAATGTTTCATTTGATTAATTTCATAAAAGTGATTTAATTAAATAAATTTTATTTAATTAAAAATATCTTATGCTTTCTTTCCAAATCACAATTAGGTATTTTATTTAATTGTGCAATCTTCTCATATCATAATTAAATATTTTATTTAATTATGAGATATTTTGCTTTTTTCAATAAAACCTGATTAAAGCTCTCTTCTTATCACAAGCTTTCTTCTGCTTTTAAAAACTTAATTAAATATTTTATTTAATTAAGAAAAGCTGAATGTCCTCCACAAATAAATAATTGATTTTTTTAATTAATTATTTATCAGCTTTAAATCTTTCTTTTATTCTTATCTTCTTATCTTTTCCTCTTTCATAAAATAGAAAAATCTTGTTTTTAGGTTTCTTCTATTTTCTCTTCAATTTCATCTTTCTTCAACCGTTCGATCTGCCAGGAATTATCACAACCGTCCATCAAGGCAGCCAATCAAAATCATTCAAAAAACTCTATAAATACCTGTGTGAATCCAAGCATTGGTAATAAGCAATTAATTAGAATTTATGCATTTAGTTCATTTAGCACTTTAATCTCATAGCATCATGTTTATTTCAAGCTTTTTAGTTCAAATCATTATCATAGTTTAATCTTGCATCTACATATCAAAATCTTGTTATTTAGGAAGACAGTTTGTTGAGCCTAGCCTACGATCTGAGAACACAAAGCCGGAATCGACAAAAACACTAAAGATAGAGGACAATAGGATGACAATGGAAGCAGAATACTGAGTTTGCATTTCTATACTTTTTTATATTCTGTTTTGATATAATGTCCTATTGGTGTGTTTGAACATTTATTTTTCAATTCATTTACGCATCTAATTTTCATACACATATTAAATGGCACCCACCGTGGGGCCTATGCCCCCATTTTAGACTTCTTTCTTGCAGGTTTTCCTATAGGTTTCCCTTGCAGGTTTTCGGGCATTCGGCCGCGCATCTGGAAGATCCAGAAATTTTTATTTTCTAGGTATTTCGGCACATCTGAAGACTGTTTCGGCGCATCTGGGCATTTCTGCGGCACATCTAGGAAACAGAGTGGCGCATACGTGTATTTTTGCAGCGCATATAGGAATTTAGTTAGCGCATATAGGAATTTTTTTAGCGCATTTAAGCATGTTTCAGAAAATCTAAAAAAAAAATTCATTTAGAATTAGCGCATTTGGATCTATTTTTGCACATCTTGGTAACAGGGTGGCGCATTTAGTTTCTGTTTTTGCGCATATGAATTTCTATTATTGTGCACATAGGTACTGTTATTGCGCATCTATATTCTATTTTCGTGCATCTGAGTAGTAGAGTTGCTCATTTGGATTTTTTTTTAGCGCTTTTGAGCAACAGAGTTTCGCATCTGGATTGTAACAAGGATTCTGAGTCTGACGCCTTCCGCAGACAGAATTCCTTTCTTTCTTTCTTGCTGGGTTTAAAATGAATCAATCTAGGGTAGCCACCACACCTTTATCATGCAGTTAAAACGAACCCCATGTCTGTTGTGAAGCAAAATCTTCACTTAGATTAAATCACTTTTGATTTCGGTGCATTTAAAACGAACTTGTCTACTCTTGTTGACTGTGCTTGAAAGTGGTAGGTGATTATGCTCTCACCCTGTGCAAACTAGGTGATCAGAAAACTAGACCCACTTTTCCCTGTGTAACCCTGACTTGATAATCAAAGTATCCTCTCCCCTTGCGCACTTGTGCGATCCTGGGTGCAAGAGAAATGGTTATTGAATCTAGAAATTGGGCATGCCTAGGGATTTCATCACCCCAACGCGACTCAAACCGACAATGGAGCTAAGGCCAAGCTACCCCCAACCGGTATATAAATGTAAATCTTAAGGGAAAACCTAAGGTTGCTTGTGCGAATGTGTCATACGGACAGAGTAGTACTCCTTTAAACCCTGTTGAGCTTAACCTCTTCAGGCTGGAGAGCCACCTTAATGGTGATTAATCTCTTGCCCCATGTATGGCCACTCAAACGGGGGTCCCGAACTAAATACCATTGTTTAGAAAGCCAAAAGCCTTCTATCTGCTAGTCCAGCACCGGTCGGTGTGAAGCCTTCCACACTTTCGCAGTCTGTAGTAGAGGTGATTAGCTCGCCATGGGAGTTTCATGGGGGTTGGAAGCTTGGTTGGCTTGAGAAGAGAGTGCACTGTAAGGGGGATCCCGTGCAGCCAAGCTTCTGGATTCACACACTACTGATATGTGGTTGGGGAAACCCACGTGGAGTCTAGCGGATATTGTCCTGGCCTAACCTAGGTTCTGCTTGTCTTATCTGTGCTTGGTTACGAATCAACTTAAATCAGATTGTTTTCTATGCTTTCAAAAACATTAATTCAGATAAAGGATCATCCAAAAACCAACATGATAAATTTCAGCTGAAAACTGGTCAAAACTGTCCTTAGAAAAATTGTTTTAGCGCATCTAGAAAAAACCTGCAGTGCATTTAAACTCTGTTTTGACGCATCTGTGTTCTGTTTCAGCGCATTTAGGGTATTTTTCTGCGCATATGTGCTCTGTTTCTGCACATCTAAGGTATTTTGCAGCGCATTTGACTCTTTCTCCAGCGCATTTACCTTTTTCTGCAGCGCATTTAGGAAACATAATAGCACTTTTAGGTTTCTGTCAATATTTGTACACAGACCCGAATCTCTGAGATTTTACTCCCATGTTGAGAAAGTGGAAATCAACCAAGTTCACTAAGAAATCAGTTTTCAATAGGATCAAGAAGCCCAAAACAAACTTAAGTTACAAAAAGACTTTAGATCGCAGAGAATTCCTGTATAAGAGTCGAGACGTTTTGCTCCATTATCGCACATTCCTCCATAGATACCAAGACTACATTAGGGGATTCACCGACGATTATGCTGTAGAACCTTTGGCTACCCAAGCTTATTATCAAAGATTAGCATTGTCTCAACGTCACAATCTTAATCAACCTCTTGAGTTTGAGAATATACCACAACCTTCAATTGAATATTCAACGCGTCCTAATCAAATCCTTCAGTGACCTTTGATCATATCCGAGGATCTCTTACATATGCCTATTTTTACAAGATCTCAACACAACAAGCTAGGAGAAACATCTCAACAAGAAACTTCCACACACAACATTCAAGAAGAAGGTGAATGTGATAGTCCTCTTTTTGGTGTGAGTCGCAATCCCCTTTTCAGTGACAACAATATGGCTGATGGAGAGGAAAATTTGTTGCTTAAGAACAAAAACATGAACAAAACTCCCGTAGATAGTGATGATGAGCAAGAGGAAGAACTTCAACTTAGAGAGGCGGAACAAAACCCCAAGTTTCTTAAGATCTTTGAACAAATTATACAACGTGACAAAGAGAAGTACTTTCTTTTCTTGGCAGATCAAGGAGCTAAATTGCCTAAGACTTTGATACTGAGAAATTAAAAAGCAAAGAAGAAGAACCATCCCCATCTAACTTCGCTTTTTTTGAACAAGAGCTTAAAAAATTCCAAGAAACAATCAAAGAAATACGAGGGGGAACCACAACCAAGAAATACACTTTGGATGACATATGTCCTTATCCTTTTGATAGAAGTCTCAACATGATTCCATTTCCTAAACACTGTGAAATTCCCAAATTTAATTGTTATAATGGGAAATCAGACCCAATTGACCACTTTAGAGACTTTCGAAACATGACATTGGAATTTTCCCACGAGGATACATATTTATTGTGATTATTTCCTCGAAGCCTTGGAGTCAACTCTATGGAATGGTTATCTAAGATTACACCTCCTGTTCGAACATTTGAGGAATTGATCAATTTGTTCATAACACAATACGCCTACAACATTCAACACCAGATCACCATGATTGATCTTTGCAAAGTTGCACAGAAACCTGGGGAATCTTTCACTACCTTTCTTCAAAGATGGAGGAGAATGTTCGCTAGGTACCCACGACATGTTCCTGAAAAGGAGAAAATGGTTACTTTCATCAATAGCCTCAACTTAGAAATGAGCTATCGTTTAAATCTACATTGTCCACCTTCCTTTGAAAAATTGATTGAGGATTCCATCACCATCGAAAGTGCTTTGGTCAAAAGAGGGACAATAAAACTTGATAGGGACAACCCTAGCTCATCTAACCATTACAACAATCAAGACAAGTCTAAATTTTGGACCCGCAACAAAAACGTTGTAAACGATGGTGTTGTAGATGCAAATCATATCACGACTAGGCCATTTGTCCTGAGCACTCCTCGTAACAATAATTACAACAATGTCAATTCAATCGCGAATCTAGGAAACAATCACTTCAATGAACAACAATCAGGGGACTGCCAACAACCAAAACTATCGGGGAAACAACAACAACAATACTTTAGGGAATACCTCAAACACGAAACCGCAACGCTTTCCATTCTTCTCCAATAGAAGAACTTTCACTCCACTAGACAATCCTTAGAATCTGCTTTCAAAGAGGTTATGGAAAAGAATGTCCTTATGTTACCACCACAACGCAATTATGAACCTAGTGTAAAACCTCCATCATGGAATGAGGCCTATTTTTGTGACTACCATAGGTGCAGAGGTCATCATACAAACAACTGTCAAGGTTTGAAACATGCTATTCAAGACCTAATTGACAAGGGCATTATCACAGTAGAAGGACAACAGAAATCCAATGAAGATCACCAAGCATTTCGAAATCCTCTACCAAATTATCAAAAGGGAGAGTTTTTTGACAAAAATGTGAACCAAATTGATGACAATGTAATCCGTCATCTCTATACAGACAATGAGCGAGTCAATGTTATAAAAATCAAAGAGAAAGTAGACAATGGACAAGTGAATTTCACAACGAGAGCCCAAGAAAAAGTTATCTTAAAGGGTACCTCTTCAAAATACACTGAGACCTTCCCTCAACATCAATATGACTTAGTTAACCAACTTCGAAAAACTCCGGCTCAAATCTCCATTTTAGAACTCCTGAAGATTTCCCCTACACACAAGGAAATTTTAGAAAAAGCCCTTTTTGAGACGACTGTATCCACGGATTTGGATGTGAACCGATTTCAAGCCATGGTAGGACATTTGTCCTCACCTACGTGTCTCTCATTTTCAAACAAAGACAATGTTTCCATGACTCATCCCCACAATTCATCATTATACTTAGAGGTCATGATCCATAAGTTCCATGTTAAACGTGTTCTAATAGATGGAGGGGCTAGTCTAAATATATGTACCTTGAAGGTGGTTCAAGCATTAGGATTTGCAAAAGACTCCATTGATCCTAGAAGGAAGATTACTATAAAATCCTATGATGATGAGGAGAGAACATCTAAAGGTCTAATCATGCTACCAATCAGAGTGGGACCTGTTATCAAAAACACCTTTTTTCAAGTTTTAGATCGAGATCTTGCATACAAAATCTTGTTGGGTCGTCCGTGGATCCATGAAATGCAAGCTGTTCTGTCCACTTACCATCAATGTCTTAAGTTTCCATATGATGGACAGGAAATCACTATACCAGCTGATAATTCAAACACCCAAACTTGTGCCAATGTCAAAGCTCATCAGGATACTTTGGTTCTGAATAATCGAGAAGCACTTGCTAATACTTCTACTAAGCATGATACACAAATCAGCCAATTAGCCAAAAGCTTTGACAAGAAACTGCAGTTCAAGGAAAGTGGAGTTGGGGAATATTCCCTTTGTCTCGCTAATCTACCTACGTCTCCTCGATCATATGGAAAACCTTCTATTACACAACAACATATATCAGCAGCATCAACATCAGCACAAATACAAATAAATCCAACTACCAAGTTCAATGGACAATTTTTCAAAGAAAAGTTTCCCATGGGAGATCCTGAGGATACAACAATTCTGGATTGGCTCTATAAGGATGAAGAAGAAACAGTTTTGAATGTCACCTTACCAATAGATCAATATGGGAAAGGATATTCCATCATGCAGAAGATGGGATATGACAATGGTCCTCTTGGAAAAAGAAAAGAAGGCATAGTTGAGCCTATCCATCTTCCAGGGCTTGCTGCATATGATAAAACTGGAATAGGCTACGATGCTACCTCATCTAAACAATTACAAGGTAATGTTTTTACACTGCAAGAAGGTTCTGATAATAATGAGACATGTTTGGCATCAATCCTGAATGTCATAGAAAATAATTCTGATACAGATTCTGCTAAATATGAATGGGATACCGTCCACAATGATGAATTTTGGAGGGACAAAGAGGTAGATGTCATACACAAGTATACACCCACTTTAATCAAAGGAGAAGGTTCAGGATCCCAACCACAAGAATTTGAACCACAACGCAACTATGAGTCTAGTGATACTGAGTCAGATTTTAACGAACAAGACTATCAAGAGAATAGTACCATCATTGACCTACCTCATACCTCAAATCCTACAGATAACTCTGTCTTGACCCTAACCATCACCGATTTCACATGACCAAATGACGTGTTACCTTTAATCCACCCTGATCTCATTGACTGGGATCTGACCGAATCTATTAATATACCTATTTTTCCCAATGATGAAGCTATCATAAACTTCCTTTCCGCCGAAGGTGTCGATAATTGTTCCACTAGCGATTTTCGGTATGAAGTCTTTAATCAGGAGAGTGTCAAGTCTCCTAGCTGCAAAAAATGAAAATAAAGAAAAACGATCTAGTGGTGAAAACCATAATCTGGCAGTGCTAGATCAAACAAAAGATAAAATAAAGAGCGTATCAGGTGGTGAAAACCTTTTTAAGGCACCAGCTAATGGGACTCTTGACACTCTCCCGGAGCACTATCATGAGCGATCGCCCATCTTGATCGAGCCTACAAAGGAAATCAATATTGCAACTATAGATAATCCAAGGATTTTATAGCTAGCTGAATCAATGACAGATAAAGAAATCCCAGAGTTCATGAACTTTCTCAAAGAAAATCAAGTTAATTTTGCTTGGTCATATACAGACATGCCAGGCCTTGATCCCAATCTCATAATGCATCATTTGTCTATCAAACCAGGAGCTAAACCAGTAAAACAAAAACTCAGAAAGATGAATCCTCATGTAGCATTACTGGTTAAGGAAGAACTCAAGAAGCTCCTCGATGCAGGATTTATAAGATCAATTGCCTATGCAGAATGGATCTCCAACATTGTACCAGTAGCAAAGCCAGACAAACGTGTAAGAGTATGCACTGATTTCAAAGACCTTAACAAAGCTTGTCCAAAGGATGACTTTCCGCTTCCGAGCATTGACTAGAATGGGTTACTACTGGCCTACAATGGAAAGGGAATCATTCACTTTTGTTAAAACATGCTCAAAATGTCAGATTCATGGGAATCTTATTCATGCTCCTGCACAAGAACTTCATTCGTTTACACCCACCTGGCCATTCTCTCAATAGGGGTTACATCTCGTGGGCAAAATTCATCCTTCTTCCTCAAATGGGCATAAATTCATTATCACGGCAATTGAATATTTCACTAAGTGGATTGAGGTAGTACCTCTCTCTAAAGTCACTGGAAAATAGATTTCATCCTTCATACTCAACTACATTATTTGTCGATATGGTATTCCTAATGCCATTATTACGGATAATGGTCGGCCTTTCAAGAATCAGGATGTCGATGAACTTTGTGAAAGATTCCATATTCAGCACAGATATTCCACGCCTTATTATCCACAAGGGAATGGCCAAGCAGAGGCCTCAAACAAAACTATACTAAAGATTTTGAAGAAGACTGTCAATGACTCAGGGAAGGATTGGCATATTCAACTCAATCCCGCCTTGTGGGCTTACAGAACTAGTGTCCGAACGCCAACAGGAGCAACACCTTTTGCCCTTGTTTATGGAGCAGAAGCCATATTGCCTTTAGAGGTAGAAATACCTTCATTAAGAGTATCACTGAAAGGTCTCATAACAGAGGATGAATACAGAGTTTCTCAACTACAAGAGTTAGAACTTCTAGATGAAAAGCGACAAAGAGCAGCTGACCATTTGAAGGCATACCAGCAGATGATGTCTCGCAGCTATAATCACAAGGTAAAACCACGTACCTTCCAGGTGGGAGATCTAGTTCTGAAAGAGAACCCACAAAATCAACAAGATCGAGAAAAGAAAGGAAAATTTGAACCAAATTGGCTAGGCCCTTACGTGGTTATTGCAGTCTACGGCTCGGGAGCATACAAATTATCAACGCCAGATGGGGACCTATTTGATGAACCCATCAACAGTATACATCTTAAAAAGTATTATGTTTAAGTCAGAAAAAGTCCTGAAGAAATCCAAAAACAGCAGAAAAAGTCCTAAAGAAATCCAAAAACAGTAGAAAAAGTCCTGAAGAAATCCAAAAACAGCAGAAAAAGTCCTGAAGAAATCCAAAAACAGCAGAAAAAGTCCTGAAGAAATCCAAAAAACAGCAGAAAAAGTCCTGAAGAAATCCAAAAACAGCAGAAAAAGTCCTGAAGAAATCCAAAAACAGCAGAAAAAGTCCTAAAGAAATCCAAAAAAATAGCAGAAAAAGTCCTAAAGAAATCCAAAAACAGCAGAAAAAGTCCTGAAGAAATCCAAAAACAGCAAAAAAAGTCCTGAAGAAATCCAAAAAAATAGCAGAAAAAGCCCTGAAGAAATCCAAAAACAGCAGAAAAGTCCTGAAGAAATACAAAAAAAATAAAAACAATGTCATAGGGTGAAAACATGGCAAACAGGCAGTCTATTGACAGAAAAATACAAAAAAATCAAAAAGAATGTCATAGGGTGAAAACCTGACAAATAGGCAGTCTATTGACAGAAAAATACAAAAAAATAAAAAAGAAATCAAAAAAATGCAATAAATACGGATAGTGAAAATCTGGCAAACAGACGCTATCCGTACCTTTCCATCTATTAGTTCCTGTTTTGCACTTTGTCTTTTCAAAGCTTCCCTTTTTCCGCATCTTTTTCACATCTTAGGGTCATTAATCGCATCATCCTGCCGCCATCTGCCTAGAGGGTTAAAACGTCTTACCATGGCTTGATCGTTTGTACATATTCCTTTCCGCAAGTTGTGTCAATTAATGGGGCAAAAACTCAACTAGGGGCACTTAACTTTCAGAGCATACCAAAACAGCTAGACCATGACATAGAATCTAAGCATGCAAACAAACAACAAACTCATGCAACAACTTTATCCGATCATGAAACACTTTTCAGCAAGATATCATATCCTTGTCTATTGGATGATCCAGAAATCTGAATAATGCATGAAATAACAGTATTACATGTTTGACCAAAAGTTTTTTGATTTTCGATATCATTACTCTGGAGCACACTCAATTATGTACTGAACTAGAGTGGCAAGGAATGAGAATGATTTTTCTTTGTCTGTTGTCTTGAGGTTAACAGTCAATCTGATGTAAATATGTCACAGGACATGACGATCAAAGCAATATCATCGATGACAGTTCCACATTTGCATCAGAACGGTGGTTAATCTTTGTCTGTTTATGCAAGAAATGCTCAGGTCATCTCGGTTCAATTATACCTCGATGCTTGTGTCCGCTTGCTATATCAAAATTCATGAAAGTTGTACTCTGGTCATCATTGGCGCTAATTTCCCCTCTGATGCTTGTACATACTTCCAACATTTCAAAACGTTCTATGATGATTCAAGAAGGCTTATAACAGGCTCAACAAACTGGTTAGTTTCATGTAGTTGCATATTCATTAGATCATTGTATATATCTGCATATTGGATTCATATTAGTATTTTGAAAGGTTGAATGAAGGCATTAAACGGTTGTCATAGAGTTTTGACCTTTTCGTGGAGGACATTTGGACATATGATTTATTGCATCCATTCTTTGTTCATTTATCATTTTATCATTCATTCTCATTTTTATCAGTCATTCTTATCTTTATCTTTATCATTCCCATGTCATTTGCTATTCATTATCATTCTCATTATCATCATCCTTCTCATATATCATTATCATTGTATCAATTATCATTTTCATGTTATCCTTTAATCATTTCATTTCATCATTGTCGTTATCATCTTATCATTTTTTTAGTTTATTATCCTCATCATTAATATTATCATGTCATTCATTTTATCATTAACATTCTCATTCATTGCATTCATTCCTTTTAATCCTTATCATTTATCCATTTTATCATTATCATCTATTCTTATTTATTCATCATCTTTATCATTACCATTTCGTTTAATATTCATTCTTATTCCACCATTATCATTTATCATTTCTCATTTTATCATCTCATATCATTACCATTATCATTTATCATATCATCATTCATTTACCATTTATCATTTACCATTATTATTATCATTTATCATTTTATCATCGCATATCATTTCATTTACCACTATCATTTATCATTTTACCATTTATCATTTCATCATTTTTATCATTTTTATCATCGCATATCATTTCATTTACCATTATCATTTATCATTTTACCATTTATCATTTCATCATTTAATCATTTTATCATTCATTTATCATTTTATCATCTCATACCGTTCCATTACCATTCGCATTTATCATTTTATCATCATTTCATTATCATCATATTACCATTTTACATATCATTTATCTTTTCATCATTATTCATACCACATTCATTATCTATCATGTCACGATGCATTGCATACATTGCAAAATTCAAAAATAAATTAACATCTCACATATATATACATCATCACAATACATTACATCTACTCACATTACTACACCATCCTGCATCATAATGATTAGTCCGCAAAAATAATAACATATCAAAATCCATCTCATATCATAAATGCATATAAATAACATCTATATCATATCACAAATGCATCCACATAAACATCATCAGAAACATCGCTGCTGCATATCATCGCTCATCAAAATAATACAAATGTCCAAATGTCCAATGAAGCTAACAAGGTCAGAACATCATACATAAGACATGATCAAAACTCAATATACATAACAAATCAGCCCAAAAATGGCTAACTGGTGGATGCCCCTGAAGGAGCTGGTCTGGAAGGAGGTGGCCTGCCACTCGTACCTGCATCAGGATCCCGTCGAGGCCCTGTAACCTCTTTGCCATGTGTCGATGTCCGGGATCGGGTCCTCATCCTGCTGTGAGATCTGGGATATGGCTCTCGCTGCTCGGGAGGGCATAACTCCTCATATCGAACTCTATAGTACTTGGTCTCCCTAGCATCCTCGAACCCCTCTGCAATGGCCTCTCGTAAGGAGGTACTCTCTACGGTACCCATCAGCCTCTGTGCCACACCCTCGGCCTCCAGTACTCACCGTCTAAGGGTATCCCTCTCTGCTATCAACTGTGACACCTGGGAATCCGGGGCAGGTACCTGTGCCTGTGCCTGTGCCTGTACCTGTGCCTGTGCAAGCTGTGCCTGTAACTGCACTATCATGCTCTGAGCCTGCACTAACTGACTCTGTAGCTGTGCCTGCTGCCCCTGAAAGGTCTGCACCTGACCTTGCAAAGCATCTATCTGTGCCTGCTGAGACGAGGATGTCACCCTAATCACTGTCTGAGGCCTACCCCCGGATCTAGTCCGCCGAGGAATCGATACTCTGCCTAGGCTGTCTAGTCTTTGTTGCCTCTCCTCATCCCCATCATCTCCATCATCTCCATCATCTAAGCTATCCTCCTCCTCCCCATTTCCACTCTATTCACTCTCCTCTCCCTCCTCCTCTCCTCCACCCATAGCCTGCTCCCCTCCACCCATAGCCTTCTCCCCACCGGCCACACCTCCCTGTATCCCTGCTCCTGGCTGTGGTGCTACTCTGATCGCCTGTGCCTCATCTGGCACTGTGAACCGTGGAAATGGATGTGTATGAAAATACTGGGCATAATCATCTATCATCCCTGCATCCAATACCTCTGGCCTATCCGCCCATACCTCGGGCTGTAATTAGGAATACTCTGTATACGCTGCCTGGTATGGAATGCATGGCCCCCATCCTACATCCCCCTTGCGCCGCCCATAATGAGCAACACCCTGGGGCATCCCCTGAGTGAATCCAAACTACCTCAGAACACGTAGTGCCAGAAACCTCTCAATAATAAAGGGCGTCCGCCCTATCAGATATCGTGGTCGGCAAACAAACGGCATCTCTAGGTGATTAGTCACCCATGCCTCACAGTCTGTGTAGGGCCTCCATATCACCACATCAACATCATCCAAAACTCGCCGCCAATACTCTACCTTGCCCAGCCTCTGCTAGACAACTTTGCCAGAATATGCATACACATACGGCCTCCCTGCTGGTCTCACTCTAGTGCAAAGTGGTCTTGTGACAGCAATGTGCTCCCACGCCCAGATCTGTAACAATGTAACTCCACTCGCCAGGCTCATCAATCCTCTGTAAACAATCCGATGTAGATCATGGTACATGTCCGCTAGGACACAGCTACCCTAGGCAAATCTCTGTGGCTGAGTGATCATCCACTCCAGCATCCTCCCCCAACCCACGGCGAATCCCTTGGACCGATGGTCTGGTCTGAGAAAACCTCCGACAAATGCAGCCAACACCACTACTAGAGCAAGATACCTACTAAAATCATCCCACTCTATCCAGTAACCATATATACCGGGATCACCACATATTCGCTGCAACGCCTCGGTCCCACCAATCTCCCTATGGTCATAAACCACAAGGGCTCCAACAACCGGAATCCCCAGAATCCGATACACATCCTCTGGCGTCACACTCATCTCACCCGTCGGCAGGTGGAAGGTGTTATGCTCTGAGTGCCATCTCTCATCCAAGGCCGTCAATAGCCCCCTGTTGGCCCGAATGCCTCGCGGCATGGTCAACAATGGTCCCAATCCACAGTCTGCTATCACCTGTAACTCTGCAGGAGTCAGCTCTCCTATCCGCTCCCAACATAGTGGGAACCGCTCTCTAATCTAAAGGCTTTTGAAAGCCTCCTATTTTGTTCGACCATCACAACAAATACATCAAATCAGACCCATATCACATGATCTATCTACCCAACATAACATATCAATGACCATATCAGGAGCTACATCAATCTATCAGCAGGTCCAATCAATCTACTCTACCATCATTTACTATTTGTTTTTCTTTTCAGGAAAGCAAATTTATCAACACACATATCATTTTCTATTTTGTATTTCAATCATGAATGCAAATTTTTATCTCCATTTTTACTATTTGTTTTCTATCGCAGAATGCAAATTTATCACGCATCTACTCTTTGCTTTTCAATCGCGAGAAGCAAAGTTATCAAACTCACATCACTCAATCATTCAGTTTACTCTTTGTCGTTCGTCACAAAGTTATCAGCTTATCTACTCTTTGTTTTCTATTTTGAAAGCAATGTTATCAGTTCTCTATCACATTTTCCATCCTATCAGCATGATGGCCCTACAATTTATCTATCTATTGACTAAGGAATCAATTTTAATCATCATTTTTCATCACACAAGCCTTTTGGGAAAAATTTCCTAAATGCGCAACTCTGTTGCCCATATGCGCTAAAGTTTTTCTCAATTGCGCTACACTGTTTCCTAGATGCACTAAAACTCCGTATGTGCTACTCTGTCTCTCAAATGCGCTACTCTAACTACCCTATGCGCAACTCTAGCATTTTTGGACTAAACCCTAAATGCGCAGTTCTGTGCCCTAGATGCGCTAAAACACCTACCTAGCCGATTTCGCCCTAGATGTGCAACTCTATCTATCGGATGCGCTAAAGGATCAGTTTTTAATCTATTCCTAGATGCGCTACAGAATTTCCTATATGCACTAAAAGATTTATCGAATGCGCTAAAACTATCCCTAGATGCGCTAAAACGTGCAAAAAAAATTACAAACCGATTTAAAAACAATTCAAATCTGATCTAAAACGTAAAATTGACAACATAGATGGTTCAAATCACTCACCGGTGGTCCATACACCGTTGGTCTCTGATATCGTCGCGCTCGCTCGAACCTATGTCTGTGTACGGGGATCACCATCTCACCAAGTCACTCTCAGAGCTCAAATTTTACTATAGCAGCAGGGTGAAAATAACACTTCATTTTACCCCTTTTACCTTATAAGGGTCTTTTTAGGATGGGCATTAATGGAATTTTCTATTTTTTCTTCCTCTTTTTCACTGGGGCATCGACCACATCATCTATCGGGAGCTAAATCACTATTTCCCTATCACTATCAACTTCTTCTTCCATGATTTACCTCCTGAGGGGGCATCATCAATATCAAAAATCAGAAACATATCAGGGGCAAAATGTTTTTTTTCTTTGAAGCAATGCGTTTCACACATCACTTCAAAGAGGGGCAAAATGTATACACATAAAAATGGTCATGTCTATAATCCTGGCAATTAATTAAATATTTATTATTTAATTATTTTTCTAAAATTCTCTACATATGATTAAATTTATTTAATTTAATTATATTGTTCATTCATCTTATTCTTCTTCCATAATTAAATAAATTTATTTTATTTAATTATTTTCATATGTCCACTTAATTATTTAAATAAATACATTCTATTTATTTAAATTAATTATCACTGTTTGAATTTAAATTAAATCTTTTGATTTAATTAAATTTAAATATTTCTCTTTCTTCTATTTTAATTCTTCTTCTAATTAATTAAATGTTTCATTTGATTAATTTCATAAAAGTGATTTAATTAAATAAATTTTATTTAATTAAAAATATCTTATGCTTTCTTTCCAAATCACAATTAGGTATTTTATTTAATTGTGCAATCTTCTCATATCATAATTAAATATTTTATTTAATTATGAGATATTTTGCTTTTTTCAATAAAACCTGATTAAAGCTCTCTTCTTATCACAAGCTTTCTTCTGCTTTTAAAAACTTAATTAAATATTTTATTTAATTAAGAAAAGCTGAATGTCCTCCACAAATAAATAATTGATTTTTTTTAATTAATTATTTATCAGCTTTAAATCTTTCTTTTATTCTTATCTTCTTATCTTTTCCTCTTTCATAAAATAGAAAAATCTTGTTTTTAGGTTTCTTCTATTTTCTCTTCAATTTCATCTTTCTTCAACCGTTCGATCTGCCAGGAATTATCACAACCGTCCATCAAGACAACCAATCAAAATCATTCGAAAAAATCTATAAATACCTGCGTGAATCCAAGCATTGGTAATAGGCAATTAATTAGAGTTTATGCATTTAGTTCATTTAGCACTTTAATCTCATAGCATCATGTTTATTTCAAGATTTTTAGTTCAAATCATTATCATAGTTTAATCTTGCATCTACATCATATCAAAATCTCGTTCTTTAGGAAGATAGTTTGTTGAGCCTAGCCTACGATCTGAGAACACAAAGCCAGAATTGACAAAAACACTAAAGATAGAGGACAATAGGACGACAATGGAAGTAGAATATTGAGTTTGCATTTCTATACTTTTTTATATTTTGTTTTGATATAATGTCCTATTGATGTGTTTGAACAGTTATTTTTAATTCATTTATGCATCTAATTTTTATACACACAGTAAGGACAGTCATGATAATTTTTAGTACAATGACCACGAATGTAGAGTTTAGAATAGCCTTGTTCCATTAAAGGCAGTCATAGGAAGGACAAGTCATGACTATCCTCAACGATGAGTAATATTTAAAGAGATTCATATCATCATGATTGTCTAGACATATTGATAGTGATAAAGATGCCATGAGATGCAGGACAATAGTAGATAATAGCAGCAAGGCAGTGAACTGTTTGATAGAATACTTTGGAAAACATGTATGAAAAATTTTGTAGCATAGACAAGGCAATGAACTATTTGAAAAATTGCCTCAAATAAATGTGGTCTCATGGAATTCCATGACAAGCTAATGCAATCGACAGTTGCTACTATATATTAGTTACACAATGTGAAGTAATTGCATAACTGCTTAGGTTGACCATAATAAACTATATTGTAATTGAAATTTCGTCATCTATCAACATCTACTTATTAGTTATGCAATGTGAAGTAGTACTTTGAGTTTGAAAGGTGTGCAATGCAATGAATGTAATCAACAATATGAATATAAACTACAAAAAACATATTTTCTACAATTCATTAGTTAAACTCTTTATTTTATTTTGTATTCTATTATCTAATTGAACATATGTTCATGTGTGGAATAGGATAAGATAGGCATGACTGCAACTTTTGAAGGTGCATTATAGACTCTTCATAAGTATTTCCACCAAGGCAGTTGCCACTATAACATATTGCAAGCCTAATTTTCAGATTGCTTCATTTAGCATCACCAATCATCTCCTCAAGAACATTGTACCTATTTAAAATGATGGAAATAGTTTGCATCTATCACAACAATTTCTATTTAAATAGTCATTTTTCGTGCATATCCTACAATCATTGCATTCCAAAGAGATGACATCTCTTTGAGCCATTCCATCAAATAGTTCACATGCCTTATCTATACTTCCACATTTTGAATACATGTCTACTAGAGAATTTCCAACTATAATATTTGACAAAACTCCCCCTTTCATTATGTTATGATGGATTTCCATACCCTGTTCCAAAGCTCCCCTTTTGGCACAGGAAGGGAGGATGCTGACAAAGGTTGTTGAATTTTTCTTTACACCAGCCAATTACATTTGCTTTAAAATTTCTAAAGCCTTTTGAACAAATCATTTAGGAATTCTGTCAAACAGTTCACGTGCCTTGTCTATGCTTTGACATTTTGCATACAGTCTAACAGGGCAGTTGTAACTACATCTGATGAAAATCCTCTATCCTTTATGTTTCGATCGATGTCCATACCCTATTCCAAAGCTCCCTTTTTAGCACAGGTAGGGAGGATGTTGGAAAAGGTTGTGGAATTTGTATTTACACCCACCAATTGCATTTTCTTGAATGTTTGTAAATCCTTTCCAACAAATATATTTTGTGCATATGAAACAATAATTACAGTCCAACGAATACTTTATTTTTTTTTTAAAATGCATTGTTTCAACAAAATTTTGAGGAACTCGACCGAAAAAACAAGAAAGGATTCTGACAAAATTGTTAAACCTCTGAAAAAACATTTGTCGTTATGACTTTTCCCTTTCGTCAAAATTTCAATGAATGCAACCGATGAAATAGCAAAAGCGTCCAATGACATTGCTATACCTTCGATGAAAGTTTCATCGTCCCTTTTGTCACACTTTGGATGCACTTCTGGTCTTGTTTCGACGTCCTTCTTGCTTTTGTTCATCACTAGATCGACACAATTTTCATCAAACTACCAATAAAAACCTAATCCCTTTTTCATGGTGAAAACTGATGAAGGTAAGATGCTATTGTGACATTTGAAATTTCATCAGGAAAGTGACAAAAACTTTATGACGAAAATTATTTCAGATTTTCGTCAGTATTCCGACAATCGTTTGTCAAAATTTCAACAAACGTTTGTTAGAGATTGGAGCCAAATATAGTAGTGAAAGGAACTTGTTGGAAGTAGTATGCTCTAAATTTCCAATACTTAGTGAATCTAGATCCATAGCTAGTAATGTCCAAAAAAAACTTGTCCTAGCAACCATAGGGAAATGGGCAAAGGTAATGGGTAATAATCAATGGGGGAAGGCTTAGGTAATCAGCTGATAGTATGACAGCCTCCTGCGTAGCCCATTGATTATTACCCATTAACTTTTCCCATTTCCCTATGGCTGTTGGGACAAGTTTTTTTTGGACATTACTAACTATGGATCTAGATTCACTAAGTATTGGCAATTTAGAGCATACTGCTTCCAACAAGTTCCTTTCCATTTTGACACACTACTAATGTAATAGAGACAATTTATAGATAGAAATATTAAACAATGTTGTAGCCTACAATAAGCCAATAACACAAAAAAATTAACATTCAAAGTTTAAACTTTATAATTAAATTATTAAACTAAAAAATTGGGTTATCTTTTAGTTAGCTTTTTTGGATAGCTCTACTAGGTGTTGAGGATATTCCATTTATCTTTTGAATGTGAAGAATTCAGAGTTTCAAGGATTTGTCAAGCAAGTAAGAGAGCTATAGGAGCAACCTCATCTAAAATATTTTGAACTAGAGTTTGATATACCACTTAGAGAGCTTAGTTTTCATGGATATAAATTATTATGAAAGCGGAATGAACTTGAACTAGCGGCCAATTTTGAAGAGTATTACTGATGATCCAGAAAAAATTATTGAAGATGGTGGTTCAGAATTTTTGAATATGGAAGCTAGTGATTCTAATTCTAATAATTCAAGAGAGTTAGATCAAGGATACAAACCCTCTTATGTAGAAGAGGAATCAGAATCAGATGAGGAAGGTTCAGAAGATGAATCTCTTATGGAGTTAGAGGAGGATGAAGAAGAAGAAGAATATTCTAAAGAGGAGGAAGGTAAAACACAAGATGAATTAGAAGATGAAGCCAGAAATGCAATCGTTTAAATTTAAACTAATTAATATGCAATCATTTTCATTTTCCAAGGAAATTAAAAAAATATCATTTAACATATTAAATATTCTTACAAATTATTGAAGGAATTTTTTTTGAGATTATTGAACAATTAGCTCTTTTTGCCAGTGTTGACGTACGTTCAGCATTAAATGAAGTATGTCAAAAAATTTCTATGTAATCAAGTTTTTTCTTGCATTTCCTTTGATGCTTCTTGGTTTGTGGGAGTAAGGAGAGTGTTAGGATGGCTGTGTGAAGTAGTTTGGTGACTAACGTACTAGAGAAGAAAAGGAGGCCAACTTAACTCTGAAAGTGGGGAGGAAATTGGATCCTTTTGATGGAAAAGTGATGATGAAGAGACTATGTGGCTTGTTCTTGTACAAGGATGTGAAGGTGGCACAATCTATGCAAATCATTTTGGGTAATGGCTTTGAAAATTTGAAGCACAAATATCGAACTAATATGGATATATGCTCTCTGATCATGGCATGGGGACTGGACTTAGGAGAGTCAGTGGAGGTTGTACAGAAAGTGATGAAAGCGTTGGTGCATAGGGATTTCTTAGTGAACATGGAGAGTATCCTCGAAAGGGTTATACTAGGAAAAAGATTTGTCAGTGAAGGCATGGAAGGTGTGGACCTGGAAGCAGTAGAGATAAATTTCCCTTTCATTAGGTGGCCAGAAGGAAGAACCAAAGTCGTGTGGAGAGAGGGTGTGAAACGGGGGTGGTAAGCTTTGAAACTATGTGTCGAATTAATAGAGACTGAGGAGATAATAGCAGGACTCAAATCCATCGCCAGAGAGGAGTTGTGTGAGAAGAAGGGTTTGCGTCCGAGAAAGAAGGTGATGTCGCTCGCGGAAATGTGTCCACTGCATCTAGGCATCACTTCTTGAACTTCTGCGTAAACTTGTTTACTGTATTTAAGCTAGATGTTGATTTATAAACTTAAGGGGTTAAGCCATGTTTTAGGTTTTGATATTTTAAATAGCTGGTGTTTGGTTAGTAGTTAGTTGGATAGTTTTCAAGCAGTTGTGGTAGGGCTTTTTGATTTGTAGGTTTTTATTCTATTTTAATAGACATGATGTGATCGTGCTAGAAGAAATTTTTATTTGGAGCTTTGTATATATTGATTTATATTAAATTAAATAAAAATATTATCACCGATCAAAGAAAAAAATAATTTAAATATCATTTAATAAAAATTGATATAATCTTATGAACAAATTCAAATACCTGCATACTCTCCTCATTGGACTTCCTTTGTGCATCCTGGCTTCATGATCTCTTTAGTTGTTGGTAGTGCCTTGCTCTCTCCCTTTGCGCAACATTTTTCCCTTTTACGTCGTCTGATTTCTTCCTTCACACGGGAAATTTTTAAATTTTTGATTTTGATTTCTTCCTTCGTGCGGCATTTTTCCCTTTTTTTCCCTTTTTAGTCATTTGATTTCTTCCTTAACGCCAGCTTGAGCGCTAACTTTTGGCCATTAATGTAATCAGTTTGGGGTGCCTAAGGTGGCACCAAGTGCACCTAGCTAAGTGCCTATCATTGTATGTTTTATCATGGTCCCACAAGTCTTCTACCATTGGCATGCGGTAGTGTGGTGACCACCGCCATCATGCGGCTCCTTCATCAGCTTGATGCGGTAGAGCGATTTTTACCACAGTCCTGCAAGTTACTTCTCCCTTCTCGGTGATAGTGCGATGAAAGCTTTTGTGGTAGCATTTTTATTCACAGAGGAGGCCATGGAGAGTGAACATGGACAATGTAAAAATATTGGGTAGAAATAGATGAGACAACATTGATTAAGCTCACTAAATTTATTTTGATATTTTTTTGTGAACCACAATAAATACTAGTGTCACATCTTTATTGCTTTTCTTATCTGTTTTATACTCTATTTTCTGCATTTCTATTTGGCTCTTCTTTTATTTACAATTTTTAGGATAAATTTAAATTCTTCCCATGAGAAAAATGTCATCTATAGGAATATTTAAAAAGGATGATCACTTTTGAAAACAATAATTTAACACTTTAACAATTCAAATTGTAATCAGAGTTTATCCTAAAATTATATTTAAATAAATACAGCTGCAATAATAAGAATATTGGATAGAATGACATTCAAACTTACACCCTACTTATGGTTGTTAAGGTGTTGTAACACTTAGTAACTTACCCCTTTCATGATAGAAATTAAAATTTTACCAAGAATTGTATTTCTATTCAAACACTTCTTTCCAAAGTGTGTTCATGTTGGGATCATTGATAATACCATATTCAAAATTTTAGATGAGAAAGAGTTTAGCTCTAATAGATTAAATTAAAGATTTAGTTCTAATAATTTAATTTTCTACATGATGATGCATGGATCTTAAGATCTAAAATATCAATAGACTCCACTCAAAATAGAAATTCACATTAAAAAATAGAATTTGAATGGATTTAAAATACTACATTTTCGATAATAATTATATATACAATAATTTTATTCACTTTTTAAAAAATGTATATACGTGAATACAAGATATATCCTATACAAACATATTTATGAACCTCAATTCTAAAAAATGCAACTCCTATCCCCACCTCTTCCCTGTATACTTTTATCTTTGTAACTATCATGGACTATGAAAATTGAATGTTATTAATTATGGATAAATTGTGCAAATTTTTACATAACTATCATGGACTGTGAAAATCGAATGTTATTAATTTTCATAAATGTGTTTAATTTTTCCATGAATCTCAAATTCCTAAACTTTGAAATGCTTCAGTGAAATTATGTTGTACTTGGACAATTGAAAATATATTTTATTCTCCTAGCAAGCTTTTTTATTTTCCATTATAATTCTAGACCAAACAACATTTGCAGGGATGGCCTTTTACACCAATCTTAATTTGTATGAAGTTCATGAACCTGTTGTCAAGCAACAAATTCCTTTCATAGACAAGAAATGTAAAGGCTTCATTTAAGAAAAGATAAGTAGTCCCTTTCTGAGGGTAATCCACATGCAAAAATTAAAAAGCACATAAAAAACAATTGTACAGAAGAAAATTAGATTGAATCAGTTTTTTATAAGGAAAAACAAGTTTTGAAGGGGCCTCGAAACCCTTTAACACGATGCCAAGCTGCAAAAGAAATTAAACCACTAAGCCCAGCAGCCGAAAAACCAAAAAGCTAACATAAGATGGAACATTAGCAACTTGTCAACAAACCCAAAAGCAAAAAACATCAGCAAACCTTTTGAACCAAAAGAGGAAGCACCAGCTACAGCAAATTATCTAAAACATTAGCCGAGGCCATGTTCTCCTTGATGACCTCCTCATGGATACTGATAACATCCTTCAGCTCCTCAATAGCAACAACGGCCCTCTTTTTCATCTTGCTCCTCTTCCTAAGGTACAAACCAGCCTGCATGTCCTTCTCCAGCATAGGAGTAGAAGCTTCTACTTTCTCCACCAAGTAAGAGCCACTAATCTCTTCAATCCTTTCCTCCATATTACCCAAGTCAAGGAGTTTTTTGGTCCAATTTAGCACTTTCTCATTCAGAATAGAAAGACCCATAGCAGTGGTCTTCAAAGAGTTATTGTTGGTATTGACCACCGTTTTCAAGTCCTCTGACATCTTTCCCATTTTATCCTCCAAACTTGCCACTCTGTCCTCTAAAATTTTATTAAAAATAACTTCCAAAGAGGAAATTCTTTCCTCATGAGAAACCCCCAAATGATCAGCATCAGCTAGTATCTTATCAAGCTTAATATACATTGATTTCGCTTTTCCTTTTATTTTTCACTCCTTTTGGTTACCTCTTAGCATAGCAACACAAACATCCTGCCAATTTTTCATCTAAAGATTGAGCTCCTTAACCTCAGAAAATAACCACTTAACCAAGGAAAGCAGGTTTCTCGTCCCATCTTCGGCCATTCTACAAAACATATTCATGTCAATTTCATCCCAATTAACCAGAGGCTGACCCTTCTGCTCCAACTCAACAGGGGCATCAGAACAATCCCTATTATGTTCATCCTCTTCTTTGGCTGGGGAATCCTCAACATCCACCTTTATCCTCTCCTTATCTGGAAGATTCTCCAAATTAGCTAATGCCTCCAGACATTCCTTCTTCACTTCCTTCTCCACGGTAGAAAAATCCTAAGAACAATTAACTGCATCAATCCTCGACATATCCAAGAAGCTAGTCTCACTAGGCTTCACCTCCATCATAGAGTTTCCCATATCAACAAGACCACTCAACTGACCACCCAAATTAATCGGAACCTTGAGCCCTTGCAGTGGGGAGCTCTCTAGTAGACCATCCTTACTAGGAACATGGTTCCCCAATGAAACATCTTGAACAGAATCAAAATTTGAAGGATCCACATCACCCACAGGATGACAACCCTTCAAACCCTCATCACCCACAGGATGAAAACCCTTCAAACCCTCTTTTCCAAAAGCTAATGTGGGATTCACATTTGAACCAGGGGCAACCACCTCAATTTTCCTTTTGGCGTAACCTTTAACTTTCTTCATGCCTTTGGTTTTCCCCTTCAAATATTTTCTAACAAAATTAGCCATCGTCTCCCACAACTCCACATCAATCTCATAGCCCTTACCCCATTCTTCCAATTCCTCATCCCTTCCCCTACAGCCTCCTTCATCAATAGACATATCCTCATGTTCCGACTCTTCCTCCTCTAAACTACCGACCCATTCACTGGTAGAGTCCCCTATTTCATACCCATCATTTTTAACTTCCTTCTTACCAAGAGTTTTGGGGGAGACCAAGATAAACTTTAGCTTGATATGAGAAAAAATAAAACACAAGCCCTTGATGAAGAACCACCTTCTTAGGGTTCTTTCTGTGGTCTTCAATACTCTTCTCCATAGAATGTAATAGGTAAAAAGGAAACGAGACCAAAACATTATGCCTGAAATGATTTAAGAGCATAAAATGGTGAGTGTAAACCACAAAGAATCTACCTTCAAGGGTGAACTAGTGCATAATTTCCAACATGAGGTCCCTCCAAAGTGGCTTTAGGGACTTCCTAGTATAACCTCCACTTCCAATTTTCTTAACCTTCTTCCTCTATTCATGTTTAAAGAAATTTTCAAAAGCCTTCTTAGTAGCTCCCTTGTCTCTGAAAAACTTTCTCCTAGCAACTGAAAGACTAGTTACCTTCACAATAAAATCCTCTTCAATTTGAAAATCAACACCCTGGTAATGCAAAGACCTCCCATTCCATCCTTTCACAAAGAAATTCATTACATCAAGGTCTAGGCCTTGATTCTCTAAATAATTTAAGTAACCCCCCTAATTCCAAGTGCTCCCACATAGTAGCATTTTTTTGAAACTCTTCATAGGAACTCAGCTCAATTCTACAATGGTCACCACCCATAGTGACAGGCAACAAACGAAAACCCAAGAACACCTGGAAGAAATGAAAAATTAAAATGAACCAGGTGCTACTCAAACCAATACAACAAACACCCACAAATACATGTGGACTTATCATTCCAAGTAACCCTACCAAAACTGCCATTCCATCCTTCTACGGAAACCAAGGAAAGAATAATGAAACTGAAAGAGCAAAGGGTCAACATGCAAAACCCAACTTAAAATAATAATGAAAAACCTTCCCCCAAGAACATCTCTCCTAGAAACAAGCCAGTTGGTGATCATTAGAAATACACTTTAGATTAAGAGGTAGCAATTCAAAAGAGTCCTACTCAGATCTCTCAGCCACTCCCATGTTGGCAACCCCATTAGCCATCATGTTCGCTTCATGAAAAACATGTGTGATTTTGATCTCCTCAAAAGAGCTAATATAGATATTGATTCATTAATAAAATTGGCAATTGACCATGGAGGAAGTCATTTCATCATGATACAATTAATCACATTAAGAGAGTCCCCCTCTAGCCAGTTTAGAAACACCTTGTTTCTTAGCCAAAACTAATCTATGATAAGTTGTTGCAGCCTCCGCATAAAAAAACAATTGTACAGTAGAAAATAAAATTCAATCAGTTATGTCTTATTTCACTTGCACACTCATCTAAAAGACATAGGGTATTCACCATACATTTCCCTTGACAAAGAAAACATGTCCTTTCATTGATTTTTGTTGTATATCTTAGAAGTGAAATTGTTGTTACATAATGATGCACTAAGAAAATAATATATACAAAAAAATGCAAAGAAAATGTTTGAAATTTAACATGCAACCTACCATGTTGTGCTGAAAGGAATCAACATTAACTAGGACAAGAAATAAAAATAAAATTTTGATGATTGTAATTAAAAGTGAATAGGATATGAAAAGTGTGGACAATGATGGTGCTGAAATTGAAAACCCTGATTCTAATGACATTACTATTTTATGTCATTAGAGATAAAGAGCACATACAATTTTATATAATGTATAGCAAATGAAGATTTGAAACTAGTAAACCAAAAATGTAAACACTATAATATTTTTCCTTAAACAATAATTTACATACTTACAAAAAAGGGTGAAGCATTTTTTATTCAAACTCTATTTTCTATAATAGTAGAAGTATATTTACAAGTACAAGAATATATACACTATTTCATAGAAAATAAGGACTGTTTCATAGAATATATCTTTAGAATGTGGGAACTTCCTCTGTTGGATATTTGGAAATCCCTACACACAAGTTCTGCTTTGGAGTGAAAACACACGGAAGTGTTTCACACCAGCTCAAGGTAAAATCATAAATTAATGCATGTTGTTGATTATTTTAGATGGAGATTGGAGTAAATGCAAATCCTAAGCGTTCAACTAGCAAAAGAAGAAGATATGTACATGGATGTGGCCATAAAACTGTTAAAGAAACAATTCAAACGTGTGATTGTACAAAGACAAGTAGATTTGTGATTTTATCTTAGAATGTATAAACTTTCTCTATCAGATATTAAAGAAGTCAGTTTGGATCAAAAACCGGATAAGCAGATTGATGATTTTATCTTTAGAATGTAGGAACCTCCTCTATCAGATATTCAAAAATTCCTACGGTTAGGTTCTACTTCCAACCGAAAACACCCGGAAGTGTTTCACACCGGCTCAAGGTACTCTCCAACCTGGTTATGACACCGATAGCAATCGAATTTTTCCTGAACCATCCATACCTGAACGTTGCATCACAATCTATTCTTCCTACACATAAAAATGCCACATATTAACCCCTTCTAAATAAAATTCAAAATATCATGAAACAATGAGTCTCCTATATTAGTAAGTAAGTAAGTAGTCTATAGGGCATAGTTTGATTTTATACAAGGATGCTCATGAAATGAATCTTCAAGTGACAGTGTGTGAGTTGTTTGAGATTGCAGCTGATGGTGTAGTATCTAGTCTTAAAGGCAGTTAGCAAAGTAGTAAATGTGTAAGAAAATCATATTGTACACCAAATAATTCACAATGTCATCTTGCATAATGCCTTAAGTTTGAAGAAAAAACTCATCGTATCTTGATGAAAGTAGTGACCTTAATGGTCAATCACTAGAAACCATGATTTTAAAACATGATATTGTGCTTATGGAGATAGCATTTTAAGGAAGGTGGTGAGTGGTGGTTTGGAACAATGACAGGTATGAACGAGTTTCTTTATATGCATACTATGTAGTCTAGCTTAAGACAACGTTCTTAGAAGGGATTGAAGGCAGATTATGGAACTCAAGGGTGCACCATGATAAAGATTAAAGCAAATACTGAGATCTATTTAAAATCCACTATCATGAAGATATTAAAGATGTCAAATGCAAAACCCTAGCAGCCGGAGTAATGAATACAGTGCGAAAGAGGACAGTGTGCTAGGGAAAATTTAAGAGATCTCCACATTATCTAAACACAGGAAAATACATCATTTATTTTTATTTTTAAATTAAAATAAATTATTCTAAACCCTATATAGGGCACATTGATACTTCAAAAGCATTTGAAGGAATTTGAGATTATGCAAACATATGTCAAGTAAATACCTGGATTACAAATAGTAGTGCAAACATTGTAACCCTTGTTGATCAGAGTAGGAATGAGATAAATAGCAATGAATCCTATGCCTCCTATCATGCACATCTCCTTACCATTCTCTGTCATTCTTTACTAAAACACTTCTCTATTTTGGTGGGCTATGCCTGAAAATAAGGTTTCAACAAAGGTTTTATTGTATGTTTATTTAAAATGAAAACTCCATTATGACGGGCTATGCCTAAAAATAAGATTTTGAAGAAATTTTTACAGTATGTTTATTAGAGTTTTAGAGTATTTTAGCGGGCTATATTCAAATGATTGTTGTGTATACCACTCTACCGCATATGTTGCTCACCTTCCCAATGGTATAGCAGTGTATGCTTTTGATCATTACTTGAAGAGTGTTGATGAAGCAATCTTATTTTTCTTAAACTGATATCTCAATGTCTCATCGACATTAGATCTTATGTTCCTCTGATATTGGTTGTCAATGTTGATGAGACAACTTCATATCTCTTCTCAATATGCCACTGTCTCATCAATATTTTCCTTCGGTGGTATTTCTTTATATATCAGTGTAACTCTACCATGTTGGGGAGACTCGTGATTATCATTGTGGTATGGTGGTGTTTTTCCCTTCCCTTATGTTGTTTACCGCACTACTGCCTTGCTCAAGGCTTCTTACTATAGGATTGCGGTGTATAACACTCTACTGCATATGTTGCTCACTGTGCTGATGGTATAGCGGTGTATTCTTTTGATCATTACTTGAGGAGTGTCAATTTTCCGATGGTATAGCGGTGTATTCTTTTGATCATTACTTGAGGAGTGTCTATGAGACAATCTTATTTGTGTTACCGATATCTCAATGTTTGATCAACATTACTTCATTATATCCAAGAGTTGTGTTTCGCTGAGCACTTATAGATATACCTTGTCGATGTGATGTAAGTGATTCTCTCCTCGATATGTCCATATCTTGTTGACATTTCACTTTTTTACATCGTCAATGAGACATATAAATAAGTCTCTTCGACATAGGGGTGTCCAAACCGATGCTAAACCCGAATCTAAACTCGAAGCTAAAGTCGGAGCTAAAAAGTGGCGCTAAACTTGAAGCTCAACTCAGAGCCAAATGCAGTGCTAATGGTGGTGCCACACTTGAAGTCTATATCAGCACTAAAGGTAGTGCTAATGTCAGTGCAAAGGAGTTCCAAAGTTAGTGCCAACTTGTCCTGGTCGGCACAAATAAATGCCAAAAATAGTGCCATCTCGATAAATAGCACCAACATTTTCAAAAAATTGGCAAAAAATACATTCAAATAGTGGGTGGAAGCAAAAAATGGAGCAAAAAAAGGAGCAAATCATAGGGATTTGTTGTAGTGACCCTCTACCCTTAAACTGTAAACTGTAATCCCTAAACCCTAAACCCTCAAGGGGAGAGGGA